>MU223518.1:1202759-1236568 GCA_018584345.1 Thuja plicata | reverse complement strand
TATATATATCTGTGTGTGTATATATATGTATATATATTGATGTGAGTGTTCCAAAGGGCTTGCTTGCACAATCTACTAAGAAGATCTTCTTTATCTTCTTCCAGGATCCTAATCTCCTCTAGGTCCCTATTAGGCTTAGATCATCAACTAAGTCCTAATCCTACTCTCCTCTTAAGAGTCTCCACTTGTGCTTCACCCTTTGAAAGACTAACACCCCATAGTTGGTTCAAATCTCCACTTCTCCAACTTACACTTAGAAGAGTCTAAGTGTCAATTCCCACACTAATTTTCATGAATCACTTGTAGGGGTTTCCAACACCATGTAGAAATTTCATTTTATCAATTTGGAATCTATCTTGAGGAATATCCTTTCAATTTTCAGTTGAGTTCAAGTTTGTGTCTTCAAAAGGCCTAATTAGGCTTATCTCCTTGTAGCCCTAGACAGTGTGTTTTTCTCACTTCTTGCAAAACTTTTCCAAAGACCTCAAAATTATAAGAGCATATCTAGATACCCTTTTCCTTTTTACAAATTATTTTGTAAGTCTCAAACCCCTAAGTTATCCATACATGGGGTTCCTATAAACTAGGTCTTATAGGGCTAATAGGCCTAAAAACTAGGATAGTCTGCAACACTATCTGAAACTCACTCAAAACTTGCCTTCCCTGATTGGAATGAACTCTACCAACCAAGAATGTCAAGGTAACACTAAACCCTAATGGCACATGTACTTGGACTGTATAATACCTTCTTTCCTTGCACATGAAAGCTCACTATTTCTCCTCCAAACCTTTAACTAGACAGTGGATGCTTGCCTAGGGCTTGGATCTAAAAATAGTAACTTTCCTTTCTAGGACTCCTAACTCTACAACTATGTACACTACTGACTCCCTGAGCATTTCCATCTACCATTAGATGTTTCCCATGGTTAGATTTCATGGGGGATCCATGATTAGATTAACTGGTCTAAACAGGACCACTGAGTCTCCTAAACTAAAAAACAATTTAAACAACACTTGAAACAACCACAAAGAAACTTGACTACTAAATGAAAAACACTCCAAACTATTCTAAGAACGCAAAACAACCACTATTCTCTTTATTTCAATCCATTACATATGACTGTCAACACAAAATGTTCAGGATTACTGAAAACTCATAATTGTAGTCTCTATTCACTTCACACTTGTTACAATATGAAAAACTAACTCCTTGGTTTGAGTCTCTCCATACACTAGATGCCTTCTTCCACCATTCTAGGGCCTTGTTGGTCGATTCCCCACTCCTAGTTTCAAGGAGAATCCGATGTAACCATGTTGCATGCAACATTTGCAATTATTGCAAATGTTGTCATGACAACAATTTAGCAACTTTTGGCATCTTTGCATTCATGCCTTCTCCCTACATTTTAGGACCTCTAACCTCTTCAATTCAAGGATCTATGTCCACATTTAAGTGATTTGGACACATTCATGACTCCAACCTCACATTTAACAACTAAGTCTAATAATTTGAAAAACTACTAACAATGGCTATTGATGTGACCTTAGTCCTAATGACTAACTCACCTAGCCTACATAGCAAAGACCTACTAAGGTCTAAAAACAACTAAACTATCTTGACTTGGCTAATGTCAAGTATAAGCCAAAATGAACAAAAATGGAGGTTAGCCTAGGTGCTCTAGCACCGTCCTCCCCAAAACAAAAAGATTAGTCCACCCTTGGATGGATGATGCATGGATCAATCCCCATCTTCTTGAACTCTGATTCTTTGACCCATATTACATCAGCATTGGTTTGATCATGCCTTTTGATCAAGTGATCCTTATACTCTTTAGTTCTAGTCTTCTTGTATACTCTTGTATCTAGTATGTTGTCATCTCCTTTGACTGTAGCAGAGGGTAACTGTAGCTCCTCTACATCTCTGATTACTTCTTGAAGACTTTGATCCAATTCTTTCTTTGGTCCTTTGTAATGGGCTAAGTTTGCAATGTTCAAAATAGGTGATAGTCCACTGTCCTCCGAGAGTTCAACCTTGAATGCATTTTCACCATACTTAGCCAAGATAGGACAAGGGCCTATTCTTCTCATCTGCAACTTGTGAGGGACTCCCTTTTGCAAGCTTGATTTATTGAGATGTACCATTACCATGTCACCCACATTGAACTCAACTGTCCTCCTACTTTCGACAACCTTTGCCTTATGTTTCAAGGTGTTATCTGTCAAGGTTTTTTGGACTGTTTCATGTATTTCTTGCATGGCATAAGCAAAATCATCTACATATCCACTTTATTTCACTCCATCCTTCAAGTCTCTTAGCTCATAGACTCCTCTAGGGTGTATTCCATACACTATTTCAAAGGGGCTCTTCCCTGTTGATCTATTTATGGTGTCATTGTAGGCATACTCAGCATGTCCAATCAATTGATCCCATTGTTGTCCATACTCCTTTGTCAAGAACCTTAGTAGATTTCCAAGGCTTCTATTCACCACCTCGGTCTATCCATCAGTTTGAGGATGGTAGGAAGATCCAAAGGATAAATTAGTGCCTAGTCTTTGCCAAAGAGTCTTCCAAAAATGACTCATAAATTTGGTGTCTCTATTAGACACAATGCTCTGAGGTAACCCATGGATTCTTACTATCTCTTTGAAGAATAGAGATGCTATTTGGCTGGCATCATTAGTGGTCTTGCATGGCATAAAGTGAGCCATTTTAAAAAACCTATCCACAACTACATAAACACTATCCATGCCTTGTCTTGTTTTGGGTAAACCAACTATAAAATCCATGCTCAAACAATCCCAAGGTCTAGTGGGAATAGGTAGGGGCTGATAAAGGCCAGTATTTGATGAAGTACCCTTGGCTCTTTGACACATAATACAACTCTCCACATACCTCTTGACATCAAGGTTCATCCTCAGCCAATAGTAGAACCTTTGAACTAGTTCTTGAGTCTTGGTGATCCCAAAGTGACCACTCAATGCACCATTGTGCTTCGCTTGAATCATATTCTCCCTAATAGAACTTCTAGGGACACATAACTGATTTCCTTTAAACAAAAGGTTACTTTGCAAAGTGTATTCAGAATACTCACTATGGAAATGGTTCTTGTATTAAGCACATACCTTGTAAATGTATCCAAAGTCCTCATCTTCAACATATAGATCCTTGAAGTGATCTATTCCCATGCTCTTCAACTAAATATCTTGGATGGTAAGAGCTCTTCTTGACAATGCATCAAAAACTTTATTGAGTAAACCTTTCTTATGTTTGATTTTAAAGGTGTAAGCTTGTAGGTACTCAACCCACTTCATGTTCTTGTGACTCAACTTCTCTTGAGAATTCAGGATGCTTAAGGCCTAATTATCTGAGTAAAAAATGAACTCCTTGGGCAGTAAGTAGTGCCTCCACTTTCTCAAGGCTTGAACCAATGCATACAACTCGAGGTCATAAGATTAATACTTCTTTTTTCCTTCACTCAACTTCTCAGAATGAAATGCTATTGGTCTACCCTCTTGGCTTAGGACAGCCCCAATGGCTATGTTTCTTGCATCAAATTCAATTGTGAAAAGCTTATCAAAGCTTGGCGAGACTAACACTGGTTGGGTAGCAATCTTTTCCTTCAGCAACTCAAAGCTCTTGTTGGCTTGTTCATTCCACATGAACTTGGTCTTCATTCCTCATTTGATTGTATCCAACATTGGAGCACAAATAGAACTAAATTTCCTTATGAACTTCCTATAATACTGAGCAAGGCCATGAAAACTCCTTACCTCTGTTGTTGTCCTTGGAGTAGGCCAATTCATGATGGCTTCCACTTTACTTTTGTCTATTTTCAGATTACCATGAGATAGAACAAATCCTAGGTACACTAGATTGGTTTTGATGAACTCACACTTCTCCAAGTTAATCATGAGATTCTCTTCATGTAGCTTCTTGATTACTAATTCCACATGCTTGAGGTGTTCCTCTCTTGTCTTACTAAAGATGAGTATATCATCCAAGTATACCACTACAAACTTGCCAATGTGGTCTTTAAGTACTTCATTCATCAACCTCATAAAAGTTGATGGAGCATTTGATAGGCCAAAAGGCATGACTAGCCATTCATATAGCCCTTTAGTGGTCTTGAAGGTTGTCTTCCACTCATCTCCTTCATTCACCCTTATCTTGTGATATCCAATTTTCAAGTCTATCTTTGTGAAGTACCTTGCACCTCCTAGATAATCCATCAAGTTTTCAATCCTAGGGATAGGGAACCTATATCTGATAGTGATCCTATTAAAATATCTGGAGTCAATACATAATCTCCAAGTACCTCCTTTCTTAGGGGCTAGGACTATGGGTACAACACAAGGACTAATACTCTTCCTTATAAGACATTGTTCTAACAACTCTTAAATTTGCCTAGCTATTTCCTCATTTTGTTGAGGGGTCATCTTGTAGGCTGCCTTATTGGGTAGGGTACCTCTAGGAATAAGATCAATCTTATGGCTTATAGGTCTTATAGGGGTTAAGGTTGATGGTTGTCCATCACTTATAATGCCTTCATACTTCTGCAACATTTCTTGTATCTCTTGTGGCAGCTCTGTCCTCTTCACCATTTTTTCTTCCACTTCCTTGGGCTTCAACATCAGTGCAAAGCCAACTCCTTCTCCTTCTTCAATGACCTCCAAGAACTCTTTCTCACTCACCATTAGTACATTGGGACCAGCTGTCTTCATCTCTACATCTTCTAACAATGACTGAATTTTGAAAGTCATGTTATCCTTGTTGAAAGTATAGGAGTTCTTCACTCCATCATGGATAGCTTGGCGGTCAAATTTCCATGGCCTGCCTAGGAGAAAGTGACATGAATCCATGGGTAGAACATCACATAGTACCTTGTCCTTATATCTCCCTATAGAGAACTCCACCCATGCTTGCTCATTCACTAAGATATGTTGTCCCTTATTAAGCCATGTTACCTTGTAGAGATGAGTATGAGGTATCCTTGTCATATTTAGCTTGCTGACTACCTCCTCTAATACAATATTATCAGTAGACCCTGAGTTTCTCCTTAGCTTGCTAACTGCCTCCTCTAATAACCCTACATACTTTACCCATCTTCTTTATCTTCTTCAAGGATTCTAATCTCCTCTATGTCCCTATTAGGCTTAGATAATCAACTAATTCCTAATCCTACTCTCTTCTAAGAGTCTTCACTTGTGCTTCACCCTTTGAAAGACTAACACCCCATAGCTAGTTCAAATCTCCACTTCTCCAACTTACACTTAGAAGAGTCTAAGTGTCAATTCCCACACTAATCTTCATGAATCACCTGCAGGGGTGTCCAACACCATGTAGAAATTTCATTTTATCAATTTGGAGTCCATATTTAGGAATCTCTTTTCAATTTTCACTCGAGTTCAAGTTTTTGTCTTCAAAAATCCTAATTAGGCTTATCTCCTTGTAGCCCTAGACAGTGTGTTTTTCTCACTTCTTGCAAAACTTTTCCAAAGACCTAAAAATTCTAAGACCATATCTAGATACCCTTTTCCATTTTACAAAGGATTTTATAAGTCTCAAACCCCTAAGTTATCCGCACATGGGGTTCCTATAAACTATGTCTTATAGGGCTAATAGGCCTAAAAACTGGGACAGTCTGCAACACTATCCAAAACTCACTTAAAACTTTTCTTCCCTGATTGGCATAAACTCAACCAACCTATCATTTCAAGGTAACACTAAACCCTAACTTTACATACACTTGGACCGTACAGTACCTTCTTCCCCTGCACATGAAAGCTCACTGTTTCTCCTCCAAACCTCTAACTAGACAGTGCATGCTCGCCTAGGGCTTGGATCTAAAAATAGTAAATTTCCTTTCTAGGACTCTTAACTCTACAACTATGTACACTACTCACTCCCCTATCATTTCCATCTACCATTAGATGTTTCCCATGGTTAAATTTCATGGGGGAGCCATGATTAGACTGATTGGTCTGGACAGGACCAATGAGTCTCCTAAACTGAAAACAATTTAAACAACATCTTAAACGACCACAAAGAAACTTGACTACTGAATGAAAAAATTTCCAAAATATTCTAAGAACACAAAAAAACCACTAGTCTCATTCTTTCAATCCATTACACATGACTGTCAACACAAAATACTTGGGACTACTGAAAACTCAGAATTGCAGTGTCTATTCACTTCACACTTGTTACAATATGAAAAACTAACTCCTTAGTTCGAGTCTCTCCATACACTAGATGCCTTCTTCCACCATTATAGGGCCTTTTTGGTTGATTCCCCACTTCTAGTTTCAAGGATAATTTGATGTAACCATGTTGCATGCAACATTTGCAATTATTGCAAATGTTGTCATGACAACAATTTAGCAACTTTTGGCATCTTTTCATTCATGCCTTCTCCCTACATTTTAGGACCTCTAACCTCTTCAATTCAAGGATCCAAGATCATTTAAGACCCTATGGCATCTCTATGTCCACATTTAAGTGATTTGGACACATTCATGACTCCAACTTCACATTTAACAACTAAGCCTAATAATTTGAAAAACTACTAACAATGGCTATTAATGTGACCTTAGTCCTAATGATTAACTCACTTATCCTACATAGCAAAGACCTACTAAGGTCCAAAAACAACTAACCTATCTTGACTTGGCTAATGTGAAGTACAAGCCAAAATGAACAAACATGGAGGTTAGCCTAGGTGCTCCTTCACCATGTGTGTGTGTGTGTGTGTGTGTGTGTGTGTGTGTGTGTGTGTGTGTGTGTGTGTGTGTGTATTCATTATGTTAAGCTTTCCATCTCTAATTTCTTTTGTCAATGTGTCTGACTTTTTTTTAAAAACCAATGTATGATATTTTAGGCATAGCTTTTGGCTTGTTCATCAAATTTTGAAACTAATTACATTTTTATAAACTAGACTCTATTCTAGACACGTAATAAAAATATTTTTTGATTTTTGATTAGATTTCAATAATTTTAGGGTAGAGTATGCTCAAATTCTACATTTTTCAAGATGTGTCCACTTCAAAAATTAGTAAAAAAATTATATATTCATCAAAATTAGCTAAAGAATCCAAGATAAACTAATGGTATTAGCTCACTTTTCACTATAGTGATTTAAAAAAATTAAGAAAATTGATAGTTAGGGAGAGCACAACAAACACTATATTAAATGTTTCAAAAAAAAAGGACCACTTTGTATGCTCCCCCTTTTTGAGGCCATTAGTATACACCATTTTCAAAACAAAATAGTAGTTTAGAAACTAGATTCAGATTACTTCAACTCTTGTTCTTGTTGCATCTTCAAATTTTGAGTGTAACTATCTTGATTTTCTAGTTGAAGTTCAAATTTTGTGGAAGAGGAAGAGGACACCTTTGGACACCTTGGACGTTAGTGTAACTATCTTGATTTTCTAGTCTATGCATTTACCCTTTATACAGACATTTTAACTATTGAGGTGTTTGGAGGATCTTTTCATAAAGGAATTGCTTGTCCTCACACTCCAAAGGTAGGCTGAGAAAATTAAAGGAATTTTGAATTCCTTGATATGACCTTTTGGGAGAGGACCCATGTGGGCCTCCTTTCCAAATGGAGAAATCCTTTAAATTTGAGAAAACAAGTGGGGTGGTCATTTATAGCATGGATTTGACCCCTCTCTAAACCAAAATATTAGGAATGTGCAACTATTTAGGAGTGTAATTAGATGGGATAAGGATTAAATTTGAATGTAAGTAGGAAATGTAGGAGCATTTGATATTCAGAGAGAGAGAAAGGTGGAGGTAATTGAATATTAGATTCAATTCCATTTGGATGAAAAAGGAAATTATGAATTAAATTTTAAATAGATTGAAGAATTAATTTCATTTAATAAATACAAGGGCTAAAGGTATATTAGACTACGTAAATCTTGATTAAATTAATTACCTTAGAGAATAGGTCAGAAAATAGAAGAATAAGAGAATTATTTAAATAATAATAATAATAAATTATTAATTGATAGGGATATTGAGGATTGATGAATAACACATATGAACTAACCAACCAATAGTGGTTGAGTTTAGGTGTCTACACAATATAAATCCAACAACATTAATGATTGTATTCCCAACAATCTCACTCCTTGAATACCACACACTTTGACATCAATGACAACATTACAACAAAAACATCCATATCAAAAGTTGGAAAATTAGAACTCATTCAAAGTAATTGGCACATTTCTTTCCTCTTATAAAACTTTTATGTTTTTTTCCCTTGGAAATAATGTCACCCTTCTCATCTCTTTCACTGCCTTAGTCTTGCTTCATATAGATTTTACACAATAAACAAAGTATATTTAAGCAATATCCATATTTTTGAATTGTCATGGAGAACCTTGGCATTCTTCATGGCATTTTTGAAATGGGGTCATAATAGCCAATCAACTCAACATATCACAAGTTATGGTTTTTGAAAGTTGACCCTTTAGGACTCAAGTTTCAATACAAAAGGAACAGCGAGAAAAATCACTCAAGGAAAGAAATTGAACCATTGGGAAATTAAAAAAATTCAATTTCTATAATATTCTAACATGGTTAATTGTGCTACTTATATAGGGCTGAAGGGGGATTTTAGGGTTCAGTTCTAGAAAGTGTAGGTTGTGGCTATATCTTGCAGAATATTGTAATGAAAATGCTCATGTGGTTGTAGCATGTTATTTTTCTGAATGTTGTAATGTCATTTCATTGAAAATAATATAAAGCAAGTTTTTATGTTCTTTCCATTGTTCTATTCTTGAAATTTTATGTTTATTTCCCTATTGTGTTTGTTTGGTTGAATAAAGGGGGTACCCTTCATAAAAAAAAAAAAAGGGTCTATCCATTTCACTATTTTTCCATGTGCATCAAATAGAGACCTAGACAATTGTTGGAAAATTATATGTTCTAGAAAATATAAAATACATATAATAATTAAACTAAATATATTTAAAATTGTACTCCTTAGAAATATTATTTTGAGTGCAATGATCTTGTTAATCATCTTGTCATATTCTTTACATTTGCTAGTACAACACAAGGTTCAAAATTGAATCTTTACGAAAAATCTAAGGCTTGAGTTTGTAAGGTCAGTTTGAGGGTCTTCATTAAAAGGTATTCAAGAACATAGAAGCGAATTGGGGTAGTTTTAACATAGTAAAGTAAAGTCATACAAAAGGAGTGGCAAACAACATCTAGCATACTATACTATGCTGAAGTATAAGAATGTAAGGAAATTGTTAAAATGATAATAAAGTGGTTAGTTCAATATAAAACCATTGAACACATTATAAGATTTTAGGAAGTGATATTAGCAATAAAATTGTATTTGAGACAAGGAAAAAGGGTTTGACTATATAAGAGATTGCTGAAATGATCAGACTTTATTTATGTCTTTCAATTTTAATGACTAGTTAATAAAATTTAATATGTGTAGTTATCTAACATGCATAATTGTTGGGATGGTAAGTAAAAATCATATAGAAATAATAATATCACAAAATTAGACACCTCAAGAGCTTCAATAATTACTTTGTTTACCAGGGAAGCAACTGAAATCGCCAATATTTCTAAAGGAAAGAGACATTGATAATGTATTTCAAAAGTTTAGAAAAGAAATTAAAGAAATATCTCTCAAACTAATTGCATGTAGATGAGAAACTAATACAAGAGGGATTTCATGAGAAAAAATAGGAGGTAGGAATTTTATAAAATAATGCTAATGGATAAAGAAAATAAGGATTATTATCCCTTTGAATAAGACCTGAATAATACAAAGAATCTCCCAATATTGTTAGGATTTAGGTGTCATCAACCTTGTATATCCTTAACTTATTATTTTCTGAATATATTTTTTAATTTACTCATAAGAGGTTGAACTGTTTAACCAATAGTGGTGAAAGAGACCATGTAAAGGCAAAGTTACTTTTACCGTTTGTAATTTAGGAAAAAGAAAAAAATATCTAGGCGTCCCCTCTTAGAAACCTCTATTTTGAGGTATTTGGACACTTGGTAGATTTTGTATGAATGTCTATGATATTTATGACAGTTTTCATAAGATTATATGACAACACTTATGATGGATTATGACATATTCCTTACACAAGTGGACATGCATGAGAGCTGCCTTATGCTAGTTGTAAGAGCATCTATAAGTGATTATTTTTGGGATTGGGAATGATTATTTTATAGGTGGTTTTATTGTGTATTATTTTATAATACCACAATGGTATTCATATTCACAAATTCCTATAAATTGGGGCCTTTGAGCTAGAGTTACGCATTCAGTATTATTTAGTTTCCAAGGTAACAGAGTGCTTGCAAATTTCTACATAGGTTTACAAAGAAGTGTATTGTTGTTTTATTCTTCATTGGATTATTAATATACTTTCCTCTCTTTCTATGGTTGATTTTTTCCTTGAAAGGGTTCTTCTACATAAATCTAGTGTTTTATGTGCAATGGCTTTCTAGTTCTTGTTTTGATTCTGCAATCACTCTATTAAGGGTTAATCTTTGGTTTCAAATTTGTATTAATATTAAATTTAAGTTAATATTGAAAAATTTCTTCACCTTGTTTCACGACATTTATTATCAGAGCTAACAGTTATATTGAGGGAGGAACACCTTAAGTGTTGAAGGTTTTTTTGTAGTGGGAGCTTTTGTTTTGTGGATTTTTTGTAAATTTGAGAAAGGTTTGTATACCATGGCCTCCACCTATTATCAAGATATTGATAAGTTCAATGATATTGGTTATGGGATTTGGTTTGAAATTTGAATATCTACCTAAAGAGAGAGATTAGTGGCTACCAGTTTTAAAAGAAAAGAAATCAAAGGATTCTACCTTATCAGATGCAGAATGGAAAAATTTAGACAAAAAGGTGCAAGGAACCATTTGATTATGCCTCTTAGACTCTTTCCTCTTTAATGTATTTATAGAAGACACAAGCTACAAGATATGGAGGAAAATATATGATATCTATCAAACTAAGAGTTTCTCTAACAAGCTATATTTGAAAGGCATTTGTATTCTTTGAAAATGAAATAAGGTGACTCTATTATTGAACATTTAAATGAATTTAATTTAATTTCAAGTTATTGATAGAAGTAACCCCAAGGTGTGTTTGCACAATACTTCAAGACAAGACCTATCTTGTCCTCATCCACTTAGGATCCTAATTCCTCTTTTAGGACCACACTAGCCTCAAGGCATTGATCCTAAGACTCCTCCTAACTCTTCTCTAAGAGTTACAACTATTGTGTTTCACCTTGAAGGATATCCACCATTAGTTTTGTCTCATAATGCTTCTCATTGGTTTTGAAGAATTACATCCCCAAATCCTTCATACCAACTCCACACATGCCACAAGGGTATTGTACACTCTTTTTATGTTCATTCTACATCCATACAATCCAAATTTCATAGGTCTTCAATACCAACTTAGTCGAGTTCCAAAATTGCACCCAAATTGTCCTATTAGGCCTAAAGCACCAATTAGCCCTATCTAGAGGGTTTGTCAAGATTTACTCTTAAAAATTACACACAACCCCTAAAACCAATCAAGGATCTAGATGCCCTTTTGAGAAAGCTAAAATATTTTTAAGGTCTAAGGTCCCCAATCCTTCCGTACACCTCTGTCCTAAAATGTAGGGCTATTAGGCCTATTTTGGCTCCTCACAAGAACTTCTCTGATTTCTATTGAAAAATCAATACCAATGGATTGGGTGAGTTCTTAACTCGATTCTAGGGACCTATGAGACCCTGAAGACACTGAGACCACACTTGGTTCAAGACTCCCATGCACACCCTTGTCTCTACATTCTTGTTTTCACCTGCCATACACCTAATAAGACTGTCCTAGCTCTCCTAGGGCATGGCTTTAAAATTTGAAAATAAACTCTTCTGACCTCCTACCTGCATATTTACACTATAAAGAGGCTCCCCTAACACATTAATTCAACCTCTTTCATTTCCCAAGGTTTAATTTCATGGGGGAGCCATAAAACCAAAAACTACCTAAACTGAACCAGCAGACTACTTAATTAGTAAACAATTTCCTACAGCTAACAAATCAACTCTAATATACTTTCAATCTGGATTAAAAAGTATTAGATATTTCTCTACCACATTAATCCACACTTAGATCATATATTTCAATTCATTAAAACACAAAGAACTTGCAAATACATTAACTGTACTCTGTTTCCAAAAACACTTGCTCTATTGCCTCACAAAACTTGTATACATTCACTCTAACTCAGGAAACAAGCCATGGAGTGTCTAAAGATGCTTCCTCCACCATTTCAGGCCACTAACATTAATTTAAAACTCCTAGAATGGTGGGAATCCAATGTTGTCGAGTTGCATGCAACATTTTCAAAAAGTTGCAAATGTTGTCATGACAACTTTTTGGCATCTTTTGCATTTATGTTGCAAACTATATTCTAGGGCCTCTAACCCATTTAGTTTGATGAAATAACATAATTTACACCTCCTTAAGAATCTTACTACCCACCCATGGGTCTTGGACACATTTAGACATCATTTCCCCACATTAGCCAAAACTAAGGATTAAGCAACTAAAAGTAACTAACCAAAAACTAGGGTGAACTTTGTACTAACACTAATCCACCTAGTCACACATAACAAATAGACCATCTAAGGCCTTAAGAAAACACACACTAAATTGGCTAAGGTCAGTTACAAGCCAAAACATACTAGGGCTTAGAGGATAGCCTAGGTGCTCCTGCACCATCCTCCCCAAGTGAAAGATTTCAACCCATCCTTGGATTGATTAAGTCAGGATCAATGCCCATGTTTTTGAACTCTAACTCCTTTATCCATGTTGCATCTACATCTACTTGTCCTTGTCATTTCACTAAGTGTACTTTGTAATCCTTCTTCCTATTTTTCTTGTAAATTCTGGATTCCATTATGCAGTCTACCTTCTTGGCTAGTGTAGATGGAAAATGGAATTCTTCTACCTCTTGGATGACTTCAGTCAAGCTCTGATCTAGAGTAGGGATTGGTCCCTTTTATAGAACCAAGTCTACAATGTTAAAGATAGCTGACAAGCCACTATTCTCTGGTAACTCCACCTTGTAAGCATTTTCTCCATACTTGGCCAGTATAGTGCAAGGGCCAATTCATCTCATCTGTAACTTTTGTGGGATTCCTTTCTATAGTCTAGCCTTTTTGAGATGTACCATCACTAGATCCCCAACCTTGAATTGAACATCCCTTTTTCCTTCATCAACCTTACTCTTGATCTTCTCAGTGTTTTCAATCAGTGTCTTCCTGACTGTGTCATGAACCTCTTACATAGCATAGGAAAAGTCCTCAGCATATCCACTCCCTTTAACTCCATCCTTAAGTTTTATGAGTTCATAAATGCCTCTGGGGTGTAGACCATAGATAATTTCAAAAAGTCTCTTACCAGTAGCCCTATTCACAGTGTCATTGTAAGCATATTCAACTTAACCTATGAGTTGGTCCCATGTCTAACCATACTCCTTTGTTAAACATCTCAGGAGATTACCAAGAATTTTATTGACTACCTCTGTTTGACCATCAGTCTAAGGATGGTATGCAAATTGAAAGGATAAGTTGGTGCCCAAATTTTTCCATAGAGTCTTTCAAAAGTGACTCATAAACTTGGTGTCTCTGTTCGACACAATGCTCAAGGACAATCCATGTATTCTGACTACCTCTTTAAAGAAAATAGAAGCTATTTGACTAGCATCATTGGTTGTTTTACAAGGCACAAAGTGGGCCATTTTACTAAATCTGTCCATTATTACATAGACACTATCCATTCCTTATCTTTTCTTAGGAAATCCAGCCACAAATTCCATGCTCAAGATTTCCCATGGTCTAGTTGGGATAGGAAGTGGTTGGTATAGGCTGGAATTAGAAGATGTTCCCTTGGCCTTCTGACACACAATACAACTCTCAACATATTTCCTAATATCAATATTCATCTTTGGCCAAAAGTAAAATCTCTGAACAAGTCCTTGTGTCTTACTGACCCCAAAATGATGACTCAATGCACCATTGTGTTTCTCCTGAATCAAATTCTCCCTTATAGACCCTCTAGGGACACATAGTTGACTTCCTTTAAATAGAATATTACTTTGCAAAGTATATTCTGAATATTTACTATGAAAGTGGTTATGATATTCTTGACATACCTTATAGATGTCTGCAAAGTCTTCATCACCACCATATAGATCTTTGAAGTTTTCTATTCCCATGCTCTGCAGTTGGATCTCCTTGACATTAAGGGCTCTTCTACTCAAGGCATATGCAACCTTGTTTTGCAATCCCTTCTTGTGTTTGATATTGAATGTGTATGCTTGCAGGTATTAAACCCACTTCATATGCTTATGACTCAATTTGTCTTGTGAGTTCAAGAAACTTAAAGCTTGATTGTCTAAATAGACTATGAACTCCTTTGGAAGCAGGTAATGCCTCCATTTTATCAGTGAATATACTAGAGCATACATCTCTAGGTCATAAGAAGAATATTTCTTCTTAGCTTCACTTAGTTTCTCAGATTGGAAGGCCACTGGTCTTCCCTCTTGGATCAAGACTGCACCAATGGCTACATTGTTGGCATCACATTCCACTATAAATAGCTTTTTAAAGCTTGGAAAAACTAAAATTGGTTGGGTTGCAATCTCTTTTTTCAGTAGCTCAAAACCATGGTTAGCTTGTTCATTCCAAATAAACTTAGTTTGCATGCCTCCTTTAATAGTGTCCAATATAGGAGCATAGATTGCACTAAATTGCTTAATAAATTTTCTATATTACTATGCTAGGCCATGAAAACTTCTTACCTTAGTGCTTGTTCTTGGAGTAGGTCACTTGATGATGGCCTCCACTTTGGTAGGATCCATCTTTAAGTTACCCTGAGATAGCACAAAACCAAGGTACACTAACTCTGTCTTGATGAACTCACACTTTTCTAAGTTGATCATCAACTTCTCCTCCTGCAGCTTCTTAAAAACTAGTTCAAGGTCTTTGAGGTGCTCTTCCCTTGTCTTACTATAGATGAGTATATCATCTAAGTAGACCACTACACACTTTCCATTGTAATCTTTAAGTACCTCATTCATCAACCTCATGAATGTTTATGGGGCATTTGATAACCCAAATATCATGACAAGCCACTCATACAGTCCTTCTATAGTCTTGAAGGTTGTTTTTCACTCATCCCCTTCATTTAACCTTATTTGGTGATAGCCACTCTGTAGGTCTATCTTTGTAAAGTACCTTGCTCCTCCTAGATATTCCATTGGGTCTTCTATCCTAGGGATAGGGAACCTATACCTAATGGTGATCCTATTGATTCCTCTGGAGTCTATACATAACCTCCAAGTTCCTCCCTTTCTAGGTGCTAGGATAGTGGGCACAGCACAAGGGCTAATACTCTTTCTTATAAGGCCTTGTTCTAGGAGCTCTTGGATTTGTCTAGCAATTTATTCATTCTGTTGGGGATTCATTTTATAGGATGCCTTATTGGGTAGGGTATCTCCTAGTATTAGGTCTATCTAATGGCTTACATACCTCTTAGGGGGTAGGGTTGACACTTTTCCATCACTGACTATTCCTTCATACTTCTCTAACATATCTTGGACTTCTTTTGGTAGCTCTATCCTCTTCTCTATTTTGTGATGTAATACAACATTGAACCCTTCACTTGATTTCTGTGAACTTCATTCTCTCTCCCTAAAATATGCATATTATACTATCTTTCTTCATAACTAACTCTAAATCTGCTATTCTCAATAACAAACTACCTATTTCATCTAAAGATTCTTTCAAATCTGCACACTTCTTTGTCATTCTTTATGACCATCAACTTGGAGGCCCACAAAGTCTTCATACTCTGATAATATCAATGACATCAACTAAAATGTCAACTTTACTATTGTCTCCTCCTCCCTTAATCAACTCACCACTAAGCAATGAGCATTCACTGTTTCCTTCTATACACTACATGCTTGACGAGTCATTCACAAACCATGAACAAAGATTGTAACTCCATCGTCATGCGGGTTGGTTTCATTCTTTTGAAATTGCATGTGAAAATTTCTTTCTAAACATCACATTCATGACTCCCATCCTTTTGGTATTCAATAGGTAATAGCATCAATCTTGATATTAGACTCCATTTTCTGCATTTTAGATATACCCGTAAACATTTTCTTATATCTTTTCAACCAAAATACATTTTCAAGATCGCTCTGATGATGATCTTCAAAACTTGATTATCTAAAACATGTCAAAAGAACATTGAAATCCAATGATTGGTTTAAAACTTATGCCCCTCACATTCAAGGCTATTTTTCTATCAATAAAAAAATGGATTCAACCATAACATACTCTTAAATCTCATTTACAAACACTCGAAGAATCTGATACATAACCATTAAATTCTTTACAGAGAGAAAATATAACAAAATAATCCACCACTCAACACTAGTTCCTAAATCTACAATAATGATTTGCAGAACATATTAACGATGAAGAATATAGAGAACAAGATTTCAGAACACCATTTTAATAGAAACAAAAACTTCATTAACATAAGCCTGCAAATTACAAAGCATGGCTCTCTAGCTGCCACTAGAGAGCCCTTAAGATTCTTCTTTTCCTAATTTGTCTTCTATTCACCTGCAACTTTTACTCCCACTTCCTCTATTTGATTTCATTTGTCTATTTAAAGACCAACTTGTTCTCTCCTCACCGTAATTCCTTGCGGTTACATGCATTTCTCTTCTACAAGATTCTAGAAACTGTCCATATTTAATGGTGTCTAATAATCAAAAAATCCATCCTGATTCTAGTTGTCAACTCAAAATGATAACCAATCTATGGCGGTTACAAATGCCATTTAATTACATTTGGAATTTTTATGCTTTCAAGGCACATGCCCATACGACATTTATACATTACATTCTAAAAATCACATAGCATTGTGGTTTTGAACATTAACCATCAAATTAATTCAATTGTGGGGTGCTCCTGCATCATATTCCCACTGAAAAAAGATTTCCATGTCCCATGGAAATGCCTGGTACCACTCTAGATAAAAACTCCTTGCACACGTTTCTGGTGTGCTCTCTGCTAAAACTGACTCCATCTCTCACAATGCTACATAACAACAAACTACCCAACACAAACCATCCATCTTACCCAACAAAAAACTCAATCTGGTGATGCACTTCCCACTCTCTCTTCAGTGGTTGCTTTTGGTACCCTACTCTAGACATATCTCTGTTAGAGAATGGTTAGGACAGAACTTACCTGTCTTCCCACACAAACTCTCCAGGAACTCCTTTCCTTCTTGCAGCTAGATGGATCAAGTTCTTTCCTCACAATATCTGACTACCTATATCTTTCACTCACTCTAATACCATTCTAATGTAATACAACATCGACCCCTTCACTTCATTTCTATGAACTTCATTCTCTCTCCCTAAAATTTGCATATTATACTATCTTGCTTCATAACAAACTCTAAATCTGTTATTCTCAATAACAAACTGCCTATTTCATCTGAAGATTTTTTCAAATCTGTACACTTCTTTGTCATTCTTTATGACCATCGACTTGGAGGCCCACAAACTCTTCATACTTTGATAATAACAATGACATCGACTAAAATGTCAACTTTACTATTGTCTCCTCCTCCCTTAATCAACTCACCACTAAGCAATGAGCATTCACTATTTCCTTTGACACACTACATGGTTGACGGGTCATTCACAGACCACAAACAAAGATTGTAACTCCATCGTCATGTGGGTTGGTTTCATTCTTTTGAAACTACATGTGACAGTTTCTTTCTAAACATCACATTCGCGACTCCCATCCTTTTGGTAGTCAATAGGTAATAACATCAATCTTGATATTAGACTCCATTTTCTGCATTTTAGAGAGACCCGTACATAGTCACTTCTATATTTTCAACCAAAATAGATTTTCAAGATCGCTCTAGTGATGATCTTCGAAACTTGATTATCTAAAACATGTCAAAAGAACGTGGAAATCCAACAGTTGGTTTGAAACTTATGCCCTTCGCATTCAAGGCTATTTTTCTGTCAATAAAAAAATGGATTCAAGCATAACAGACTCTTAAATCTCATTTACAAACACTCCAAGAATCTGATACATAACCATTAAATTCTTTAACAGAGAGAAAATATAACAAAATAAGCAGCCACTCAACACTAGTTCCTAAATCTGCAATAACGATTTGCAGAACATATTAACCATGAAGAATAGAGAGAATGAGATTTCAGAACACCATTTTAATAGAAATGAAAACTTCATTAACATAAGCCTACAAATTACAAAGCATAGCTCTCTGGCTGCCACCAGAGAGCCCTTAATATTATTCTTTTCCTAATTTGTCTTCTATTCACCCATAGATTTTACTCCCACTTCCTCTATTCTATTTCATTTGTCTATTTAAAGACCAACCTGCTCTCTCCTCACCATAATTCGTTGCAGTTACATGCATTTCTCTTCTATGAGATTCTAGAAACTGTCCATATTTAATGGTGTCTAATAATAGACAAAGTCATCATGATTCTAGTTGTCCACTCAAAATGATAACCAATCTATGGTGGTTACAAATGCCATTTAATTATATTTGGAATTTTAATGCTTTCAAGGCACATGCACATACGACATTTATACATTGTATTGTAAAACTCACATAGCATTGTGGTTTTGAACATTAAACATCAAATTAATTAAATTGTGGGGTGCTCCTACATCATTTTGTCTGCAACTTCCTTTGGCTTTAATACCAGTGCAAATCCAACTCCTTATCCTTCTTCTAAAGTCTCTAGGAACTCTTTTTCACTCACCATGAGAACATAAGGACTAGTAGTCTTCAAGTATGCATCCTCCAACAGTGACTGGATTTTGTATGTCACATTGTCTTTCTTGAAAGAGTATGAATTTTTCACTCCATCATGCATGGCCTTCCTATCAAATTGCCATGGTCTACCTAGGATCAAGTGACATGCGTCCATAGGTAAGATATCACATAAAACTTTATCCTTGTATCTCCCAATGGAGAATTCTACCCAAGCTTTCTCATTCACAAGGACATGTTGTCCTTTGTTTAGCCAAGTGACTTTGTAGGAACTGGTGTGGGTTATCCTTGTCATTTTCAACTTGTTTACTACCTCCTCTGACACTATGTTGTTAGTAGACCTTGAATCTATGATGACTCTACACACTTTGCACATCATCTTACACTTTACACTGAACAATGATCTCCTCTAATTGAGTTCTTCTTTCATTGGCTCCTTGATTAGAGTTCTTCACATCATGAGATTCTCTCCCTCCTCTGATTCTAGTGGCACTTCAGGGTTCTTTTTTACACTTGTCTACTCATGAACATAGTTCACTCTTTTGTCACCTCCTTGAGAGGTATTTCCCTTCTCTAGACACCTATATGTTGGATGTCCTAACTGATTATAGTGATAGAACTTCATATTGGAAAAATAGTTGCCTCTTCCTTGGCTACTACCTCTTCCTCTATTGTTAGAGTTCCTTCCTCTACTTGAACTCCCTCTATTGAAGTTTCCTTCATACTGTTCAGTGAGCTTAGTCTCTACTTGTTCTTTAGATTCAAAGTTTCTTCCCCCATAACCACCTCTTTGTCCTCTAGTCTCTCTTCCTCTACCCCTTCCTCTTGAAGTACTTGAATCTTGTTTCTTCTTCCACTTGTCTTCCACCTTGATATCAATTTGGTGGCATTTATAAATTGTTTTATGCCCTACATACCCATCCCTACATTTTTTGGGCAAAATGTTGGGTCCCCATTTTTTGTTCTTTTTTCTTTTGTTTCCTTCTTTTGTTTTCTTTTGGCCTTTGCCTCTACAGGGTTGTTTCTCTCTCTTTTTTTGGTTTCCCTTCCTCAAGGACCTGGTCTTGGAGTGTTTTATTTCTTTGTGCCAGCTAGATTCCAGACTCCAGGATTCTTTGCCACTGCTCCCTCTTTTGTTAGAGGGTTTGGTTGCACGGGATCTCCGGCCCCGGAGTCTGGAGATTTTCCTTTTCTCAAGATTTGCGAAAGGAAGCAGTGCATTTTCACCTAAGGGTATAAATGAGGTTTCACTTTTCATTTTTAAATTTACCGTGAACAGATTAACCAGATTGAATTAAGAGTGAATTTGTGCTAAGTCTGATTTTCTTTGAGAGTTTAACAGTCAAGTTGGTATTCGAGCTTGTGCGCGCTTTTAGTTGTCCTATAGGGTCTTTGGTGCTCGTGGTCCATGAAGCCATCTATTTGTAGAGAAACTCTTGTGCCCTTCCTCTTTTGTTTCCTGGTTTTAAGGTAATCCCTTTAGTTTCTTTCTATTTCCTTTTTTGTTTTGCTTTGTTCTTTTTTTTCTTGGTTTTATTTTCATTTTGTTTACTTTCTGTCTTTCCTCTTTGTCGTCGCCTCCCGTTAGTGGGATGGCTTCGCACGAAGGTTTTTCACCTTCCATTTTCTATATATTTTGTGCATGATGTAAATTTTTTTTAATTCCATGTAAATAATTGTAAGTTTCTTGTTAATATCTAGTAGTCTGTACAATAGTTGGTGTCGTTTCCTATAAATTTTTCCATTTTTTGGCTTCTTGTGTAAATTTGGTGTTTAAAGTGTGCCTCTATATATTGGTTTGTATATTTTCATGTCTGACCCATCCTCTGGAGAGCTCTCTCTACCCTCTATTATTGAATGCAATTCAAGCTCACCCACCTGGTTTTTGCATGGTTCAAATTGGGCACCTTGGTTGTTCAAGCCATGGCAGTTTTCTCTCTCCTCTATCATTTTAGCATTGACGGTGTGATTAAATTCCCCCACATATGAGCATTCAAAACCATCCCATCTAGGATTAAATTCATCCATGTCCATACATCTATCATCGTTAATGTCATTATGTTTCTTATTGTGTGACTATGTGACAGCCCACGTCAGCCTAGTACAGCTCACTGCCCGGTCATTTTGATAATGGCTAGTTTCTCTAGGCTCTGGGTGCTGAGAAGTCCCTAGGCCTTCATCCCATTTGTAACACAAACTAGAATCCCCAGAACCTATGGGTTTTGATCAAATTCTAAGTAAGTTTCTAATTGTTATATTCCTCGGATTTGATGTTGGCTAACATCTTTTGAACAGGTGCAAAGTGGCGGCGAACTCTCTAGAGTACATGAAATTACTTTATGTTTTGTCACATGTATTAATGGTTGTCCAATATTACTTTATGTTTTGTCACAACTCCTCCTGGAAGTTTAGAACTCCTGACCACTTCCACCCAGGCGGCCACCAAGACAAGGGCAAAGAAAATATTAGAGAAGCTCACATTAACATCCAAATACCCAAGGGATGGTATCCTTGTGGGATCTAATGTGGATTCCAAACATTAGAATATTACTAAAACAGAGGTTGAAGCATGGGCAGAACTACAGGGCCTTTTCTAGGTAATTTATCAATAGCGATCTGTCAAGGATAACATGGAAAAGAATGTGGCTTCTTCTGACATCATTAAAGCCACTTGTTTCCCCAACTCAGTACACGTACTAGAGCTGATCCTCTTCTTTGTGAAGCACTACAACACACCCACCCGAGTGGTTTTTCTTACTACTTCCCTCCCATTGAACTACCCAGCAATGATAGTAACTCTTGATGTTGCCACCTTTGCTTCGGGACTGGGGATCCCCCAGTTTAGAAATGATAATGTCATCTCCCAGGCCGCATCATTGAAAGAGTTTGAGAAAGTCTAGCATCTCACCTGACAACATATCAATTCGTACTAGTTGAAGTCCCCGAGGAAGGACTACAAGAAAATGAAGCTAGATATCCCCCACAGAGATTTCAAGGAATGTGTACAGGCGGGGATTATCTTTTATGCAGAATCTTTGGGGAACCCCATGCCAGGGACTTTTTGGCATGGATGTATTATTTTTTATATTGCATCACCACTCATGGACAGACCTTTGATTGGGTGACTATTATCGCCAACGATGTGGATTTTCAACTGAACAACGTCAGTTAGACATCAAAGTTCCATATGACTTCATATGTATTATGGGCACTGGTACAACAGAGACCCGCACTCTGGGGTTTGAAAATAGTGGGCATCCTTGGGAATGGGCTAAGACAGAATGCTCCATGGGATCATTATCCCCAAATTCAATGGGAAGCCAGCTTCCCCAATTTTTGTTGGGTAAATGACACCTTCATTTACCACAACATTTTGACACTTACTCAGGATTTTGGGTACCAAATGTCGAAGGAAGCAATGACCTTGGTGAATTATTACGGCAATTAGTTTATTCAATTTCAGCAACATTCTTACATTCGGGTGACCGAATTCTCTGCCAAGCCCTACCTACTCCCCAAGAATTGTGGGGATAGGATTATTATTTTGGAGTTCTGCAGGCAAATCCTGGAGCTCCACACATTTTATGGAGTAATGAAGGTTACCTCCATCTCCTTCCTGATCACTTGTGGGAACTATTCTTGCAGCCTTGCAGTGGCCAAAGAGGTTGATAATGAGTTAAAAGGTTTGGGGCTGGCCGAGTTCCACCTAGTAAGAAAAAAATTTGACCCACTCATAAAGATCAACGCAGCACTGCTCCAAGTATCTGCACCCCACAAGCCTCACATCGAGGATTTTTGGGTGGATTTCTAGGATGATTTCGACCTGTGGGGCTGGGAATACTCGAGGATGACCAAAGGGATGATGAAGGGCCTCAACCTTCAAACCTTTCCAAATGATTTTTTAGATAGTGGGCCTTTGGAGGACCCATCATACAAGTCACAAGGGATTGACAAGATGGATCTCGCTTCGGTGGATTGGGACACACCAAATATTTTGACAATCAAGGACGTCACTCAGGATGTCATTCAGCATAGCCATGATTACTTTGCACAAGTGTGCAAGAAAAGCACCTGTTAGGGTACAATTTTGCAGTGGTCCACTTCAGGCTCCAGAGCAGTCAAGCTAAGAAAAAATAAGGGGAAATAAAAAGAAGGTGCCCCATCCCAGGTTACACCCCCGGCTCCACTCCCCATTTTGGAACAAATTCACACTCAGCTTAAGACATCATGCCAGCTGAGTGAAACATTGAGCACCCAACTTTCTCTCAGTCTTCTGGTTGCTCCAGTGGGATCTTTCCTTCCGGAAGGATCACCTTCACTGGTAGGACTCATGAGCTAGAGGAAAGAGGTTGAGGATGAAACTATAGCTATTCAAGATGTTGAGGCCCTGCTACAAATAAGAAGAAAGAAGAAAAGGGTGGATCATCCCTGCCAAGCACAAATGCAAGTCTCGAGATGCCAAACGTTCCCCAAGTGGAACTCATCCCTTCTTCTCCTAAACTAGAGGATCCTTTGGTGGCCTCCCCTCCCATGATGATCTTGATGACCTCTTCTAGATGGAAGACTTGGTGAACTTGCAGGCCAATGTGGTGAGGGAAGTGGAGGAAATCGATGCACAAGAAGAGGTAGCCCCAAAAAAAGAGCAGGAACAAGAGGAGGCACAAGAAAATCCACAATATGTGGAAGAAACACCTATCCTAGGGACCAAGATAGAGGAGAGGAAAATACTAGAAGAGCAGCCAAAAATAACTAGGGAAATTGGACCTTCGAGAGCAACTGTACCCCCAGTTGTCACGCTCCAAATGCCTCTAGTTACTTTGGGTGATCAAAGGCCCCAAAGTGCAACATTTGGCAAGGTGATCTTTGTGGTGCAATAGTAAAATCTAGGCTAGACACCTTTGGCCCCTCCAAAAGATGTTCCCTTCAAGGAGAAAGCCCCAGTGGATGGCACCGAGGAAGAACAACAACAACATGATGAGGGGGATAACCCCAGAAATATGGATACTAAGACCACAGATGCTGGAGAAGGGGGAAATCCAAAAGATACATATGTGAATGCCACCAAGGTGGAAGATATAGGAAATCTCGTGGAACAAGAAAAAAAGTCTGAAGTTACTATGAATACTGAGGAAACACTACAGGGCCTCAAAGAAGACCCCAATGCCCAAGCCTTAGCAGCAAGACTACCCTAGCCACCATAATGACTGGTAAAGTCTTGAAAAAGAAAGGCCCTAGTGGTAGCAAGTGCCCCTCTCACCCTGGCTGAAATGATGGCCTAGAACTAGGAGGCTAAGAAGCCTAAGAAGGCTAGGATCATCTATACCCTTCAGACTAGTCTAGGAGGAAGTATAGTCACAATAGTGGTGACACCTCCCCCAGATATAGAGGTGACATCCATAATGGCTGAAGACTACATAGTTATAGAAGTTCCTCTAGGGAGGAGAGATAAACATGGAGAACTGGACCTGTTGAAAGAAGCTACCCAAGAAGCTGAGGCCCGGTATGACAAAGAGGCACAGAAGCTGAAGCAGGAAAGAGAAAAGAATGAAAATCTCCTCGAGTTTCTCACAAAACTGACATAGCCACTGGCTGAGATTCATCTGGAAGCCTCCACCTCTAGAACACCTCTCCCACAGGGTGACATGGATGCTCTAAGGGTGATAAAGAAGAAGGCACAAGCTATGGATGGGTGGGTCGCTAAGAAAATCACATTCGTAAGGCAATTCCTGTTAGCAACACTCCCAGACCTTTATCAAGCCAACAACATCATTGGCCAGGTGAATGGCATTGTCTCCCTATGGGAGAAAGAAATGGAGAAGTATGATGAGTGGAGGTCCGAATTAGAAGAAATAATGAACTTTGGGGAGGAAGTCATTATAGAAATAGGTATTTTGGGAGAAGAACCCTTTGGGTTCCTCTGGGCCTAAAACTCTAGACTTGGCCTGAAGATTGAGGTGAGAAAGCAACTAGTAGTAGCTCTAAATAATAGGATCCTAAAAGTCTAGAATTCTTTGAATTCATATACAACATGTGACAAGGGCTTCGCAAGTTGATCCCTTCACCACCACGATTTGTGCTCTAGAAGATTTTGTATTAAGTAAATTTGATGAGTTGATGGAGTCCCGGTACCAGTCTGCCAGAGATTTTGATAGAGGGAAAATGTCATGATTGACCAAGATGATGCTTCGGGCTCATGACACAGTGAAAGTGGTTGCAGAATTCAAGGAAGGGGCCGATGATTTTGACAAATAGTTTGGGGTGGTCAACGACCACTAGGACTATGTTAAGGACGTAGATGAGGAAGGAATTGGCCAAATTTTGGAGGCCTTCAAATAGAATAAGTAATAATAAGTTTCTCTAATCTTTGAAGATCTTCACCAGTAGGGTATAGTTTTTCAAATTCATTATTCTTTGAATGTAAACTCTCAGACTCCAAAATTCTGGATCCAAATTTTTATATTCATTCATAGTGATCTGCATCCCGGTTCCCTGGAGCTGACCAATCACTATCAAGAATTTAATAAGGGTCAGAAGGTAGGTGAGCCATATACAACATGTCAGATGGAAGAGATGGCTCTGACAAGTGATTCTCCTTAGGCACCGCTCCTACGTTAATTACTTGGTGCACATCGAGGACAATGAGCCACAATTTGCATTTATGAGGCATGTAACCTCAGATACTGGGACAATCAAATCTCTTCTATAAACTACCTCGTCACTCTTCTTTATGCCAATTCTTCCAAATTTCTCCTCTTATCTTCATCTTCTGTCTTGTCAGACCTCTGCATATCCCAAGGTGATTGTAAATGGTGCAAGTAGTACCGATCACAGATAATGTATTATATTCAACAAGTGTATAGTTAGATTAGGTTATTTTTAGGTCAAACTTTATGTATAAATAATAAGTCTGATGCCATAACAAGGGTTAGCAAAATTGATGATTTTGTAGTCCAGCAAGTAATAGAAGCATAGCATTTCATTCTCAGTTGTTTTCAGGAGCTCAATGCTCAATTGTTCTTAGTAGTTTACGATGCTCCCTTGGAGCAATTGATGTACTCAACAGTGATGTTGGAACATTTTTGAGTTAATGAAAGAAGAAGGAACATCTTATGGCTAGGTGTTGTGTTTTTTTGGTCTCTGGAATTAGCAAACGATATTTTTTTTGCAGTATTTTTTCTTATGTCCTCTGCTCCTATGTTTTAGTTTAGATTAATGATCTTATCTCCCCTTGCTACTGAATGCATGTGAATTGCTGGTTCTTTATGTATTCTGTATTTAGTGTATTTTTATTGCATTGGAGCTTATTTTTATGTTTAAATATTTATTGCATAACTATAGGTAGAAGCATATATCTAACCTTGATCGATCTTTTGCAATTTATTTTAAGTTTGAATTCTTGTAGGAAACCCCATCCCATTTGAAATCCCCAAGTAGATGAGTAAAAACCAGCTATCCCCTCACACAACAGTCACCTGCCCAACTTAGCTCCCCTTGCACCATCGAGACCTGACTACCATGTGCTTGGAGGCTAGGAGAATTCATTCTACAGAAAAAACCTCTTCAGGTAGAGTTGGCTGGTACCCCGGTACCTGGTGATAATTGTACCTCTTTTGGCAGAGCTGGTCACAAAGTCCCATCAATAGAAACTAGCATTTGAAGGAGGGCATGAGCTCATCTCTGTTGAAAGATTTTGATTTCACACCACCTAAGTGCTCCCTAAGCAGTATTTTTATGAATTGAACTTTCCACGAAATAGGGTCATCTTCACCCCTATGTTTTGAAAGAATCCTTCGATCAGCCTCGAACCCTGGAGAGTTTGTAGAACTCATATCTCCCATCGAAAAGAGTGGGACCCAACAAACCAAGCACCCAGCCAAATTTATCTGGGGATTTGACACACACCAAAATACCCAAGTCCCTCAGATAATCCTGGGGACTAATGTTCAACCCAACCAAAACTAAACAATCCCAATGGCTACTTACTTTGGTAATATCGAGTCCCCAATGGGGAATTTCCCCAGTGCTACCAACAATATTCCTCCACACCTAGAGAAGATCTATCCCAAATATGAGCATCTAGGCCCACAAACTACAGAAGAACATCTCCAAGTCTATAAGGATGCCATGAACAGACACCAAATACAACATCAAGACATTGTAACCTGGATGTTTCCTCTATCTTTAGGATAGAATGAGTTGAACTGGTACCTAAACTTTCCTACCAACTCCAACAACAGTTGGCAGGATATGGAAGATGCCTTCCTGGCGGCCTTCCGTGTTCACGTGGACCCAGCGTGGTCCCACATCCAGTTTATCTCCATCAGGAAGGAATCGAATGAGCCTCTTGCTATATTCAACCATTGGTTCCAACATGCCTTGAAGTGGTGCATGATCCCTTTCATCCCATTCACTAATGTAACCATCCAGACATACCTGAACTCCATGGACCCCATTTTTTCTACTCTCCTTTGGAGAACTGCCACCGCCAATGACCGAGATACTCTGGCAAAAGTTTACAACCTTGCCCTAGAGTTGTCTTGTAGTTTGAGAAAAGCTCCTGGTAGGATTGGACAGAGCCTACCATTCAATATGATACTCGGCGCAACTCCTTACACTGGGGGATAAAACCCCAATCTAGCAATGGGTGCCCCAATGATGGCCATGGGCCCACCACCAATAGACCAGCAAGCCTGATACATTTTGTATGTGTTGAAATCCTACCTATTGGGAGCACGCTTAGACATGCAAATGTTAGATATATAAATCATTCAAAGAAAACTAACATTTCTAAGAAGCATACTACAAAAACCAAGTGATTCCGTCACAACCTATGATGAGTTGAATAAGGGCACTAAAGGCCTTGTTGATTTTCTCTTAGAGAATTATGTGGGTGTGCTCTCCCAACACAATATTTAAATCCCACTAGATTAAAGATGCACGCTATGGATTGAAACTATAATGCATCTAATAGATGTGATGAAGAGCTCAAGAACAAGTATGAGGAACTTGTTTCAAACTTTCACCAATGAAGATGAAGATGTTGTTGGCAAGTAATCAATTTTGTGTAAATGTGATTTAATTTTTGGTTTTGATTTATGGAAACACATATGGGTTTTAGATCAATTCTAGAAAAGATAAGTTTTGATGATTTATAAATCGACTAAGTGTAGAAGCAGAGATAGAGAAGTGTTTTGGATGTTGAAGATCAAGATCGATGATTAGGGAAAGAGAGCTTAGAGGAAGACAATATGGGGCTTGTATGACCTCCACCTAAGATTGATTTGGTTTTGGTTGAGTCTACAATGAGTTAGAAATAATTGAAGATAGACAGACAGTAGCAGAATAGAAAAACATAGCACTTTGATAGTAGCAAAGATTGAGGGAGTATGACTTGGACTCCAGACAATCAAAGTTGTAATTTGGTTGTTGATAACCTCCACATTGACTATGAAAGAGCACCAACTATGAATTTGGTATTTACTATATTAAATGTATTTTGTATTGAAGGCCAACTTTGTAATATTTGTAATATTTATATTGAGAGTCGACTTTGTAAAGTTGTGAGATATATATGTAAGATCTTTTTGGTAAAGATATGTGTATGTGGCTAGTTGGAGAGTTCGATGAGTTTTTGAGTGAATAGAAGAGTAGAGAATGATAGATATCATTGAAGAACAATAAAGGAACTATCTAAGCACTAGTGTTGCTTGTTTTTGTTCATGATTGAGAACACTTTGTAACCTAAATTATATTGTAAGAGGTGTAAGCTCAGTTGGCCCCTAACAAGGTGTTGTGAACCTTTAACAGGGTTGTATTTCCTTTAACAAGGAAATGTGCTATGTAATATTCAGCTCCTAACAAGGCTAGGTCTCCTTATAGGGAAATTATACTTTAGTACATGCTTGTGGGTACCATCCCCACTGAGGTTTTCCCTTGTCAGGGTTTCCTTGAAAACAAAATATGGTGTTATGAGTACTGTGTCATTTGCTTATGTTCTTTTATTTACTGCAATTTTATGGTTAATATTTAAATGGTTTAAGAATTTAATTAAGTGCTATAATACTGATTCACCCCCCTCCCCCCTCTCAGTATTATCCAATCCTAACAATTGGTATTAGATCTTTTGAACCTTGGAGAGAAAGTCTAATAGCTTGAGGGAGATCAGAATGGATTTTGACAGTTTGCAAGAAAACTTTGATACTGCACTTGAAGACCTTGATAAAGCAAAAACAAAGAATGGAGAGTTGAGATTAAACATGTGAAGAGTTGATAAATTCATAAAGAAAATCAAAGATCAACTTGAGCTTTCTAGAAATCAAAGACAAGATCTTGTGGTTCAAATAAAAGAGGATTTAGATGAAGACAATTCAGATTAGGTGAAGCAACTAAAAGAAGAGAATGAAACTCTGAAACTTGAAAATGAAACTATGACTAAAAAAATATAGGTACAAAAGGATGCTAAGAAGAAATTTTTAGAAGCTTTAAATAGTGCATTAGATCAAATGAAGAATGAGGATGACAACTACAAGAACAAGTATCTGGAAATGGAAAAAAACAATCAGATTATAAAAGGTCAAATTGTTGAAGCAAAGAAACACATTGAGAAACTTCACACTAGTAGTCATTTGATTCATGAATAGAGAGACAAATAGAAACTTAAAGTTGATATGACTGGTATTGGCTTCAATGAAGCTGAATGTTCAAAAAATTAGGAAGAGAAATCAAATGAGAAGATTGATGCTGAGAAACCTTCTATTGAAGAACCTAAAGAGCAGATCAGACCCTTTAGAGGTGGATGTTTTGGCTGCAACAGATTTGGACACATGAAGAGAGACTTTAGAGGTAATGACCCGTTTAGAACTTTTTTTGGTTATTATTTTAACTATAATGGATATGGGCACAAAAAATAAAAATGCAAAAACCCTAATCAATCAAGATGTAGACAAGACAATGGAAGAGAATCCACAGTGAAACCTACGTGCTACAAATGTAATAACATTGGACACATTGCAAAGTACTACAAGTTGAAAGTTAATTAGGAAAGCAGACCTCCCATATGTTACAAATGCAATAATCTAGGACATATAGGGAAATTTTGTAGGTATAATGGATCAGACAACAGAAGAGTGCCACCTCCTATGAATTCATAGAAGAATAGAAATGATATTGGTAAGAGTGTTGCAGATTTGAAGAGTGATTTTGAAATTTATTTTAAGATGGAAAAATATAGAAATAGTGGTAAGATATGGAAGATCAATGAAACAAGTGAGACATTAGTTCAAGGGGAGTCAGTAGAGGCTACTGGATCTTCGCCTGATGGTAGCAAAACAAAATTGACCTAATTAGCTGATCATGGACTTAGGGGGAGCATTGGATACAAATATCATAATATATCCTACCCCAAAATTCATGGATTGAGCTTGATCAAGCTGGGGTATAAGCTTGGCTGACATCATGAAATATACAACTAAGAGCACAACATCAGCCGACACATATATTTTTTTCGTGAGAACTAACAGTCGACTGGACAGTTTTAAGTAAAAGTGAAATTCATGACTTAAACTTGTATAAAGCACCATTTGATGACCTATCTCTTTATCATTTGACAAAGAGAGAGATAAGGAGATCAGAGAGTAGAGAAGTTTAGACTATTCTACATTGTTCGTGCATGATTAATTGAAGGATAAACTCAGAATTTAGCAGAAGAAAGGTATTTACATCATCTAGACATGGATGCACCTATTATTTTTGATGTTATAGATTGAACTAGGTATAAGTTTAATAAACATCCATTCAAATCATGTGAAGAGGATCCAGAGGGAGCATTTTCCCAAACCTCGTATGGCATGTTACATGTAGAAGATATTAGGGCTTACATACATTGCAAGTATGATATATTGGGAATTGATGATATATCAATTGGGATGGAGTATATGGCTGATAATGGAGTCATGAGAGAAGAATACAAACACATTGATCACCTGAGCATAATGAAAATGCTAGATTTATGTGAATTTGATGAAGATGAATGGTTCAAAATACGATTAAGTAGGGTTCATGATCAATTTATCTGGATTGGTGATCAACCTGTGAAGACTTGTAGTGACCTAATCCATGAAATCACTGGATTGGAAAACACCGGAGTCATCCCTATTGTGGAGAAACATGTGAAGTAAGAAGTTGAAACCCTAACCCATTCCAAATGGGATGAATGGGAAACGATAGTAAATGACATCTTTCAGAAAGATGTAAGATTGATTGCGATGATACTTGGGTACAAGTTCTACTACAGTAGTAGACCTAACTCAATATCTGCTGGGGTAATCATGATGGCATGGAGAATGGTAAAGGAAAATGTAAAGTATAACCTATGTGAAGTTCTGGCACAACAATTTCTTGAGAATGTGAAGTTAGTGAAGAAGGACAGAAAGAAAACCTTCAGAATTGGTTCGTTGTTGACGCATATGTTCATTGATATTGAGCACAAATTTCTTGGCTTACATCCTAGTGGTTGGAAATCTAGAGTACCTACTGGCATTTTGATTTCATAGAGCTACAAGAGACAGAATGATACTTGGTTTGGAACTATTTGGTATGATCAAGATCCTACAGAGACATATGAAAATAAGATAGAGGATACATGAAGATATTGTTGAAAAGTACAAAGATACAATCTATTTCATGGTTGAAACTGATTGTGTATACTTTGAAGCAGTCATACCTAGAAACAAATGGTGTTATCCTATGGGTTATGAAGTAAGTTCTGAGGTACTTACCATGCAAGTAGAACATGTCCTTGCATCATAAATTGATACAATAGAAGAAATATGGGGAACTTATGAGGAAAATTATATAAAGGTGAGAGAAGAATAGACTAGAGGTCTGAGGAAGAGAAAGATTGAGAATCTTGTACATGAATGAGGAGTTAAAGATGGATTGACAAAAGAGGAGCTAAAAGAAGTCAAAAAGAAAATAACAAAAAGATCACTTGGACCAGAAAGTGGAAGGACTGTAGCCCCTCCCACTCCTAAGGTAGTCATGGTAGACACTCCACCTCTTCCTCAACAGCAAACAACACAAGCTAAAAACATTACTTCTAGAGTAACAAGATCAAGCATGCAAACATCACCTAAAGGGGAGAGCACAGAAGGAGAAGAGAAGAAAGTAGAAAAACACATTTGGAAACCTGACCTAAAGATGCTAGAGAAGAGAGCATTAGAACAAGGCAAATTGGTCACAATTGATAAATACTATAACAGGTATGAAGAAGAAGACAAGCTTAAAATTGAGGATATTATGATTGAGCACTTACTTACTTTCAAGAAGACACTTTTAGAAATTGAAGGAAGTGTACCTATAGACTTATATGGGAGATTGGAGATAAGAAAACATGTAGCAGAGATTGAAGATGATACAATCAAAAACCAAGAAATTGATAACATGATGCCTGTGATATCAGTACAAGAAAGGGACCAAATTTACAAGGAACTAAAACCTCTATTAAGGACCAAGGTGATATTATTGAAAATCATGGCGAGGAAATATGCTGAAGCCACTAAGGAAACTCAGAAGGCACTAGAGAAGATACTGATGAGTACTACTTCTAAAAATCCCTCGCCTCCTAAGATGAATTTGCCCACACAATTGGGAATGGGTGAAAGATCAAAAGAAACAGAGACAACTGCTGAGAAGAGCGAAGTAGAACCACCACTATATTTCTATGTTTCTAGTGTAGCAGTAACCCTTGACACCTCTCAAGATGAAAAGGAACCTTTTTCAGGGAATATGGACACTTCTATAGTGGATGAGACTGAACAAAAGAAGGAAGAGGAACAAAAGAAGGAAGAGGAACAAAAGAAGGAAGAAGAATAGAAGGAAGAAGAGTAGAAGAAGGAAGAAGAACATAAGTCAGACTAGAAAGAGGATGAAAAGAAAGAGGTAAACACATCATCCATTTCATTATTGGAAAGCAGCGATGTAAATGTTGACAGCATGGATGAATTTGAATTATTAAAATTGGCATTTACTGCCTTGAACAAAGCCAAGGAGAGATCAGAATAGAAAGGAGACAAGAAGGAAAAAGTAATCACAAGAGCAATTGATACTGTAAACAAATTTCTTCCTGTACCTATTGTTTTCCAAAACAAAGATCACATTGAAAATATGAGAATTACTCTTGATGAATTTGATGGGAACTATGAGAACTTATTGAAGATTGCAGAGGAGAAGGCAGAAAAGACATACTCAGAGAAGAAGTTAACAATAGTTTGCAAATATATCACATGGGACTTAGGCATTGTGAAATTTTTCTTGACAAATTCAAGGAGCTCCATTGGAGATAGGAGAAAATTGTTTAGCTATTGCATGAATCCAATAAGGCATGTTCAAAATGTAGAAGACATTATTTCCAAAGAGAGGGCAACTCTGAACAGTATGATGGATGGTTGTGAAACATCTTCACAATACACAATAGAGTTAGACAAAGAAGTCACAAGGATTTTGGCTAAACTTAGTGTATTAGATAATGAGAAAGGGAGAGTACTAACAAGATTTAATTTTTTGAAGAGCTTTATCACTCCTAAGTTATCAATACTTGACGTTCATCTCTCAGACTTGGAGAAAGTGACAGATTCACTAGATAAATCTATTCCCATAGGCTTGAAAGAAGCTAAGACCACATCATTTGCACTGAATGGATTAATTCACATTAGCCAAATTTTGTTCAAAACATGGACTATAGAAGTGAATATCTTGGAAGATTCCTTTCATGATATTCTGAAACTGGTGAACAAGAACTAACACCTATAGTTTTATATGCACCTTTTTCATTTTTGTCAAAGGGGGAGAAGAGAAGATATATATATATATATATATATATATATATA
>MU223518.1:1187255-1201004 GCA_018584345.1 Thuja plicata | reverse complement strand
TCATATTTAATTAAATAAATTAATTAAATAGATAGAAGAATATAACAAATATAATTAATTAAAATTAACTATAATGTTATGGGAATATTAATTAAATTAATATAAGGATGATTTTGGACGTCTACACATTTACCCATCTCAAGCACAGACAATACTGGGTCTAGAATGCATTCCCTAGAATCAGCCGCAACAAATGCAACAAACTTTGACACAGCCCTCTGGAGTACCTTTCTTCCAGTCATCCATGACTGGAGGATTTTTGTCCTCAACTCCAAGAACTGTTGCCACTTTCCCCAGGAACCCATGACAACAGCCGTCACACTGTGACACAACTACCCAGCTATCAACCGAGGTTGAATCCCTCTGATGATTGGTGTCATCCCTGATGACAGACATGGGATAGCTGAAGGTGGGGCCTTCTGTGCCCACAACTCCAATTCCCAAAGAGGGAATATTTTTTCTAGACAATGAAACACCAATTCTGGAGGTTGAAACTACAACAATAGGCCTCAGCCCAACCAATAGCAATGGAACAACAACACAAATAATCGAGGTCCTCCTCCAAACTAAAATACCACTTAGGGTGGTATTGGACCCATTAATTATGCATAGCTTGCAGAATTCCACCCCTTGACCACGTGGTGTAGATTGCATGTCACTGGCTCACATTTTGAGGTGAATTATGCCACACTAGAGAAGATCATCATGATCTCCCAATTAGACAGGAAACAACTTGTTGATCCTACTCCCCCAAAATCATCCTCATCAAAGCCCACTCACACTTCATGTGTGAGACCATCTTCTTTGGGATAGATGAAGAGGATGAAGAAGAACTCAAATTGTAGGGATTATTCAATGAATCCATCCTGACATTTGAGGCCAATGCCTTCACCAACACACAGACTCCCTACAACACTCAGAGTCAGGATTGTAATGGGAAATCTTACATGTCAACACCTCCCAAGAATACCAACCCCCAGAACAACACAAATGATCATCCCTTCCCACCAAAAGGACCTGGCCCTAACCACACCAGGGATCCAGTCGAGGGAAACCAACTTTACCCAGGGGGTTAGTTTGACATAACCAAGGCGTTGGAAAGCACCACCACCTCCATGAACTTGATGGAGGTTTTCATGAATTATCCCAAGTAGAAGAAGTCCTTTCTACATCCCTTGGGAAACCTGGAAGCCATCAGTCATCCACCAAAGACTGTTACATTTGACGATGCCAACTCGGCAGTCTTCCAGGGAAACACAGAGGATCCTCCCTTCCTACTAGGCTTGAATATTCAAGGGAAGAACCTATACAACTGCCTAGTAGATTCTGATGCTTTGGGAAATGTCATGCCCTTATCCATATGCCAGAAGCTTGAACTCACTCCCACTCCATCCAAAGGTAAAGTAATCTAATTGGACAAAACTGTCGTGAAAATGGTTGGTGAGCTAAAGAACGTCCAGATTGAGCTCATCCAAGACCCCCCAATATTGAGCACCATAGACATCCAAGTGGTGGACATCCCTGAAACCTATGGGATGTTGTTAAGTCAGAATTGGTCAAAGGCCCTTAATGGGTATTTCTCTATGGACTTCTCCCTCTTGTGGCTCCCCTAGAAGGGGAAATTAAATCAAATTTGGGTAGAAAGTGAACCCAGAATGAAACAGGCCCTCATCAAATTTGGGAGGGTAAATGAAGTCCTTTTCTTTGAATCCTCCCTCAGGGTGTACTAAAAATGATAAATCTTAACCTTTGATTTCATCTCCGGGGAGGATCCTATAATCTCTTAGAGAATTTAGGATCTGGATGAGAAACTAAAGTGTGAGGTAGACTCATAAGGTAGCATGGAAACTCTAGCCACTCTCTTGTTTAGCACTTGGTGACCGGTACACTACCAAAAACACTCTAAACTGGAGTGTGATCCATACATTGCCACTGCTCCTTGACACATCAACAACCTCTGAGAGAAATAACGCAAAGCCGGATGCCCTAGACCAAGTAATCCACCCAGTGGTACACCTGAGGTGCCACTTGTCCAGGAACCCAAACTAGAGGACTCTCTAGAGGAAAGTCTCACCCACACACCATCAAAGCTGAAGGAATCACCTCCCAAGAATCCCAAAACCAATCCAAATTCCACATTGCCTCCCCAACCCCAGAAAATGAACAAGTTATGGATCCTAAAGTTTGACAGATCCTGGTCCAAACAAGGCTACGGGGCTAGAGTGGAACTAATAAACCCATGGGGGAAATCCTTCCTCATGCCTTACAAGCTACAATTCAATTGCACCAACAATGTTGCAAAGTATGAGGCCTGGGTCCTTAGACTTGTGTTCGTATTGAGAAAAGGGATCACCCGCCTCCAGGCGATGGGTGATTTAGAGATAATTGTAAAATAGGTCCGGAGCTAATACACATGTTATGACAAAAGGTTGGTTGCATATCACAACTGGGCATGGAGCTTGATTGAAGACTTTGATGCTTTTGGCATCAAGCTCATTCTCTGAAAATGTAACTATGTTCCGGATGCCCTTGCTGTGTTCGTTAGCACCCTCAAGTCGATGGCTAGTTCTGGGCTCTAGAATTTTTTGTTGAAATGGTCCCCACCCCATCCATCCTATATAATATCACCCACTTTCAGGTTTCTAAGGATGACCAACATATTTTGGCCTTCATGGCCAATGTTGGCATCTTTGAGGATTAGATAGTGGAATAAATTGATCATGACGATACCGGGGAGGGTGAAGAAGACGAGGGGATCATTGACCTACCCACCAACACCATCCCTAAGGGGATGGTAGCTTTAGAAAAAATATTTGATTCTGACCCTCAGAGCTGAGACACGATATCATCCTCCTCTAGGGAGGAAAATTTGAAAAGGTCAACATTGGTGAAGCCAGTTAAGAAAAATTGGTCCACATTGGTACCTCCTTCTCCCTAGAGGAGAAGGAGAAGATTCTTGTAGTTCTCTGAGAACACATTGATGTTATTTCCTGGAGGTATTAAGATCTTAAAACCTATGACACATCTATCATGACTCATACCATCCCACTAAAACCAGATGCCAAACCCTTTCAAAAAAAGCAGAGGTCGGTAAACCTATTGATCAAACCTCTAAAACATCAGGAGGTTCAGTAGTTACTATCATCCTGGATTATCTTTCCTATTTGGCACACAACTTGGGTTGCCAACCTCGTCCATGTGTGCAAGAAGAATGAAGAAATCTATCTATGTGTGGATTTTTGTAATTTAAACAAGGCATCCAAGAAGGACAATCACCCTCTCCCCTCCCTAGATGAGTTATTACAAATTGGTAATGGTTCCCAAATGATGTCCTTCCTAGATGGGTACTACGGATATAACCAAGTTATGGTTAAGTTTGAGGATAGAATGAAAATGGTGTTCACCACTAAGTGGGGAATGTTTGCATATTAGAGAATGCCCTTTAGCCTGATCAACATGGGGGCCACATTTTAGAAGGCCATGGACATTATGTTAGAAGGCCTGGTCAACAAATGCATAATCATCTACATGGATGATTTAACAATCTTTTCCTAGGATAGGCATGATCACTCTGCCCACCTCGCTCAAATCTGTGAGAGATGTTGCCAATATGGCATCTCCCTAAACCCCAAGAAATGCATATTTAGGGTCACTAAAGGGAAGATGCTTGGGCATATAGTGTCTGAGAAAGGGATATCCATTGACCTTGAGAGAGTTGAAGCACTGCTAAATTTGCAAATGCCCGACAGTAAAAAGGAAATGAGATATTTCTTCGGAAAGATAAATTTTGTCAGGTGGTTCATAACTGGATTTGTCGAGATTGTTAAACCACTCAATGACATGATGGATAAGGATACCAAGATTGAGTGGAGCCCTAAAGCAAAGTGAGCATTTTCTCAGATCAAGCAAACCATAGTGGAGGCACTAGTCCTAGCCATTCCAAACTATTCCCTCCCATTCTACATCTACTCCTTCACTTCACCGCATTTTGCAGCTGCAGTTCTAACCCAAAAGCTTGAAGGGGAAGAGAGACCTATTTCCTTCATGAGCTCCCCCTTCAAAAATTTTGAAGTCTAATATACACCCTTGGAAAAGAAATCCTTTTCTCTAGTTAGAGTCGTGAATAAATTCTGGCGCTATATTCTTTGGAGCAAGGTGCATGCTATTATTCTGGACCAAGCTGTCAAATCTTTAATACTACAGATTGAACTAGATGAACGTTGGGGGAAATGGATGGCCATACTCCACAAAAATGATCTCAAGATGTAACCAATGAAGATAGTCTGAGGTCAGGGACTATGTAGAGTGATGGCAGAAGTAATTTTGAACATTGAATGTAAAACCTATACTGTGGAGTCCATCACTCAGGATCTATGGTATACCGATCTAGTGTACCTATTTCTCAATAAAAGATGCTTAGAGGGGCTTGCCCCCAAAAAAAATTTCACCCTACGAATGAAAAGCGCACACTTCATGATAAAAAATGGAATGAGTTTTTGCAGGAATTTTGAAGGGATTTACCTCTGGTGCATGGACAGGGACCAAGCTGCCAAAATAATAGAAGAATTCCACGGGTAGTTCAGAACTGAGCATGGCTCATCTGATGCCACTTCCCACTAGATTATTTGGGCTTGATATTACTGGCCTTTCATCTTCAAGGATGTCTACACTCACATAAGAAAGTGCCACACTTTTCAAACCACAACTCATCATGAGCGAAACCCGACAATGCCTTTACAATCGGTATTTGAAGTTTGACCCTTTTCCTGGTGGGCATTCAATTTTATCATGGAAATAAACCTCAACTCATCTACCAACCACTGATATATCCTAACTGTGACCAATTACTATACCCGATGGTCTGAGTCAATCCCATGCAAGAACAACATGGCAGATGTAGTTATCAAATTCTTGGAAGAAAACATAGTCACCAGATTTTGAATGCCCTTTGCTATAGTGTGTGACAATGGTCTAACATTTTCTTTAGCACAAATATTAGAATGGAACTATTAGCGAAAGATCACCTTGAATTTCTCCAGCAACTATTACCCCTAGGATAATGGTGTTGCTGAGTCTACTAATAAAAATTTGTTGGAGGTGATCAAACATTTGCTAGAACAAAATCCTCGGGACTGGCACCAAAAACTTAGGTTTTCCCTTTGGGTGCATCATATCAAAATCAAGGCAACCTTGGTGAATTCCCCATTTCACCTATTTTATAGCCAGAGTCCTATTTTCCCAATCAATTTATAAATCCCAGTTTCGTAATTCATGTAGGAATTCAACACTCGGGACAACATTGTGCAAGTTCACCTTCTAAACCTGGTGATTTTGTTGTTGAACAAAGACACACATCCCTAGAACATTTTGTGCATCATCAAGTAGTCATCAAATGATGGTTCAATAGAAGAGCCCAATATAAGGCCTTTTAGGTTTAGGATCTAGTCCTTCTATGGGAAAATGCCTAGGAAAAGAAAGGAAAGCACACTAAGTTTCAAAGGCTCTGGCTTGGACCTAACTTAATCTTAGAGATCTATGGGGCTAATACTTATCACCTCAACACCATGACTGGGGAAGCCATCCCATTTCTCATCAATGGATAGTTTCTCAAACACTACTTTGAGTAAGGCAGGAGGTAAGTTGTTCAAAGTTGAATTATATGTAAATGTTTCCCTGCCTATAAATATTTTCTCGACACTCCTCGGGGGTGTCTTGTCCTTGTAAATAGTTGTTGGCAATCTTCTGGGGCCATCTTCTTTCCTTTTCACTTTGTTGTCTTTGGTTTTCATTATTTTCTTTGCGTGTCATTTTTTTTGGTTTCCGGCATGTTGCCCTCTTCTTGTAGACAGGTATGCTTCACATGACATCTAGTCCCTGGAATGGTGCCTTATGCATTTTGGTTAGTCCAGAATTTATTGTTAGCATTGTGGGATTTGTCCACACTTTAGAGTTATTTTGTATCTATGGTAAAAGGTTATGGGTAATCTTCATCATATTCATATCTTGAGGGCCTTGACATCAGTTAACAGAAAAATTTAAAAAGAAAGTAATTGTATGGTCCTTGAGAGAAGATTGGTTGCATTGGTTATTGGCCAAGTCCAAAACTCAAAGAGAATATCCTAGGTCCGGAACATCTCTCCTTTTCAAAAAATTAAAATGAATGGAAAGGTGAAAGAAGTACCACCATAAAAAATTAGCTAAGCTTAAGGTTCATGGTGAAAGAAGTACCGCCCTCCCCATCTTCAAAAAAGAAAGAAAATAGGTGAATAGAGAATTCCAGGATCCGGGGGATAATCCAAGGGATCGTGAGAGATATAGTGATTTTGGTTTGATGTAATCAATTCCCTCTCCCTACTTCTCCCAAAAATCATTAGTTTGATTTTTGTCCAAAGTACACACTTCAAAGCTAACAAAAGATTGAAGGATTGAATCAATGATGAGTCGAATATTCTCAGACACCTCGTGCCTTGCAAGCGGAATGCTCCAGGTAAAGGTGAGTTTTGGTTTCACTAACTAGAGATTATGTGGTTCTCAAAAGTTCTAAGGCATTCATCCCAATGAGTCACCATTTTTTATGCGTTTCATACCCATCCCTATATTTTGTGGGAAAAATGTTGGGTCCCCCTTTTTTTCTTTTGTCCTTTGTTTCCTTCCAGCCTTTGCCTCTACGGGGCTGCTGCTCTCTCTTTCTTTTGGTTTTTCTTCCTCCAGGACCTAGTCTCGGAGCATTTTGTTTCTTTGTGCCAGCTGGATTTGGAACTCCAAGATTCTTTTCCACTACTCCCTCTTTGTTTAGAGGGTGTGGTTGCATGGGATCTCCAAGCCTGGAGTCCAGAGGTTTTCTTTTTCTTGGGATTTGTGAAAGGAAGCGGTGCATTTTCACCTAAGGGTATAAATGAGGTTTGACTTTTTATTTTTACATTTACCATGAACAAACTACCCAGAGCGAGTTAAGAGTGATTAAGAGAAAATTTTTGCTAAGTCTCATTTGCTTTGAGAGTTTAGCACAGTGAAGTTGGTATTCAAGCTTGTGCGCACTTTTAGTTGTCCTGCAGGGTCTTTGGTGTTCATGGTCCATGAAGCCATCTATTTAAAGAGAACCTCCCATGCCCTTCCTCCCATGTTTCCTGGTTTTAAGGTAATCCCTTCAGTTTCTTTCTATTTTCTTTTTTGTTTTTCTTTGTTCTTTTCATTCCTGGTTTTGTTTTCATTTTGTTTGCTTTATGTCTTTAATCTTCGTCGTCGCCTCCCTTGGTGGGATGGCTTCACACGAAGGTTTTTCACCTTTTGTGCACTATATGTTTTGTGTATGATGTAAATTAGTTGTAATTCCATGTAAATAATTGTAAGTTTCTTGTTAATAGCTAGTAGTCTATAGGATAGTTGGTGTCGTTTCCTATAAATTTTGTCATTTTTCGGCTTCCTGTGTAAATTGGGTGTTTATAGAGTGCCTTTGTATATTAGTTTGTGTATTGTCATGTCTGACCTATCTTATGGAGAGCTCACCAAGACCTCTATTATTGAACTCAATTCGAGCTCACCCACCTATTTTTCGCTTGGTTCAAACTCGACACCTTGCATGTTCGAGCCATGGCAATTTTCTCTCTCCTCCATCATTTCAGCATTAACAATAGGATTAAATTCCCCCATGTATGAGCATTCAAAACCATCCCATCTAGAATTCAATTCATATATGTCTAGACATCTATCATCTTTAATGTCATTATGTCATTTATTGTGTGACCATATGACAACGCACATCATCCCAGTATGGCTCAGTGCCTAGTCATTTCAATAATGGCTAGTTTCTATGGGCTTTGAGTGCTGAGAAGTCCCCGGGCCTTCATCATATTTGTAATATGAGCTAGAATCCCTAGAACCTATGGGTGTCAATCAAATTCCAAGTAAGTTTCTAATTTTTATATTCCCAGGATTTGATGCAGGCTAACGTCTTTTGAACAGGTGTGAAGTGGTGGAAAAATATCTCAAGTCTGTGAAATTAATTCATGTTTTGTCACACATATTAATAGTTGTCTAGTATTTCAAGTTGCAAGTCACCCAACAAACAATGTCTGAAGTAACTACTCCTCCTGGAAGTTCGGAACTCGCGACCACTTCCACCCAGGCGGCCACCAAGACAAGGGAAGAGAAAATGTTAGAGAAGCTCTCGTTAACATCTGAATACCCAAGGGATGTTGTCCTTGTGGGATCCAAAGCAGATTCCAAACTTCTAGCATCATCAAAGCCACCTATTTCCCCTGCTTGGTGCAGGAACCAAAATTGGTCCTTTCCTTGGTGAAGCACTACAACACACCCACCTGGGTGGTTTTTCTTGCTACTTCCCTCCCATTGAACTACCCAGCAACCATAGTAACTCTTGATGCTACCACCTTTTCTTTAGGACTGGGGATCCCCTAGTTCAAAAATTATACCATCATCTCCCAGGATGCATCATTGAAAGAGTTTGATAAAGTCCCACAGCTCACCCGGCAGCATCTCAATTCACACTGGTTGAATTCCCCGAGAAAGAACTACAAGAAAATGAAGCTGGAGATCCCCAGTAGAGATTTCAAGGAATGTGTACAGGCAGGGATTATCTTTTTATGTAGAATCTTTGGGGAACCCCATGCCAGGGAATTTTCAGCATGGATGTATTATTTTCTATACTGCATCACCACTCATGGACAAACCTTTGACTGGGCAACCATTATCGCCAACCATGTGGATTTTCAACTGAACAATGTCAATCAAACATCAAAGTTCCACATGACTTCGTATGTATTATGGTCATTGGCACAATAGAGACCCACACTCTAGGGTTTGCAAACAATGGTAATCCCTGGGAACATGCCCAGCTAGAATTCTCTGTGGGATCATTATCCCCAAATTCAATGGGAAGCCAGCTTCGCCAATTTTTGTCGGTAAATGACACCTTCATTTACCACAACATTTGACACTTACTCATGATTCCAAGTACCGGTTGTCCAAGGAATAAATGACCTTGGTGAATTCTTACAGCAATTACTTTATTCAATTTCAGCAACATTCTTACATTCGGGTGACCGGGTTCTCCGGCAAGCCTTACCTACTCCCCAAGCATTGTGGGGATAGGATTTTTCTTTTGGAATTTTGCAGGCAAATATTGGAGCTCCATGCATTTTATGGAGTAAATAAGGTTACCTCCATCCCATTCCTGATCACTTTCAGGAACTATTCTTGCATCCTTTTAGTGGCCAAAGAGGCCGACAATGAATTAAAAGGTCTGGGGTTGGCCAAGTTCCACCTAGAGAGAAACAATTTTGACCCACTCAGAAAGATCAACACAGCACTGCCCTGAGCATACGCACACAACGAGCCTCACATGGAGGGTTTTTGGGTGGATTTCTAGGATGATTTTGACCTCTGGGGCTAGAAATACTCGAGGATGACCAAAGGGATGATGAAGAGCCTTGACCTTCGGACCTTTCTAGAAGATTTTTTAGATAATGGGCCTTTGGAGGACCCATCATACAAGTCAAAAGGGATCGAAAAGATGGATCTCCCTCTAGTGGATTGGGACACCTCAGAGATTTTGACAATTGAGGATGTCACTCAGGGCATCATTTAGAGCAACCATAATTACTTTGCACAAGTGTGCAATAAAATCACCTGTTGAGGTCCAATTTTGTAGGGGTCCACTTCAGCCTCCAGAGTGGCTAGGCCAAGAAAAAAAAAGGGGAAAGAAAAAGAAGGTGCCCCGACCCAAGTTACACCCCTCGCTCCACTCCCCATTTTGGAACAAATTCACACTCAGCTTGAGGAATCCTTCTAGCTAAGTGAAACATTGAGCACCCATCTTTCTCTCAGACTTTCGTTTACTCCAGTGGGACCTTCCCTCCCAGCAGGATCCCCTTCATTGGAAGCACTCATGAGCCAACAAATAGAGGCCGAGGATGAAACTCTAGCTATTATACATGTTAAGGCCCCTCTGCAAATAAGAAGAAAGAAGAAAAGGGTGAATCATCCCCCGCCAAGCACAGATGCAGGTCCCAGGATGCCAAACATTCCCTAGGTGGAACTCATCCCTTCTTCTCCTAAACCAGGGGATCCTCTGGCAGCCTCCCCTCCCCATGATGATTTTGATGACCTCTTCTAGATGGAAGACTTGGTGAACTTGTAGGTTGATGTGGTGAGGTTAGTGGAGGAGATTGATGCACAAGAAGAGGTAACCCTGAAAAAAGAGTAGGAACAAGAGGAAGCACAAGAAAATCCACAAGATGTGGAAGAAACATTGGTCCTAGGGACCGAGACAGAGGAGACACAAATACCATAATAGCAGCTGACAATAACTATGGAAACCAAACCTTTGGGAGCAACCGTACCCCCAGTTGTCATGATCCAAATACCTCTAGTTACTCTAGGTGATCAAAGGCCTTGGAGTGCAACAATTGGCAAGGTGATCTCTGTAGCCCAATAGTCAGATCTTTGCCAAACACCTTCGGCCCCTCCAAAATATGTGCCCTTGGAGGAGAATGTCTTGGTGGATGACATCGAGGAAGAACAATAGCAATAGGATAAATAGAATAACCCCAGAAATGTGGATACTAAGACCACAAATGCTGGAGAAGGGGGGAATCCTAGAGATACAGATGTGAATTCCACCGAGGTGGAAGATAAAAGAAATCCCAAGGAACAAGAAAAAGAGTCTAAAGTGACCATGAATACTGAGGAAATAGCACAAGGCCCCAAAGAAGACCCCAATGCCCAAGCCTTAGTAGCAAGACCGCCCCAACCACCGCAATGGCTGGTAGAGTCCCGAAATAGAAAGGCCTTAGTGGTAGCAAGTGCCCCTCTCTCCATGGCCAAAATGATGGCCCAAAACCAAGAGGCTAAAAAGCCTAAGAAGGTTTGGACCATCCATTCCCTTCAGACAAGTCTGGGAGGAAGTACAGTCACAGTAGTGGTGATGCCTCCCCCAGATGTAGAGGCGATAGCCGTAAGGGCCAAAGAATACAAAGTTATAGAAGTTCCTTTGGGGAGGAGAGATAAAGAGGGTGAATTGAACATGTTGAAAGAAGCTACCCAGGCAATTGAGGCCCGGTATGATAAACATGCACATAAGCTGAAGGAAGAAAGAGAAAATAATGAAAATCTCCTCAGGCTTCTCACAAAACTGACAAAACCATTGGTTGAGATTCATCCGAAAGCCTCCACCTCTAGAACACTGCTCCCATAGGGTAACATGGATTCTCTAAGGGCCATGAAGAAGAAGGCACAGGCTATGGATGGGTGGCTCGATGAGAAAATCATAGTCATAAGGCAATTCCTGGTAGTGACACTCCCAAACCTTTATCAGGCCAACAACATCATCGGCCAGGTGAATGGCGTCATCTCCCTATGGGATAAATAAATGGAGAAGTATGAGGAGTGGAGGTCTGAATTAGAATAAATAATAAACTTCAGGGAGGAATTCATTACAGAAATAGGTATTTTGGGAGAAGAACCCTTTGGGTTCCTCCGGGCCCAACACTCCAGACTTGGTCTCAAGGTTGAGGTGAGAAAGTAGCTGGTAGCGGCTCTAAAGAATAGGATCCTAAAAGTCCAGAATTCTTTGAATTCATATACAACATTTTTGACAAGGGTTTTGCAAGTCGATCCCTTCACCATTAGGACTTGTGCTATGGAATATTTTTTATTAAGTAAATTTGATGAGCTAATGGAGTCCCGGTACCAGTCCACCAAAGATTTTGATGGAGGGAAAATGTCATGATTGACCAAGATGATGCTTTAGGCTCATGATGTAGAGAAAGTGGCTACAGAATTCAAGGAAGGGGTCGACGATGTTAATGAACTATTCGGGGTGGTCAACAACCGCTAGCATTGCATTAAGGAGAAAGACAAGGAAGGAGTTGGCCAGATTTTGGAGGCCTTCAAACAAATTAAGGAACAATAAATTTCTCCAGACTCTAGAGATTTTCACTAGTAGGGTACAGTTTTGAAGATTCATTATTCATTGAGCTCAAGCTCTTGGACTCTAGAGTTTCGAATCCAAATTTTTGTATTCATTCACAGCGATCTGCGTCCAGGTTCCCTGGAGCTGACCAATTTTTGTCAAGTAGTTAATAAGGGTCAAAAACTAGGTGATCTAGATAAGGCATGTTCGACAAAAGAGATGGCTATAACAGGTGATTCTCCTGAGGCGCTGCTCCCACATTAATTACCTGGTGCACATCTAAGATAGTGAGCCACAATTTCCATTTATGAGGCATGTAGCCTCGGATACCAGGACAATAAGATATCTTCTATAAAATACCCCGACACTCTTCTCTATTTTGATTCTTCCATATTTCTCCTCTTATCTTCCTCTTCTATCTTGTAAGACTTCTGCACATCCCGATGTGATTGTAAGTGGTGCAGGTAGTACCAGCCATAGATAATGTATTATATTCAACAAGTGTATAGCTAGATTAGGTTAGTTTTAGGTCAAACTTTGTGTATAAATAATAAGTCTAACGCCATAAAAAGGGTCGATAAAATTGATGATTTTGCAGTCCAGCAAGTAATTGAAGCATAGCATTTCATTCTCAGTTATTTTTAGGAGCTCAATGCTCAATTATTCTTAGTAGTTTAGAATGCTCCCTTAGAGCCATGGATGTACTCACCAGTGATGCTGGAACATTTTCAAGTTAATGAAAGAAGAAGTAACATCTTATGGCCATGTGTTGTGTTGTTCTAGTCTCTAGAATTAGAAAATGATATTTTTTGTGCAGTATGTTTTCTTATGTCCTCTGCTCCTATGTTTTAGTTTAGATGAATGATCTTATCTCCCCTTGCTACTAAATGCATGTGAATCACTGGTTCTTTATGTATTTGGTATTTAGTGTAGTTTTCTTGCATTGGAGCTTAGTTTGATGTTTGAATATTTATTGCATAACTATAGGTAGAAGCATATATCTAACCTTGATCAATCTTTTGCAATTTCTTTTAATTTTGAATTCTTGTAGGAAACCCCATCCCATTTGAAATCCTCGAGAAGATGAGTAAAAATTAGCTATACCCTCACACAACAGTCACCTGCCCAACTTATCTCCCTCGCACTGTCGAGACCCGACTACCAGGTGTTAGAATACTTCAGGGATAACTGAGAGGGGGGATGAATCAGTTATCAGTAACTTTATCTTTTTCTTATACTTATTAATCCATATTGATACAAAGTAAATGCACATTTAGATAACACATTACACAACACATTATTTTGGTTACGTGGAAAGCAAATGGTAAAAGCCCCAGTGGGAATTAGTACCCACAAAGAACTATACTGTTTGTAGTAATCCTTGTTAAAAGATCATACAACCCTGTTAGGAGTCGTTCATTACAATGCAGTAGTATAGTGACCTAGTTAAGGGTCTGACCCTATTAGGGGTGGTGGACTCACTATCCAAGGACTCACTTTCCAAGTGTTGAAGTCTACAACCTTCTGGTTATTTGATACACATTGTATCAACAAGGTGAACTGCTGTTTGTGACACTACTTGTCTGATCAATTCCTTTTGTGTGACAATGCTTTAACCTCTTGTAAAGCACTACAACATTCTTATCTATATTCTGAAAGCTTCAACTTCAATATCTATATTATCAACATGTGATAAATATAGCTCTACTGCTTTAACACTCTGCTCTGCTTTTCTTATCTCTGGCTTTCGCAACTCTTCTTATCACAAATGACCTTCTATAAGTATATACACCAAGTATGAGATCATGGGACCTATA
>MU223518.1:1156411-1173307 GCA_018584345.1 Thuja plicata | reverse complement strand
AATCTAAGATTAAATAAGATCATTGAAAGTACTCATGTGAAGATTGATGAGAAGTTTATGATTCAAGAAATATATTATGACTATGCTCCCATGATTGAAGATGAGCCTAGACCCATCAATAAGGACAGATTTATTGAAGAAATGTTTGACTATATTGATGTTTCATGTAACAATCCTGAACCAAGTGAAGAAGAATCACAGATTATAGATGAAAGTGTCACTCCTAAGAATTCAAGATACACATCCAAATACCACTCTAAGGAATATATCATTGGATTTCAGAGTGCAAAAGTCTTGACAAGATCTAGAGCAAAAGGTTCTACTATTGATGAAGAGGTATGCTTACTTTCACAGATTGAACCCTTAAGTGTTGAAGATGTGTGCAAAGATTCAGATTGGAAAAGTGTCATGCAAGAAGAATTAGATTAGATAATCAAGAATGAAACATGGGAACTGGTCCCTAGACCTCATGACAAGAACGTGATTGGAACTAAGTGGATATTCAAGAACAAAATGAATGAAGAAGGCACAGTGGTAAGGAACAAAGAAAGATTAGTATGTAAAGGATATGTGCAGAGAGAAGGAATAGACTACACTGATACATTTGCCCCTATGAGTAGACTTGAAGCTATCAAGTTGTTTTTGGCCTATGCAACATTCAAGAACTTTAAGGTATACCAAATGGATGTCAAGTCAGCTTTTTTGAATGGTGACTTGAAGGAAGAAGTCTACATAGAGCAGTTTGAAGGATTCAAACTTTCAGATAAACCAAACATGGTATGCAGATTAAAGAAAGCACTTTATGGACTTAAACAGGCCCCAAGAGCATGGTATGAGAGACTTGATGGTTACTTAACAAACATATGATTCAGAAAAGGAGCAGCAGACTATAATTTATTCATAAGAGAGACAGATGAAGGACTACTACTCATTGCTATTTTTGTAGATGACATTATCTTTGGAGGTAATGACAAACTTAGTGTAGAATTCGCCAAAGAAATGAAAAGTGAATTTGAAATGAGCATGATTGGACCTATCAAATACTTTCTTGGATTGAATGTAAAACAAACAGACAAAGGCATATTCATAAATCAGTCTAAGTATCTGAAGGAGATATTGAAGACTTTCAAGATGGAAGATTGTGAACCAGTAAGCACCCCCATGATATTAGGAAGCAAGCTTTGTAAAGATGATGATTCTACAATAGTTGACAAGACCCTATACAAGTCTATGATTGGGAAACTCATATATCTTACTCAATCTAGACCTGATATTTCTAATGCAGTTGGAATTGTTAGAAGATTTGTAGATGAACCCAAGAAAAATCATCTAATGGCAATAAAGAGAATATTCAGATACTTAAAAGGAACTATTGACTATGGTTTATGGTATCCTAACTCAGAGAATATACAACTTCATGTGTACACAGATGCAGATTGGGCAGGTTGTGTTGATGAAAAAAAGAGTACATCAGGAGGAGCAGTATTTCTTGGAGATAGATTGGTCACTTGGACAAGTAAAAAGTAGAATTGTATATCTCAGTCAACAATAGAAGCTGAGTATGTTGCAGCAGCATTGAATTGTTCAACAATGGCTTGGATCAAACAGATGATTAAAGACTTTGGTATTCAGATTGATTATCCTATTGTTATTCACTGTGACAACACTAGTACTATCAATACGTCAAAGAACCCTCTGATGTATGCAAAGACAAAACACATTGAGATCAAATACCACTTCCTAAGAGAAAAAGTTGCAGACAAAGAAGTAAAGTTGGATTATGTGAGCACCAAAGAAAAACTAGCAGATATTTTTACAAAGCCTCTATCAAAAGATACTTTTGAGTATCTCAGGGAGAAGTTGGGAGTAATTCCCTTTCCTGAGTCTGATTATAACTTGCAGCAAGAACAACAGTCCTTGGTGACAGATGAATGGTTGACTACTCTACTTCTGGAGTAGTACCTATTCTTAATGGTGTTTAACACCCTTTGTCATTGATGTCAAAGGGTGAGTATTAGTAAGGGGGAGCTTATACTCTGGGGGAGTATACAGAGCAGTAGTAGTAAAGAGGAACCTTAGATGAGGATATTGAGAAGATTGTAAAAAGAAGGAAGACACTTTGAGTTGATGATATCATATGTTTTCATCAATGTCAAAGGGGGAGATTGTTGGAGATTTGCCTCTGTGCAAATAATTGATTGTATGTTTGTCATTGATGACAACATATAATATATAGCAGGTATCCTATATGCAATTATCAGTATAGATGTTTTGGTACTATCCATGTTTATTTCCATGGTGTATACATGTTCTAGATGCTATGTGCATTCACGCCGAGTCACATATGCAGTTACAGTTGAGTTATGATTAATCAGTTATGGCAGTTATAGTTTCTAGAGTTTATCTGTTAAGAGCCGACGTAAATACAATGTCTCTTGAGTTTCACCTATCTTCAGGATATGCGTGTTTGTATTAATGTTTAGTTATGAGTTAAAGATAATTATACAAAGGCACTAAACATGTTTCAACAGAACATTGATGTAGAGTTATTCAGTGAAGCCGACTTTGAGGAGTGTCGCGTCTATTCAGTTTGATTTGCGTGGACCTAAATTTGATTGCGTACTTGGTTGAGCTGACAATAAAGTTGATGAAGTGTTTCCAGATACCGTTGTGACCTTATCCATGGTGAAGATACATATAGAAGTTATTTTATGTTTGCTAAGTGTGAAAATGAAGTGAAAAAGAAAAGACAGAGAAGAGAAGAAAGTCAGAAAGAATAAGTTGAAGATCTATGTGAAGAAACAGAAGTTGATTGCAATTCATTGGAACTGATCAAGATAGCAGGTCTACTCAAACAATTCATTTACCAGATATAGTGTATTTATATTGTACTGAAGGTTGTAGCCTTCACCATCTTAGCAGTGAGCTATTGGACAGTGATTCCTCACCCTTAACAGGGTTATCTGTAAAAGACTCCTAATAGGGTCCGACCTTTAACCAGGTCTATGTACTTCTTGCATTGTAAAGATCAACTCCTATTAGGGTTGTAAGATCTTCTAACATGGATCATTATAAACTAGTGCAGTTATTTGTGGGTGATAATTCCCACCGGGGTTTTTACCTATTTGGTTTCCCCGTAATCAAAATTGTTGAGTACTCTATAGTGTTATTTGAATGTGCATTTACTTTATATCAAATTACATTTAAGAAAGAGAAAAGAATTAAATTGACTGATAACTGATTCACCCCCCCCCCTCTCAGTTATCCTTGGGACTATTCCAACACATGTTTCTCAAGAGAAGTGATCTAAATTGGATCCAAAAGTACATAGATGCATCTTTATAGGATATGGCGAGAATGAAAAAGGTTATAATCTTTGGAATCCTCTAACCTAGAAAATGATTTTTTCTAGAGATGTGATTTTTTAGGGAATTTAGAGTTGGCTCAAGTGAAGAACAACCAAAGGAAAAGTCAAAGATAGTGAGTTTTGAAACTAAGGAAGAAGATGCACATGTGGAAGAATAGAGGGATGGACAAGAAGATGGTGAAGAAGAAGAGAGTTCAAGAAAAAGTTAAAAAGATTTAGTTGTGACAGAAGAAATTGATCATAATGAGGAAGAACATCTTAATACACCTTTGAGAAGGTCCACAAGATAGCATAATATAGTTAATAGGTATAGCCCACCATATTTTCATTGTTAATTTTCTTTACTTTATACTAATGATGAACCTATATATTATAGGGAGGCACGCTCTTTTTAAGAAAGTGAGTATTGGATGCAGGTCATGCAAAAGGAGATGCCATCTTTGCATAGTTGTGACACTTGGGATCTTGCTAGTTTTCCCAAAGGAAGAAAGCCCATTGGATGCAAGTGGGTATTTAAGATAAAATTTGGAGCAGATGGTCAGTTAGAAAGGGACAAGGCCAGATTGGTGCCCAAGGGCTACTCCTAGAGAGGATTTGATTTCTCTAAAATATTCTCTCTTGTTTCTATGTTAACTTCTATTAGATTCCTATTATCTATTTTTATTGCTTATGATTTTGAGATAGAGAAAATGGATGTTAAAACTTCTTTCTTGCATGGGGATATTAAAGAAGATATCTATATGTAACAAAGTGAAGATTTTATTGAGAAAGGAAAAGAAAACTTGGTTTGTAGGTTAAAGTGGTAATTGTATGGTTTGAAACAGTCACCCAGGATGTGATACTAGAAGTTTGATCCATTTGCATTAAAGTCGGGTTATATTATAAGTTAAGAGGATCACTATATTTACATTAATATTATTGATGATCAATTATAAATTAGTCTTATATGTTGATGACATGTTTATTGGTAACAACAAGGCAATGATGGAAGAGCTCAAAACTCAGCTTTCTAACATATTTGATATGAAGGAATTACCAGCTGCTAGATATATTCTTGATATGGAAATAAACAGGGATTAGGGTCACATAAAGCATTGGTTAAGTCAAAGTAAGTATGTTGACACTATTTTGCAGATATTTAAAATGCAAAATTGTAAGCTAGTGAGTATTCCATTTTTGGTTGGTACTAAGTTGAGTCTAGACATGTGTCCTAAATATAATTATGATATTGAAGAGATATCTAATGTTCCTTAAGCTAGTGTTTTTGGTAGTTTAATGTATGTGATGGTTTGTACTAGACCAAATATAGCCCAAGCAATGTGATTTATAAGAAAGTTTATGTCTAACCCTAGTAAAGAGCATTGAACTTTGTTAAAAGGGTTTTAAGATATTTGTGAGGTACTTATTATTACTGTTTGTTTTATTATGGTACTAATGATGTAGATAAGTCATTATACGTACAGGTTTTTGTTGATGCAGATTTGGTAGGTGACTTGGATAGGTGGAGGTTCACAAATGGCTAAGTGTTTACTTTGTTTGGAGGTACAGTGAGTTGGATGAGTTAAATACTTGCATTTTCCACCCCTGAAGAAGAGTATATGGATGATACACATGCCTCTAAGGAGGCAATTTGGTTACAGAGACTTGGTAATGGTATTGGTTTTGATTGTAGGACAATGAGAACTTGATGTGATAGTCAGAGTGTCATATATTTGACCAAAAATCCTATGTATCATGCTCATACTAAACATGTTGATGTTCAATATCACTTTGTGAAAGAAATGGTTGAAATTGGATAGGTCTTAATTGAAAAAGTTGACACTTTGGATAATGTTGCAAATTATCTCATGAAGTCAGTGATCACGGATAATTTCTCTTGGTGTAGGAAGTTCACGAGTCTTGATCACTGTATTTGATTCGTATTTTGTAACTCTATGGGGTAATTTACAATGTATGATGTAAAGTGGGAGAATGTTAGGATTTAGGTGCCATCAAACTTGTAACTCCTTAATTTATTATTTTCTTAATATCTTTTGTAATTTACCCATAAGAGGTTGAACCATTTAACCAACAGTGGTGAAAGAGAGACCATGTAAAGGAAAAGTTACTTTTAGCGTTTGTCATTTAGGAAAAAGACAAAATAGCTAGGCGTCCCCTTTTGGAATCCTCTATTTTGAGGTAATTGGACACTTGTTAGAGGTTGTAAGAGCATCTATGATAGTTATAATACCTATCATAAGATTCTATAACAACACTTATGACAAATTATGATAGATTCCTTACACATGTGGACATGCATGAGAGGTGCCTTACGATAGTTGTAAAAGAATATGTTAGAGGCTTATTTTGGGGGTGGGGTGAGGTTTTTCTAGGTGGTCTTATTGTTTTTTGTTTTATGATACCACGTTGGTATTCATCCTCACAAATTCCTATAAATTGGGGCCTTTGAGCTAGAGTTATTCATTCAGTCTTGTTCCTAGTTTTGAGGTTACCAGAGTGGTGCCAAATTTCTACACAGGTCTATAGAGAATTGTATTGATGTTGTATTCTTCATTGGATTAGTAATATACTTGCCTCTCTTTCTATGGTATTTTTTCACGAAAGGGTTTCTCCACATAAATATAGTGTTTTATGTGCAATGACTTTCTAGGTCTTGTTTTGATTTTGCAATCACTTTATTAAGGGTTAATCTTCGGTTTCATATTTGCATTAATATTGAATTTAATTTCATATTTCAATATTTCTTCACCTTTTTTACAGAAAATATTATTGAAGAAGAAGAAATAATATTTACAAAGAAGTTAACCACAAATAATAAATGATTATTCGCTCTCCAAAAATGATGCAAGAGCATCCAAGGATCTTGGCAATCTTGCATCAACCAAAAATATTTCCTTAGTTTGTTTTCTATTCTATTCTAGTTGGGCATTTTTTGTTGTTTTTGGTGGCGGTCGATCTGTGCTTGTTATTTTTGGTTGCGGTCATGACGTTATAATCTTGGCTTAGCCCTGAAGCTTATCCTATGATCGCAACTCATTTGGTTTCTTTGCACATAAGTTATGGAAAATTCTTTGCGTATCTGTCATGTTCTTTACTTTTTGGTTGGTGGTTGAGTTTTCTAATTGGTTTGACCAGGCACAATTGTGTTGGTTCATTATTATGTTAGAGATCAAATTTGTTATGTAATCACTTCACTTAAATCTTTCATTGGAGATTTTTCTTTAAGATTTGAGTCTTGACCTATTTGGGTGTAATGTATTTACTCATTTCCTAGGGAAAGTAATCTTTTGAAGGTTGACCGATGATTTTAAATGCTTTATAAGCTCATGGACTTGTTCCTAAGGAGCAGGATGGTCTCATAAGATTATTTGGCGTAGCTTGGATAGGATTTGGAATTTTTTTTGTGTAATCAAGCTTGTGTTGTTGGCATGTATGACTGGCATGTGAAACAACATGTTGTAGATCTATTGTAAATAATTTTTGATGATAATAAAGGTTGAATCTCTTTTTCTATCTATTTTGTCTTTTTTCTTCCATTGTGTATGTTGGTTGCAAGGGTTGGACAAATCTCCTTGTGGTTTCTCCATCTTTGACTACATTAGGTGGTATCAAAGCGTGGTTGAAGAGAGAGATTAAGGTTGAATAAGTTGGAGATTCTTGTGTTGGCCGATCTAAGTTCCTAACATGTTAATCCCTAGACTTGTTGATCGTGAGGTGGCAGATTAAAGATGTGACTTACAATCATAGAGAAATTGTACAAGGTGGCCAAGAAGGGTTTTTTGTTGTTCATGTTATTTGTTGAGTGTGGAAGACATACCGATTGGAGGAGGTTTCATGTGTGATCACCAGTTGGAGGAGCATTTTGTGATAGATCATTAGTTGGAGAGACATTTGCACCTGAGAATTGGAAGACGTCACCTAGAAGGATGAACCCTAGAAGGCTAGAGAAAATGATGGAAGACTTTAGGGTTGACATGAGGAATGAGATAAGAAGTGTATTGACTAGATTAAGAAGGAATCTTGAGACTGAAGAGAAATTTTAGGAGGTTGCTAAAGATATTGAGACTGTACATACTGAGATCCCTGTAGATGAATAGAGATTGTTGAGATTTGTGGCACAAGTAAGTAAAGTTCATAAGATGGATGTTTCTACTTTTACTGGTTCATTTCATCCTGAGGATTTGATAGACTAGATTGGAGAGTTAGAAGATTTCTTTGAGCTTGAAGATATCATATATCCACAGAGGATTAGGTTGGAATGAACTAAGTTGAAGGATCATTTTTCCTTGTGCTGGAAGGAATTGCAAAAATATAGAGAGGAGCATACTGAGACAAAAATCACTAGATGGAAGGTGACGGTTGCTAGGTTAAAAGCTAAATTCATTCCTGAGGATTATAAATTAGAGTGGTTCAAGAAGTTGTAGACTTTGAGGCAGAAAGATATGAGTATGGAGGAATATACAGAGGAGTTCTATAAAATGACTATCAAATCTGTTTAGAAGGAAGCATCTAAGGAGAAGGTGGATAGGTATGCTCATGGTCTGAGATTTAATATTTAGGATAAGTTGAATATGTTGAGGGTTATTACTATTGAGGATGCTTATCATTACACATTAAGGGCATAAGATAAGTTGAAGAGGAGACATGGTAACATTAGAGAGAAGGAAAAGAAATTTAGCAACAATGGCAAAGAGTAGCAAACCATTGAAGTTGAATCTGATCAGAAGATACCTAGAAGAGGGAATTGTAGTAAGGATTTCAAAGGCAATTTTTTCAAATGTGGTGGCATAGGACATGGGGATTTTCAATGTTTTGAAGGATCTAGTAAGAACATACGAAAATAGAATCTTATGGTACATGAGGAACCAACTGTTGGTGAAGTTGTGGAAAATGAAGTTGAGCCTGAGATAGGAGAGTCTCTTATGCTTATGAGATTTATGTTGAGTAAGAGGGAAGCTAGACCTTTACAAAGGAGGAATTTTTTTAGGACTATTTATAAATCATGAGGTAAATGTTGTGAAGTTGTTATGGATAGTGGTAGTCCTGACAACTTGGTATCAAAAGAGATGGTGCAAAAGTTGGGATTGAAGAGGCTACATCTTTGTCCTTACATGGGATAGGTTATTTTTAGATGATCATACGATGGAGATGAAAGAGAAATTTTTTGTTAACTTTAACATTGGACCTTACAGAGATGAAGTGTTATGTGATGTGGTGTCTATGAGTGTTTATCATATTTTATTGGGAAGACCTTGGCAATTTGATAGAGGAGCTATTTATGATTACAGAAGAAATTTGGTCATAATAGAGAAGGATGGACAAAAGTTTACTCTATTTCCTTTGACGGAAGAAGAAGGAGGAAGTATAAGGAATTTGAATATTATGAAGATAACTATTGTTTAGAGAAGCAGACTATAGAGGTTAGTATAGATCGTAAGAAGGATCTTGCAGGTAAATGGTGAAGGCAAGTTAGTATATGATTGTAAGAAGGGTAAAGAGGAGCAGCATGTGCCTTTGCTTGCTAAATAGATGAGGGTTTGTAATAGAGGTAGATCGGGTGTGCAAAAGGGAAGAGGTAGTGATATGAGAGTTGGTGTTGATAGGAGGTGTGATGGAGTGAGTGCAGAGAGGAGTAAGTTGATGGATCTGATAGAGGAGAGTGAAGAGGTGCAGAGACAGAGAGTTGCAGATAAAGAGGAGGCTTGGATAAAAAAACCATGGGATCTATGTTCCAAGGAGATGCAAATGTTCATAAGTTTCTCTTATGGAACTTTTAATTTTACCCGGGGTGTCTGATGCAGGAGCATCATGGGATCTTGGCAATCTTGCATCAACCAAAATGATTTCCTTAGTTTGTTTTATGTTGTATTCCAGTTGGGCAGTTTTTGGTATTTTTGATGGCGGTCAATCTGTGCTTGTTAGTTTTCGTTGCAGTCGTGACATCATGTTCTTGGCTTAGTCCTGGAGCTTATCCTTTGATCGAAACTCATTTGGTTTCTTTGCGCAGAAGTTATGGCAAATTCTTCGCATATTTGTCATGTTCTTCATTTTTTGATTGGTGGTTGAGTTTTTCAATCGGTTTCTGATCTTCTAGTTGGTTTTACCAGGCATGGTTGTGTCAGTTCATTATTACGTTAGAGGCCAACTTTGTTATGTGATCGCTTCACTTAAATCTTTCATTGGAGATTGTACTTTAAGATTTGAGTCCTGACCTATTTGGGTGTAATGTATTTACTCATTTCTTGGGGAATGTAATCTTTTCAAGGCCGACCAATGATTTTAATTTCTTTATAAGCTTATGGACGTGTTCCTAGGAGCGGGATGATCTCATGATTATTTGGCGTAGCTTGGATAGGATTTGGAAGGTTTTTAGTGTAATCAAGCCTATGTGCTTGACATGTATGATTGACATGTGAAACAACATGTTTCAAATTTGTTGTAAATGATTTTTGATGATAATAAATGTTGAATCTCTTGTTCTATCTATTTTGTCATGTTTCTTCTGTTGTGTATGTTGGTTGCAAGGGTTGGACAAATCTCCTTGAGGCTTCTCCATCCTTGACTGCATAAAAAAATAGAGAGAATGATAACACAAAAATTTTAAATATCCATGAGCGTTCAGTAGATATAAGCTTCACCTAGTAAAAGAGGCTTGTGGGAGCTTTTACATGTGCCCAAAATTAAAAATAGTAGAATTGTGTTGCAAGATACAAAGAAAGTCTATTAATCAATAATTGAAGAAGCAACATTTAGGCTTAGCAAGGGTTTATAAATAGAAACAAAGTGAGATCTATTTATAAAAATGTTTAGTTATAGTTTCACCCTTCATAAAATAGAAAGTTAGTGTTTTAAATGTGCATGTAGATTACATTTCATTATTGGATATGAGCTCAAAAACATAGAGATGTATTTACAATTGTTTGCTATTCTCTCACCTTCCTTTGCTTCCTTATATTATTTAAGACACCTACTTTTCTTTTATTTTGATTATCTCTCCAATCTTATTATCTTTTATTTATATATTTTTTAATAATAAGTCATAAAGTTATTGTTTAAATATTAATATAACCAATATTCATACAATTTCTTTTTTAAAGTTTAATTCAAATTGAAAAGACTCTGAAATTCCGTATTCAATAGAAGTATGATAATTAAAAGTGAAGTACAAATTCCTAATTTCTAAACATTCACTTTTTAACCAAATAACTTTATAACTAAATTAAATTATTTATACTTTAATTAAGATGTAAGTGTAACTATGATTTTAGAAGGTAAATTCCTTTAAAAAATAATTCTTTACTTAATTTGTTTGAAAGCATAGACATTTTTAAATACATCTCTGTTATCAAAATTATATATATATATATATATATATATATATATATATATATATAATTCTATGTCTTTAGATTTGATTGTGAACATTAACATTGCAGATTACATTATATGATCTACCATTACAATGAGAGAGTTGAAAGAATTGTGAACTTTATATAGAAGAAAAAAGCATTAAAAGTCAATAACAAATTGTAATAAACTATTAAGGAATAATAATGATTGATATTTGAAATGGAACAAAATTAGTTTTTAAAATAGTTTTATAAACAAGAGTACATAAGTGTATTGAAATCTCTGAATTGGGAGTGTGAACATGCAATCCATCATTGAAAAGAAGACAGTAATGATGAAGTAAAACTTAAGTTGAGAAAGTATGCTTACTGTGTGCATTGATTATTTTGAAGGCACCTAACATGAGGGGCACTAAAAAGGTGGGGGCGAATGTCCAATCTGAACCCTGTATGTAATGTTAATTTGCTGGGGATGAGAGAGGTAGGTAGGCCTTAGTAAAAGCGCCACCGTTTTATCTTCCACTCTGCTACATTTCCAAAGCAGCCGACACCATGATTCCTGGAATACGTTGAAAAACATTTGGCACAACTTACTTGGCAATCTGAATAGGAGAAAATTTTGAAACCCATTTCATTTTTTCTTTCCAACTGGTTTACTTTGTTTCTACCCATAGATATATTATTTTGCTTAAAAGCTAGAAAAACGAGGTTTGTTGTCTCATAAACTATTTTGGGTATCAAAAACCTCATAGACTATTTTGGGTATCAATCTTTTGTCTTATAAACTAATATGTATTGTGGGCATGTATCTTATAATATGTTAAAAGCTAGAGGAACATAGTTTGTTGTTTCATAGATTATTGTGGACGTAGATCTTTTGTCTTTTAGACTATCATCTATTGTGGACGTCAATCTACTGTCTTATAGACTATTGGTGATCTCATAACATCTATCATTGTTGTCTCATTGATTATTGTGGGTGTCAATCTATCGGTGATCTCATAACATTTATCATTGTTGTCTCATTGATTATTGTGGGTGTCAATCTGCTGTCTTATAGTTATTGTTGATCTTGTAACATCTATCATTGTTGTCTCATAAGTTATTGTGGTGGTTGATATTTTGTCTTATAGACTAACATCTATTGTGGGCGTTGATTGGCTGTCTTATAGACTACCATCTACCATGGGCATCAATATGCTGTCTTATAGACTATCATTGATCTCATAGCATCTATTGTTATCTTATTAATTATTATAGCCATCGATCTTTTATCTCATAGACTAACATCTATTGTAAACATGGATTCATAAATATTAAAATTCTTCTATTCTATTCAATTCCGTTCAAAAGGTATGATCTAGTGAGAGACTGTCAGAGACTGTCCTACCTACCTCCACCTTTCTCAATCAAGAGCACAACTTTATTCCTGAAAAGCAATTATATTTCTGGTGTGATCCAGAAGAAAAGAATTTAAGGTTCTGTAAGCATCTATTAATGGGTCACTGTATTAACCTTCTGCGTATGTTTTATAAACAACAGTAGAGGCTGCTTCAATACAGACTAAGCTAAGCAAGCACTCACAAGTTACAAGCCCTTGCCTTCAAGAATTACTCTTTTCCACTAGGCAAAAGAAACATGGTCTTTAAACTGATATATTTAAAGATGATTACAGCCGTTGTATAAGGCAGCCATTGATCTGAGTCTCGTAATACAATAGAATTTCTGTATGTTTATACATCTCAAATTGCAAATACCTTCTTGGGCTTTTTCATCATTAGCACTGAGACTCCTGTGCCATGAAAGCCCCATGATCTGTCAGTGTCGTTCTGAGTCGAAATGTACTCTGTCCATATAAGACCTGCAATGTGCACAAACCAAGAAAACTGGGTACTAGGGAACTGGTAAAAAACATCTAATCTACTTTTCATAGGAGTGCTGTGCTTTTGCAGTGAAATAGATTATGTGATGATTTATCTTCCTACCCATTTCTTATCAAACATGGGTAATGAAGAAGATTGCCTTGGAACTAGGCAATTAATCCAGATAAATCAATATATAAACTATTGTACTTGGAAAGCTACACAACTTAACAGTACAACAGTAAGATCTTCTCTAATCTTCTGTAGGTCTCTTCCATTTTTTTGCTAGAAAAGCAGGTCAATGGACTGTATATAAAAGGACATGGAAAGAATGAGCCTTTTGTACCTGTTGTGTAAGGGATTAGAACCTGTGGGTACTCTCCTCTTGACTGCACCAAATCTGCCTCTCCAGTTTGAGTTAGAATAGCCATGAGCCCTCACATTCACATGAGCATTACTCCATGAGTTACTCATCATCCTCATAGCCTCTCCTCCCTCTGCACACCAAATTGCTATAATCCACAGCACAGCCATTGCACACACTAACTTTTCATGCTTCATCTTCATCTTCTACTCTGATCAAACAATCCCCACCTAAGTTGCTGCAGAAGAAACCACCAAATCTGCTGCAATCAATATATGATCAAAAGTACTAATTTTAGAAAATACCCAATTAAATGCAGCCTCATTCTTCTGGTAGATGATATAAATAAGAATGACAAGAACATTTTCATTTTCTACATCTGAAACAGTGACATTTTACTGTGAAGTTCACCAATGAAAACCCAATGAAATCAAAAACCCAATCGAATGCAGGGCCAGGCTAACACCACTGATGTATGAAAACCCAAATGGTTATATGCAAATTTTCTACATCATATATGCATATATGAACTTAATAATGTGTGCCATCTTAAAACTAGTAAAACCTCTGAGGATTTTCTCAAAATCAACTATGAATCAGAACTGATTGTCCAAACCAAGTAAAGCTTCAGAATCTACAGGGTGCTCCATGACTACACTGTTACAAGAATCAAGAACTAAAAGAAAACAAAAGCCACAAACAAACCAGAGAACTTGTAATCAAAATTAACAAAAAGAGGATCAACCTTGGAGAAAAAACCAGCAGCTAATCCCTTTCTTTGAGCAGTTCCTCAATTACATCAGAATTCATATGGTTCCTCCAATATACTTGTCTGGTCTGAATCTGATGAGATCTTATTGAGGCCTGATATGGATCAGCACAACTGGCTCTTCATGTTCCCCACTATATTAATTTCAACACTCTGCTTGATGTAAATGAGACTCCGCCTATGGTCCAAATCCGTACACTGCTTTTACTTGTGCTGCCAAGCACACCACACCAGGCATCTAATCTGCCAAGTGCCAAGTCAAAACTTGACTAACGCCCGCGCAGCTTCATCCACCGCCATTCCTTTATGAACGCAAGCCAAATGCTCCACGGCGGAGCTGGATCAGGGGAAAAAATATGTGAGAAAGGCCCAAATGTAACGATAGAATATTAACGAGTGCGCATCTCAGTCGTCTACAGTAACGTTGACCTCTGCAGCAGAAGGAATGGAAGCAGAGACCGTTAAAAAGCGCTTAGATCTCTGCCCTTAAGTTTCGGGCACGCGTGTGTTTTATCTGGGAGTTCTCACGGGCGGGTGAGTGTTTAAATTTGAAGACCGTTTGCTCCCTGGCCGGTCTTCCTTTGCCTTCCTGTACTAGCATGCTAATCCTCTCCCGTCTATACGTATGTGTGATGGTGAAAAGTGCAGACCTGCAGGTTGACAATTTTTTGTTTGGATTCTTTTTTATTGGGTTGCTTTTTATGAGATTAGTGTACAAGCAATATTTTTCTCATATAAGTTGTAATGGGGAGAGGATCTAGTATTGAGCTCATTTCAATGGCTATGATAATAGTTGTTGATTTAATATTTATATTTGAGTATTTAATGTCTAATATTTTGTACGACATTGTACAAATAGTTGTAACTTTAAAATTGTTATTGCTGATGATGACTACCCATAACTGAATGAAATGTGTCCCTTATTCTAAAAAGCACCCAAACATGTGATGCCACATCAACTACATAAGTATGGGTCTCCCTTTTGCACGACCATTGGTCTCGCTATTTTTGGGGTTGTTTTGGACACCTTGGTCAAACACATGTTGATGTGGCATCAGATTTGATGATGTGGCCCTCAAACCTTAGTTATAAGCATGAGACTTGACAAGTAAGCTACTCTAAAAAATGAGTGTAATTTGAAATTTTCATGTAGGATTTTGAGAAGCGCAGAGTTAGGGTGCTCAACTACTGGGTCCTCTCCCCTAATCTAATTTTATTGTGTACACTCATAGAGAATGATTTTATTTTTTAATAATGAATTCATGTCAAATATATATGATGCTAATGTGCCCATGGTATTCTAGTGAACTCAAATGGTTCTTAATGAGCACACCAGGGATTAAGTCTTGTTGATTGCAAGATCTCAACATTCTAATGGGTGAGGTTTTGATTTTTTAAATTATTCACTCTTGTCAATTTTGCATGAAATCAACGTGGCCTTGGTATGCTAGTGAAGTCAAATAGTTTTTAATGAGCCCACTAGGGATCGGGTCTTGTTGATTGCAAGGCCTCAACATTGTAATGGATGAAGTTTTGATTTTTAAATTATCTATTCATGTCAAATTTGCATGAGGTAAATGTTTCCTTGGAATGCTAGTGAAGTTGAATAGTTCTCAATGAGCCCACTAGGGATAAAGTCTTGTTGATTGCAAGGCCTCGACATTGTAATGGACAAAGTTTTGATTTTTAAATTATCCAATCATGTCGAATTCACATAAGGTCAATACATGTCCTTGGTATGTTGGAAAATATGAATGGTTACTAATGAGCCTAGTTGGTGTTTGAAAACATTTATGCTTTGAAAGCCACCAATATACCTTGAGACTAATATTAGGAGTGGTTAGCTCCAAGTATGAAAGCTTTGCATGGTAACTGGACCAACTGTAGGGACAAGACTACCATCTGCACTTCTGGCTCTGTTAAACCAAGGCGAGTACACCTAATCCAAATACATATTCAACACTTTACAACTCCCTATTACTCTAGATTATAACAACAGATAATGGTAAGAAAGTACTAAATACTAACTAGGCATTCACTGACTCGTTATTACCATGTAGGACACACAACCAACCACCATAGGATATGAAAAAACTTAGTAATGGTTTTGATGCAAATTTGCAGAATATAGCCAAACCAAATCAACCATGTATCAACAAAGGATGTACTAGTTCTTGATCAGTGCCTAATCCATTGGGCAATATTTTAATACTAATGCTGAAAATAGAGACACACCTATTGACAAAGACTCATAGCCATAAATACAAGTAGCTCAGAGATACACTTCTTATAGAATCCTTATGTAGACAAACCAATTTGAATCGATGTTATATATCCAAAGAAAATTCAATTTGATCCTAGATCAAAACTATGGAATAAAACATATACACAGATAAATACTATGTAGTGAATCAGAAGATCCAAAACTCAAAGGGAAAACAACAAGGAGAGATATGATACTGAAAAATACTTATATTAAGTATTATGTGTGTGTATTTGGGTACCTGATGAAAACAACACAAACACTCAATAGGTCATTGCATTAGTCCAAATGGTTAGATAAAACGTTCAAAACCATTAATATCGGCCTATTGTCTTCTAACTAGAAAGAGTGTAATTCGTAACATACTAGCCCTCAGAATATGCTATAAATCAGTGACCAATACTACCCTAGCATGAAGGATTTAATCCAAATTTAAGCTAAAAATAGGAAAAAAACATGTAATCTAGCTTTAAAAGATGAAACTAAAATAATGAACTAGCATGAGATAATAGATGAAATATGAGTCTAATATTAATTTAACAGCATAACAATGTATTTTTGATCTAAAGTGAAGGCTCATTTGCTCTCAAAATAGGCTTCTATTTATAGAAGAATGGGAGAGAGAGAGAGAGAGAGAGAGGGGGGGGACAAGGTTCATTTATGAATTAGGAGACTCATAAATGAAGATGTAAGAGCCATTAATGCCCAAGGCATTAATAAGGCATGGGAGAGACATAGGCTTAAGACATCTTCATTAATAAGGCATTAATGAAAGCCTTAAAGAGGCAAGGGAGAATGTAAGAGAGTGGCTTGAGAAAATAGACTTTAAGAAAGTCCAGCTTGAGAAAGTGGACTTTCTCAAGTGGGTTGAGTTGTTAAGTATTCCTTAATGGAATGTGACAACATTAGGAGGTGGGTTAGA
>MU223518.1:1117278-1135143 GCA_018584345.1 Thuja plicata | reverse complement strand
TTAGTCCAAATGGTTAGATAAAATGTTCAAAACCACTAATATCAGCCTATTGCCTTCTAACTAGAAAGAGTGTAATTCATAACATACTAGCCCTCAGAATATGCTATAAATCAGTGACCAATACTACCCTAGCATGAAGGATTTAATCCAAATTTAAGCTAAAAATAGGAAAAAGAATGTAATCTAGCTTTAAAAGATGAAACTAAAATAATGAACTAGCATGAGATAATAGATGAAATATGAGTCTAATATTAATTTAACAGTATAACAATGTATTTTTGATCTAAAGTGAAGGCTCATTTTCTCTCAAAATAGGCTTCTATTTATAGAAGAATGGGAGAGAGAGAGAGAGGGGGGACAAGGTTCATTTATGAATTAGGAGACTCATAAATGAAGATGTAAGAGCCATTAATTCCCAATGCATTAATAAGGCATGGGAGAGACATAGGCTTAAGGCATCTTCATTAATAAGGTATTAATGAAAGCCTTAAAGAGGCAAGGGAGGATGTACGAGAGTGGCTTGAGAAAATGGACTTTAAGAAAGTCTAGCTTGAGAAAGTGGACTTTCTCAAGTGGGTTGAGTTGTTAAGTATTCCTTAATGGAATGTGACAACATTAAGAGGTGGGTTAGAGTAGAATTTAGGATTAGAATTAGATTAGCATGGGTGAATGGGTTGAGAAGGGTTAGAACCCAGGGTAGAAGTGGTTGAGATAGGTTATGTTGGGGTTTAGGGGAATATTAATAAATGAAATAAACTTATTTAATTCATTTAAAAACATAGGAATTAATTATTTAAACAATGAAATTGCTTTTAAATAATTAGAGAACTATAGCCATTTTAATTAAATTAAATAGGCTAGGGGAATGGGTTAATTACAAGTGGGTATTTGATTTTGGGATTTATTTAATTCCTTTATAATTAAATACTATAGCCATATTTAATTTTGGTTTGATTTAATTGGTTTGAATTGATTTGAATCATATGGCTATAATAGTTAATATAATTTAGTGATAAAAATCACCTAGGACATTAAATTGATTTGAAGAATTATGTCAAGTAGTAACAGGGTCGTTTGGACATATTCGAGGGTATGATCACACTTAAGGCAAATAGGGTCCATAGTTGTGACAGGCCGAATTTAGGTGGTTACAAGAATGATGAGTCAAATTTGTACATCAACATGATTGAGAAACTACACCACTCAATAATATTCAAAAGATCAAAAGAAATTTCTATCTTATCTTGAAAATAATTTGAAAATAATTTGGTATATCCTCAGAACCAAAAGAAACTAAAGTTGCTATGGGACTCAAAAATTATGGAACCCTTACAATATAGAAAAGAAAAGGATTAATAGAACCTCAGGATGTTGAAGAACTATGCCCTAGGGTTATGAAAAATCTGATTTAAAACCATGAAACACCCCCTCATCATAAATTTATTCAATTTTTATCCAAACAACACCCTATGACTGTGGCTATTCAACCTAGAAAATCAATTTTATCTCTCTTCTCTTGCGCAACATGGAACACTAAGCTATTGCTTTAAAACCCTCTTAAAGAAATTCAAAAATCAGTTGCAACGACTATTCCTAGCAAGAAAATCAGTATCAACGACTTAGATTAATCCTTTTCACAACTTTAAGACATGACTGTTGATCTCATTTAAGTTACCCAGGCATGAAGATCAAATTTGGACATGTGGCACCTTGTCGTGATGCCTTAATTTCTAACTACCTTCATCTTTTTGATCCAGGCGTCGTGCACACTATCAGATCAAAACAGACCTGACAACTCTTTAACTTTCACTCGATTTTGAAACTGTAGGTCCCACCATGTGACACATGTCAACAGTCGCATTCCCGTGAAGAATAACCATCAAACATCTCCTATTTGAGGGATTATGCTGACCACATGATCAAATCTAAACTGCTTTATCTTTACTTTACCTTTAGCATTGACCAGGTCCCACTTGTATACACGACACAAAGGCGTGATGCCTTAATGACTAACTACCTTCGATCACTTTTCCTTCAAGGCAATATGCCCACCGTCGGATGAAGACTGATATGTTTTATCTTTAACCTCCCTTTAGTGTTGATCAGGTTCCACTGCATCCATGTTTCGCATGGGCGTAATCCCACAATGAGTAAACTTTGAGTATCTTTAGCATTGAGGCATTGCGACAACCATTAGATCATCTTGGATTTGTCAGAACTTTAGCTTTATCTTCAACCATGGTCTAGTCTTAGCATAGACATGTGTCACTTAGGCGCAATGCCTTGAACATTAAATTATGTGCATCTTCTGACCAAGGCAAAGTGCCACTGTAGATCTTCTGATTTGATCAAACTTTAGCTTGACCTGCATTTGACTGGAGCACTTTCAATCCTTTGTATCCTTGAATCGCCAGATCTTGTTTTAACTATGGTACATCTTGAGATTCAGCAACACCCACACATCTGAAACATGATCAACGGTCCACACTGAATCTCTGAACACTTTTCTTAACTATAGTTAGGTCTAAAGATTCAGAGACAAGGCTATCTCTGAATCACCGAATACATGACTTAATATAACTTAAAACACGAGATCTAGAAACAACCCTCTGATCACAACAGTATCGACAGTCCTTGCTAAATCTCCAAATCATTTGAGGCTTAACCATGACTTTACAAGATTTAGCAACACAACATTAAAGTGTTAAGTCCTTCCTTTTTTGCTAGATCTCCAAATGATAATAACTTAACCATCAATATTAAGAGATCAGGAGATAACCGATGTGCCAAGTCACTGAATGAAAAGAGCATATTCCCTGTCCTTCTGAGATTAAGAGATAAACTATCATGCTAAGTCTCCTGACCATAGAGAATATTTGATCTCGATTGCAAGATCAGGAGACAAAACATAGGATATAATAAAAACAAAAGGGCTCAGCTAGGAAACATGACAAAAAGAACATGGGGCTAAAAGAATTAAGTGGCATGAAAAAGTAAGTCAAAAATATAATAAGCCATAAGTACTTAGGGTTTTTCAAACATGCTAAGGGTTTTAGGGCCTAAGGGAAAATAATACATTGGAACCAAGCATAGAACACTCATAAAAATGCTAGGAAGACACCATTGAAGCCAAATTTTTAGCAGACCTAACATTGGCTCTAATTGGGTAGGTATGTCTCTTGTAGGCATGACCAAACTCTAGAATCTCAAGGATAAGAAGACCACATACAGGAAAGGAAAACTAACCTAAAATAGACAAAAAAAAATAGATACCTACTTACAACCTACTGTTCATGGATTTGAGAACTTCAAGAGAAGTAGAATTTGAAGAATTGTCCATGAACTGGTAATTCCAAAACATTTCCAACCAAATATTTAAGAAAGTAAGAATCAGAACCCATTTACTATCAACAATGCAGGGTCCTAGCCAGATAGGGTCAAACTTACCATGTTTTCCTTTGTCTTCAAGTCTAGCATTCCACATCAGGACCAGATCATCAGTTTCAAAACCTCTAACAGTGGTTCTTCTATCAAAAAAAATCTTACATTGTAACTGTAGCTTTAAACATTTTTGTCATGTGTATGCCTTCTTGATTCATCTAGTTGTATCAAATCATCTATTCTAATCCTCATTTCCTCATCTAGTTCTTCATCACATTCTTGAACAAATTTATAGATTTGCAAGAAGTTGTTTTGAGGCAACCTAGCCTGAATACCATATACCAAATCAAAAGGTGCACAACCAATGGCCTTTTTCACTATTACCCTATCATCCCATAGTGCTTTCTGCAACTTTGAATCCCATGCCTTCTTGTTCGTATCCAACACTCTTTTCATAATTTTAATTAGACTCTTATTACTGGATTCAGCCTGAGCATTCCCTTGTGGATGATATGGGGATGAGTAAGAAACTTGGATCCCATATTGCTGGCAGAAAATATTAAATTACTCTAAACACATTGCATTGTCTACCACAATAGTCTTTGGATGTAACCAAATCTAGTTAAGATATTTTGTAACATGACATTAATCACAACCCTACTAGTGGCTCTTTTAGTGGGAATTACTTCAACCCACTTGGTAAAATAGTTAGTCACCAGTAGGATCCATGAATGATCCCCACTAGACTTGTTTGGAATTTCCCCAATGAAATCCATTCCCCATTTCTGAAAAGGTGCCTCAGCTGCAATAGGTGTCAAGGGAAAATTCCCACCAAACTTCATCTTACCTGCAAACCTTTGGCAAGCATCACACCTCTTAACATAATTGTGGGCATCTTTGAAAATAGTAGGCCACCAAAAAATAGATCTTATAATCTTATGTGTAGTAGTCTTAGCCATGTAATGGCCTCCACATGCACCATTATGCATTTGTTCCAACAATTTCTTTGATCTGTCATAATCTACACATCTGAGCAATACTCCTTCATTGCTCCTCCACCATACTTGACCTTCAATTATTGCATACTTAACAACTTGCAACTTAACTATTCTCCTTCTATTTTAATCTATTTCAGGAGGAAAATTCATTTTCAGTAAGTATCCAATAATATCCTTATACCATTCACAATAATCCATATCACAGATATAAGGCCTTTGATTTTCCTCTAGCATGTCTACATGATTAGCATCTAAATTGCTCTGAGCCATAAGTTTTGCAAGTCCTATGCCTTTGACCAATGTTTTGATATGAATATCAATTTTAAATTCTTGGATCTTGTTTATCCATCTACATCTCCCTAAAACTTCCCGTTGGATCATAATGTCCTTCACAACAACACTAGGTACATAAGCAATTATAGTTGCTCCTACCAAATAACACCTAAAAGCTTTGACAAAATTGACCAAAGCATAGGCCTATTTTTCCATGATATCATACTTTAGTTATGTTGCTTGTAAATACTTACTTAAAAAGGAGATGGGCTACTCAAAGCCCTCTGAATTCTTTTGTAACAATACTGCATCAATAATATTGTCTGATGCAAAGAAGAAGATATGAAAAGGCTTATCATAATCAAGTGTTCTTAGAACAGGGCTATCTTTGATAGCCTTCTTAATATCTGAAAAATCCTTACATGCTTCTTGATTCCAATCTACCTTAGCTCCTTTCTTCATCATTCTTGAAATTGGAATACTAGTTTCTGCAAAGTTTGTAATAAATCTCCTCAAGAAATTTACATGTCCAAAGAAAGATTGATTGCCTTTGACATTTTTGGGCTGAGAGATATTATCAATTGCATCTACCCTTTCAGGGTCAATCCTAACTCCATCTTTAGACACAATATGTCCCAAAATATTTCCCTTTGTAACCCCAAAAACACACTTCTTTGGGTTAAAAGAAACCCCATATTCTAATGCTCTCACAAATATTCTCTCAAGATGACCATAGTGTTGATCTTCTTTTTGTTCAATAGGCAGTAAGATCATCTTGATAGACTACTATAAAATCATTTATGAAATCTGCAAATGCCACATCCATGGCTCTTTGAAAGGTTTCCCCAGCATTTGTCAGGCCAAAAGGCATTCTAACATATACATAAGTTACCCAAGGTGTGGTGAATGCAGTCTTGAATTGTTCTGATTCCTTGACCATGATCTAATTATATCTTGAATATCCATCCAACAAAGAAATCAATTCAGAACTAGTGACTCTTTGTAGCATAGCTTCCATATTAGGCAAACCATAATTGTCCTTTAATGCATTGATGTTCAAATTTCTGAAATCTACACAAAGTCTAGTGTCACCATTTTTCTTTCTCATTGGTACCGAATTGGACACCCATGTTGAATGCTTGATAGGATTTATTATTCCAGTATCCCTTATCATTTTCAATTCTTTTGTCATCATGGGTGCTAGGGTGGGATTAACAGGTATTAACTTCTATCTAAAAGGATGTGTACCTTCCTTTAAAGGAATCTCATGCTGGAAGAGATCCTATATGTATGCATTTAAGTCATCATAAGACCATGCAAAGACATGTTTATACTTTTTAAGAAGATTAGTTAACAAATCTATAATTTTATTAGACCATATCTTACCAATATATACATCCTTGGAAGCTTCAACTATTCCTAAATTTACTTCCTCCAAATCATCATGCCTATTCACAGTCCTTGTGGAATAAGGCATGTCCTTATTATCAAAAGCCTTCTCAAGTACAACCAATCCATTTGGAACCTTATTTGATTTCAGCTACAAGATATTTTTACCCAAAATAGTATCTTTACCATCAAAAGTCTCTACATACCCACTGAAATCCATCTCTTTATTTCCAAAGTTTGATTCACAATATAAAAATCTCAAAATATCTAAATCATCTTCAAAGACCTGCCAACTTTCGACGTTGTCTGGAATGGAAGGACCAAATTGAATCTCTATTTTAGAAATTCCTGTAAAAGTAATATCCTATGGCCTTCAAGCAATATTGGTGAGAAAGTATGCCATTTTGTTTTGACTTCTATCCACCTAGTCAATGCCAAAAGCATCAAATTTTTCTACTTAATCCCAAACAACATTTCTATACTGCTTTAGTCTCTGATTTTTTGAAGCATATTTAGATCTTATTTGAGAAATTACCAATTCAGAGTCTCCAATCACTCTGAGAATTTTTACATTATTTCTTGAGGTCAATCTTAATCCAATTAACAAAGCCACATACTCTGCAATATTATTAGTACATGTGAACAACAAAGTAAATGATAATTTGAAGGTTTTACCACTCAGAGCTATTAACAAAACTCCTGCACCAACTCCTTCTTTTGAGATTGCACCATCAAAGTATAGAGTCCATAAGTCATTGTTGTCTACTAGGATATCCTTTTCCTTTGATAATAACATATGTTGACCTTCTCCTTCAACCTTCCCATCTTGCACTTGAAAAGATCCAATATCAGTATCCAAGAAATAATTCATATTATCATCCTCACTTTCCTCAATGATGTGAGGAGTTCTAGTTTCTGTGGATACCTTAACATTTTTACCAGCAATATCAAAAGTTGCAAAGGATAGGTCACACTGAATACTTCCTCCCATTGAAGCACTCCACTTTCTTCATAATAGCATTCCATATTGGGGAGGAATATCAACCGCGATGACACTCATTGTTAGCATCTTCTCTAGACATGCAGCTAGTCTATAGGGCAGAGCTTTAATGGTACCTATGATAAGAACCTCTCTAGAGTCCATTTCCTGACATCTACCTTGAGTAGAATCAACCTGTAGTCCCATTGACTTCATTAATTCTGCAGGCATGACAGTATTAGATGTTGTTGAATCTATCATGCAATTATTTAGCCTCTTACCATTTATGACTAGAGTTAGGAAAAAAGGATCCACATCTCCCAAATGAGTGTTCACATGATTTGTATTCAAGAAAACCTGAGGCATTTTTGAAACAATCTCTTCTAATTCTTTCCCCTTGTTATCAGATTTATCTTTTATATTTCCTATTTTCTCAATCTTTTCTTGCTTATGAATCCTTGTCGAAGAAATTCTATTCACCCATGTCAAATTATTTTCCTTATGTTCCTCAATCCTCATCATTTCCAAAAGTGGAATCTTGACAGTGATTTGTGACAACGATTGCCCCATATCAATAGGGGTGTAATTTATATCAGAGATGTCTTGTCTCAATGTGACAACATTTCCATCTTCAACTTGAGTAGCCAAGCTTGGCTCAATTATTTTGTTATCCTTTTGGAAAGAGGAAACATTTACCTATGGTATTTTTGTTCTTACCTTATGGACAAAATTTGGACTATTAGGCTTATCTTCTTTTCTAAATTTTATTCTTTTACACTCAACAAATTTTTCTTTTCCTTGTGTTTGCTTAGTGACTTCTCTTGTTTCTTTAATAAAATGCCAGCTGATTTTCCATCTGCACTACCAAGTGTCCTATTTCTCAAATTGTAGTTACTCCTTGCTTGAGTAACCATGTCTACAGTAATTTGTGCAACCTCTTAATTTGAAGGTCTTCTTACTACAAAAGACTCCTTACCCCTTGTAACATTACATCTTATGTCATCAATTTCTTTTCCTCTTCATCAGATGAAACCAAATCTTGGCTTTCATTTTCATTATCAGAGTCTTCTTCACCCAACAAGTGTGAACAAGTCATTGCACAACCATTGTTATCATACAATTCATCCCCCTCTTCCCTTTCTTGTTGTGCTTCATTTGTAGATATATTTAGGGAAACTACACAATAATTAGGATTGTGTGGGGATTGACAAGTCATGCACTATGAAACATGATCAGACGCATTGACAGAGTTTCTTTGTAGAGAATCAAGAGTCCTATCATCAAACTTGTCTTTCCTTTGTGGGAGAATAAGCTTCACATCCTTCCATTGGGTAGTATATAGGTAATTTTGTATTCTTGCCTACCTATTAAAATTATTGATGAATGGTCTATCATTATTCAAAGTCCTAACATTCTTGTTTTCTCCAGGCTTCAAATCCTTTATGGCACTTAGAATCTTCTTCATATTAACCTCTTATTTAGGTTTAACATTAGAAGGCCTATCTGATTCTTTCCTGGTAGGCTTCCAATCTTGTCTTCTACCCAACTTCCCTGATACTATCCTATTAGTCTCAATGTTAATAGTTGTCTTATAAGGTTCTCTGATATTTCTAGGGTTCTTGTCTCTAAGGAGGTATCCCATTTTAGAATCAAAGGCATTTAGATAAGTGGCAAGACAAACCTTATCATCAAGCCTCATAACTTGAAAACATTTATGCATGGCTCTTTGAAATCTCATATTAAATTCAATAACATACTCATTTGGATTCCTCTTAATATTATTGAACTCATTCAACATGAATCCCTCATTTTTCTTATTACCATATTGATCCTTATAGCAATTTTTTAGTTCATCCATAGACCCCACAAAACCATAAGGTAAGCCTCTAAACCAATCCATAGCATCCTCAATTAGAGACTGAACAAAGAGCTTCATTAATACATCCTCATGCACAATCGCATAGTCATCCATCATATCAAGAAATTTTTTTAGATGGTCTTCACAAGTAATAACATTATTTCTAGCAAACTTGGGAAGTTTATCTCTAATCTCATTTCAGACTACATTTGGATAACCAGGAATATCAAGGAAAGAAAATTGTTTGTACCTCTCTGCATGAGTCGGTCTCCTTTGAAATGGATTATCAATTTGAGAAGTAGATTCCCTAGCATTTGATGTTGTAGCCACCTCAGCACCAACATGAGAAGGACTAGTAGTTTGTTTGAGAAAATGAACCTTCTTCATCTCCAAAGCAGCAACCTCCAATTATGCCTTCTCAAGCTCTTTAGCTATGATTTCCTTCTCCATTCTATCCCTCTCTAGATCATCGTCCAATTTAGAAATTTGATCTGATGGAACCTTGGGATTCACAGGTTCATTTATTTGAACTCCTATAATCCTCGGCTTTCCTTTATTCTTAGGATCTTGGGTAACACAAACTTGTCGGATGAAAGGTTCCTCTTCAACTCTCTCAAGATCTTCAACGTAGTTCATTTCTTCCAGGTTCAATGATTGCATCTTTTATTTTTTAAACAAAATTAGATCTTTTCTGATCTTATTCTCCTTTTCCTTTTCTCTTCTTTGTCTAATGGAAATCTGATCATGGATTCTCCTATCTAAATTAGCAATTTCTTCAGCCATAATATAAGAATCTAGAAGAGTAGTATCAGATTCTAAAACCTCCTTCTTAGTAGGAGAATGATAATCTTCATATGCACCCAATCCTAAATCAAAAGCCTCTTCATATTCTGATACATTACCTTCATGACTATGTTGGATTGGATCTTCTATTCTAGTGTTCTCCTCATGTATCTCATTTTGAGGGACACCCCTATTCTTCTTTTGTTTCCTTGGCTAATAATCTTTAGAGGTAGTTGGAAATCCCTCTTCCAACTTGTCTTCAAGATGTCTTCTCACCAAAGATCTAATATTTATACTACTCATATTGAGAAAGTGTTATAAGATAAGATTTTTCACTCAACAATATTGTAGATATTTCTCAGATTTGCCACCCAAAACAAGTTGGTACAATACAACACTAACCAAGATGAATATTACAATAATGGGTCTCACAAGAAAAAGGATACAATAAGGTAACTCTATGCTTCCAATCATCAACTTATTGGTCACTTACGACAATATACTATATTCTCCCCAGTAGAGTCACCATTTTGTTGGTGTTTGAAATTATGCTTTGAAAGCCACCAATATACCTTGAGACTGATATTAGGAGTTGTTAGCTCCAATTATGAAAGCTCTACAAGGTAATTGGACCAACTGTAGGGACAAGACTTCCCTCTACACTTCTAGCTATGTTAAACCAAGGTAGGTACACCTAATCTAGATAGATATTCAACTCTTTACAAATCCCTATTCCTCTAGATTATAACAACATATAATGGTAAGATAGTACTAAATACTAACAAGGCATCCACTGAATCTCCATTACCATGAAGGACACACAACCAACCACCATAGGATATGAAAGAACTTAGTAATAGTTTTGATGCGAATTCACAGAATATAGAAAAACAAAATCAAACATGTATCAACAAAGGATGTACTAGTTATTGATTTGTGCTTATCCATTGGGAAATATTTTAATACTAATATTGAAAATAGAGACACACCTATTGGAAAAGATTCATAGCCATAAATATAAGTAGGTCAAGCATAAACTTCTTATAGAATCCTTATGTAGATAAACCAATTTGAATCTATGTTATATCAAAGAAAATTCAATTTGATCCTAGATCAAAAATATGAAATAGAACATATACATAGATAAATACTATGTAGTGAATCAAAAGATCCATAACTCAAAGGGGAAACAACAAGGAGAGATCTGAAATTGAGAAATACTTATATTAAGTATGATGAGTCAAATTTTTGCATCAACATGATTGAGCAACTACACCACTCAATAATATGTAAGAGATCAAAAGAACTTTCTATCTTATCTTGAAAATAGTTTGAAAACAATCTACTATACCCTCAAAATGAAAAGAAACTGAAGCCACTCTAGGACTCAAAATTTTTGGAATCCTTACAATAGAGGAAAGAAAAGGATTTATAGAACCTTGAGATGTTGAATAACTGTGCCCTAAGATTATGAAAAATCTGATTTAAAACCATAAAACACCCCCTCATCAAAAATGTATTCAGTGTTTATCCAAACAACACCCTAGGACTGTGGCTATACAATGCAGAAAATTAATTTTATCTCTCTACTCTTGTACAATATGGGAACAGAGCTATTGCTTTAAAACCCTCTGAAAGAAATTCAAAAATAAGTTGCAATGACTATTCCTAGCATGTAAATCAGTATCAACGGCTCAGATTAATCCTGTTCACAACTTTAAAACATGACCATTGATCTCATTTCAATTACCCAGATACAAAGATCAAATTTGGACATGCAGGACCTCATCGCGATGCCTCAATGACTAACTACCTTCATCTTTCTGATCTAGGCATAATGCACACCGTGAGATCAAAATAGACCTGACAACTCTTTAACTTTCACCTGACTTTGAAACTGCAGGTCCCACCATGTGAAACACGTCAAACAATTGTGTTTCCTTGAAGAATAAGCATCCAGTATCTCCTATTTGAGGGATTACATTGACCACATGATCAAATGTAAACTACTTTATATTTACTTTACCTTCAGAATTGACCAGGTTCCACTTGTACATGTGGCACAAAGGCATGATGCCTTAATGACTAACTATGTTCGATCACTTTTCCTTAAAGGCAATACGTTCACCATCAGATGAAGACTAACCTATCTCATCTTTAACCTCCCTTTAGTGCTAATTAGGTCCCACTACATCAATGTGTCATATGGGCATGATCCCACAATGAGTAAACTTTGAGCATCTTCAGCATTGAGCCATTGCGACAACTGTTAGATCATCTCAGATTTGTTAGAACTTTAGCTTTACCCTCGACCGCAGTCTATCCCCACCACAGACATGTGTCACTTAGGCACAATGCCTTGAAAATTAAATTATGTTCATCTTGTAACCAAGGCAAATTTCCCACCATAGATCTTCTTATGATTTGATCAAACTTTACCTTGGCCTGCATTTGATCGGAGCACTTTCAATCCTTTGTATCGCTGAATTGCCAGATCCTGTTTTAACTATAGTTTATCCTAAGATTAAGTGATAGCCACACATCTAAAACATGATCAACGATCCATGCTAAATCTCCAAACACTTTGATTAACTATAGTTAGATCTTGAGATTCAAAGAAAAGGCTATCTCTGAATCAACGAATACATGACTTACCACAACTTAAAACACGAGATCTAACGACAAACCTCCAATCACAATAGTATCAATGATCCTCACTGAATCTCTAGATCATTTGATATTTAACTACAACTTTACAAGATTCAGTGACACAACATTAAAATTTTAAGTCCTTCCTTTGTTGCCAGATCTCAAGATGCTAAGAACTTAACCGACAATATTAAGAGATCAGGAGATAACCGTTGTGCCAAGTCACTAAATGAAAAGAGAATATTCCCTGCCCTTCTGAGATTAAGAGATAAACTAGCACACCAAATATCCAGACCCTAGAGAATACTTGATCTTGATTGTGAGATCACTAGACAAGACCTAGGATAGAATAAAAAGAAAAGGGCTCGGCTAGGAAACATGAAAAAAAGCACATGGGGCTAAAAAACTTAAGTGACATGAAAAAGTAACTCAAAAACATAACAAGCCACAAAGACTTAAGGTTTTTCAAACATGCCAAGGGTTTTAGTGCCTAAAGAGAAATAAGACATTGGAACCAGGCCTAGAACACTCAGAAAAATGCCAGGAAGACACCATTGAAGCCAAATTTTTAATACACCTAACAAGCCTGTTAACCTTTTCAACCCACCATTAATCCTCTAGATTGATCTTATCATAAGAGATAAAATGGAGAAAGTCTCTTGACCTAATCAATTAGAATTCTTCAGAGCATACATTTCAGAGAAACATTTCTTAGGTTTCACTGAAATAAGCATGCAAGACTCTACAGTGATCTTGATGCAGGGCCATCTTGGGTTCATGGAAATCCTGTGCCAACCAAAAATATGTTTGATTTTAAGCTTAATAACTTTCTAGAAACTTTTGGTAAACTGCTCAGTAATTATTCTGGAGTTCTTAGTTGAAGGTTCTGTTAGTAATAACTGCGAGGGTGGGGGGGGTGAATCAATGGCCTAAAAAATTTATCCTTCAAACTTAACCAAAAATCAATAAACCTTAGATTATTAAGTCCCTACAAGATGCATTCCATGAAATACTTATAATGATTAACTATCTGTCAGTGTTCTCTGTCTTTCCTTATTATTTCTTGATTACCGATAAGTAGTATAACTATTTACCGAAACTCAGTAAATAAGCAGAATATACCGATCAATCTAGTGTTAACTATGTCAGATACAAAACAATAAAGAAATGAATCATACACACATAACACATGAATTTTTAACATGGAAACCCTGTTAAGGGAAAAACCACTGGGATTGGTACCCCAAATTTTCACTCATCTAAAGTGAGTCCTGTTAGGAGCCAACCCTATTAAAGGTTACAAACAAACTGTTAAGTGCAACCTTATTAGAGGATTTTATACATAGAGGTTGTCACTTAGTATCAGACATCTATTGCTACCATCCTTGAATCATCCTCCTTCTTAGTCTGTCAATAGGTATCGGGAAAATCCAATGCTACTTTCATGAATCAACCTTTTTGGCACTCCTTGGGATGTACCTCAATATACAGAAGACCACTAAGTCCTGCTTGGTTAAGAGACTTGATGCTTCAATGGTTAAACTGAAACACTATGACTTGTTTCTAATACAACTTTGAATTGTATATTTTCAGATCTATTTAAGTACATTACCTCTCTGATCAATGTATCAATTCAATTCTTTGTGCTCCACACTTTCTGCTTTGTGATTATGTGCTTCACTGTTCGTCAGTGTCTATAGAATTCTTTATCTCTCCTTCAACTTGATTGATTATGACTGTATGAAGTTATTCTTCATTAGTTTCTCTTCAGCATCCTCTTTTTATTCACTTCCTATAATCCCATTCGTAGATGAATTAAGCTTGTCTATTATATAGACATGATATTCACTATTTCTTGATTCTTGATTCTTGGCGTGAAAAACAATCTATCCAATTAGATTTAAAGTATAAATCTTGATTTGTCTCATAATTATCTTTTTCCCAACTGTACAAATTATATTTAAATCAATCACTTAACTATGGTTGAATAAAACAAAGAAAACAACCAGTTAAGTCTATCTTTAGCTCTTGCCAGCATGATATTTTGTCATTTTCTGAACTCTCTATTCTGTTGGTCACCTCTATAGTTAGTTGTTGGTGACAAATGACAGTTCCATTGGTGAGACTCTAGTTAGCTTCGTGATCTTTGTCCATTGGGCATCATTGGAATTTTACTCATCGGGCAACCTTCTAACTTTGCTCATCGGGCATCATTGTGGTTTTGCTTTGTCAAGCAACACTATACTTTAGCTCGTCGGGTATCACTGTGACTGTTCTTCTTTTCTCTAACCATCGGTGTACACTCCATTGGTGTTGTTTGTCACTTAGTGAATACATGGGTTTTATGTATTGTTGAAAGCATAACCTTTGTTCCATTGATTATCTGAAGTCTTTGGCATTATGTTTATGACCGTACGAATGATATTAAGTTGACATAAATGACAATACAATACATTAACTAATTTAATGCCTTGCATTATCTTCAACTTAACATTTTCAAACATTCAATCAGTTACATGTCATAAATCTCTCCCTTTGGCATTGATGGAAACATACTATATTATCACACTATACTATTTCTAATAAAATTTGAAATGCAACAGTTGAAATTCATCAAACTACCAATCCTTTTGTTCTGTCAATCGATAAATGTCTGACCATTGGTAAGCTCTATTTTAGCTTAGATTTGATTCTTGCATCTCTTTGTCTTCTGATGTGTTGTGTCCTTTCCTTGTGTCAATTTCTCTCTATTGACTATTCTTTTCTTTTGATGCTTTTTCTCTTGTTAGCAACTCTCCCTTTGTATAATCTTTCATACAATTTTCTCTCCCTAAGGATATAATTTCTCCATGTTGGAGTTTAGATGATAATGGATAATCTTTTTCTATTTCTAGAAAGATCTGATAATATGGATAAATTGTCTCCCTTTGAAAACAATGCCAAACAAATATCTCACAAATATCTGACATTCATGTCAAACAATCTTTTTTCTCCATCCATAATATATTCCTTGAATTTCCCTTATCCATCAGTAATACAACAATATGCCCTGGTGCTTGGTTCTGACATATACCCGTCTGTATATAGATGTAGCTTTGAAGTTCATATCTTTGCTTGCATCAAAATTTCTGATATTTCAATAATATGTAGACTGATGTAGCCTTCAGTTATTTTACTGACTAGTAGACAAGGGTTTGACCCCTAGTCTCTTTCTCAAGTATTCAAATGCATCCTTGGGCAGTGGCTTGGTGAAGATAACAACCAATTGTTCTTTTGATTGCACATGCTCAAGTATCACTTCCTTTGCTTGAACTTGTTCTCTCAAATAATGATACTTGATGGCAATGTGTTTAGTCTTGGAATGCATGACTGGATTCTTGGAAATATTTATTGCACTGGTGTTATCACAATAGATAATGACTGGTTCTGAGATCTTCATATGCATACCTTCTAGTAACCATTTGATCCATGCAATATTTGAGGAGTTTGCAACAGCAGCAATATATTCTGCTTCAGTAGTAGACTGAGAGATGCATCCTTGCTTCTTTCTTATCCATGTGACAAGTCTGTCACCCATAAAGAATGCTCCTCCAGTTGTTCTCTTCTGGTCATCAAGATTACCAGCCCAATCAGCATCAGTAAACACCTTAAGTTCAAATTTTCCTTCTCTTCTATACTATAAGCCAAATTCCTCAGTATTCTTTAGATATCTTAAAATCTTTTTCACAGCAGTCATATGTGATTCCCTAGGGTTAGCATAAAATCTAGTAACTATTCCTACTGCATGTGCAATATCTGGTTGAGTGTGTACAACATACATGAGTTTTTCAATCATTGATCTATACAAAGTCTGATTTACCTCTGTTTTCTTGTCTTCCTTTGTTAACTTACATCCAGTAGCCATCGGTATTCCAACTGGTTTGGAATCTTCCATCTTGAATATTTTTAGGACCTCTTTGATGTATTTGGACTGCGTCATGAAAATACATTCACTTTGTTGAATGATCTATAGACCAAGAAAGAACTTGATCTCTCCAAACATAGACATCTCAAACTCTTTTCTCATCTCATTAGCAATGATTTGCATAGCATATCATTTCCTCTAAATATGATGTCATCAACAAATATTTCAGCAATCAAAGTGTTAACATTAGTATCTTCCTTCAAATAAAAATTATTGTTTTCACTAGTCCTTATAAATCCAATACTTATAAGATAGGAATGAAGTCATTCATACCAGACTCTGGGAGCTTGTTTTAATCCATACAAGGCTTTGTGAAGTCTACATACCATGTTTCTATTGTCTGGATCTACAAACCCTTCTGGTTGTTCAATGTATACCTCTTCTTCAAGTATTCCATTTAGGAATGCTGATTTGACATCCATTTGATATACCTTGAATCCTTTGAATGCAACACGAGCGAGTAATATTCTTACTCCTAGCCTAGCAATGGGTGCAAAGTTCTCTCCATAGTCTATACCTTCTTCTTGTGCATACCCCTTGCATACTAGTCTTGCTTTGTTTTTTGTGACTTCTCCATTCTCATTCAGCTTATTCCTGAATATCTATTTTGTACCGATGGTGTTCTTGTCATCTGGTCTTGGCACAAGTGACTGTGTCATGTTCTTCTTAATCTTCTCAATCTCATCATTCATAGAACTTATCCATTCTTCATTATCAAGTGCAACATTGACAGATTTTGGCTCAAACTCACAAATTAAACAATTTGAGTTTAAAGACTTACTTCTTGTTCTTGTACCAGCTTTCTTATCTCCTATGATCTGGATCTCTAGATGGTTCCTTACTACATATCTTACAAGTACAAGTATAGCTCTTTATGTATTAGCTTGATCATCATTTTGATCTTCATGCTATTCTTCATCACCTTGCACATTATTTTGATCATCATCCTGACCATCGGTAATTACAGTCTGACCGTCAGTTGTAACATTCTGTTGTTCTAGAATTAAGCATTGTTTCTTGGGTAGACTGTTGAGTTCTTCATAGTATACAAACTTGTTGTAGTTCTCTTGTTCTTTTGTGCTTTCCAACTCATTCTTTTATTCAAATTCATCTATCTTTACATTTGCACTTTCAACAATTTTGTTAGAAGCCTTGATAAGACATTTATAATCTTTCCTTTTGGTGGAATACCCTAGAAAATACCTTCATCACTTTTGGCATCAAGCTTTTCATTTCTGTCATCCTTTAAGATATAACATTGACTACCAAAGATTTTGAAGTAACTTGCATTGGGTGTTTTACCATACCATAGCTCATAAGGTGTCTTCTTTGTGTCCTTCAATTGTACTATGTTAAGTGTGTAGATAGTAGTATTGACAGCTTCCGTCCAGAAGATTTTGGTGATGCATTTCTCTATCATCAATGTTCGAGCACAATCAACTATTGATCTATTCCTTCTATCAACAATCCCATTTTGCTGTGGTGTTCTTGGTGCAGAAACCTGTCTTTTTATACCATGCTCATTACAAAAATTAGTGAATTTATCTGATATAAATTCTCCTCCTCTATCTGATCTCAAACATTTTAGATC
>MU223518.1:1041008-1095946 GCA_018584345.1 Thuja plicata | reverse complement strand
TGTTGTTCTTCTAAATCATCAAAGTCCTATTGTACTAGGCAATTCTGAGTTTTAACTGACTCTACTCGATCTGAGTGTCAAATACAGAAAATCCTAAATCTGTATCAATCATACATCATAATTAATTTCTAAATATCGATTTGGCTAAACAAACCTTATGATCGAATTAATTTAATTAATAAAGTCCTAACACTTTAATTAAATTAAATTCACCCTCTTTAGCTGAGCCACATAAAAAGGAATTAAATAATATTTAATTATTAAATGAATATCCTCTTCTCAAAGATTTGAATTTAATATTCAGATAATTGAGAAAAATCAATTATGAGGTCATATTTATTTAATTAATTGAATATTTTCTCAAAAAGCTTTCTTCTATTCAGAAATATAAATTTTGAATTTATTGTGCTTTAAAGACAAATAAAATAATTAAATTCAGATAAATCAATATTAAATCAAAATAGATAAAACAGTTAAAACAGGAAGAAAACAATTTATTGAATTCTTTTCAATAAAGCTTTCTATTTTAATTGGCTTTTCTAAATTGTTTTATTTCAAACAGGAAAGTTTCTATTCTGGTCTTCTCAGGGTTTATAAAAGAACCCTCTTTCTTCATTCAAACCCCCAAAATTATTATAGAAAATTGCATTGTTAGAATTCTCAATTATTGTCTCATTTTCATAATCTCACATAGATTAACTTCATTTTGCAAATAGAATAGTTTGATTTTCTAGTTTAAAGTTGCATTGAAATCATGTTAGTATTCATGTTTAGGTGATCATTCATGTTTCAATTTCTAGCATAATCTTTGCATTGCATAACATTTATCATGATTAAAAATCCTTCATTCTTAGATGGTCCATAGTTGTGAGGCCCTCATCCTGAGAGCAAATTTTAAAACCCCATCTAGATAGAAGGCAACAGGTCAAATCATGCAGGCAGGCAGGCTGAATAACTCATGTTCAGTTTTGTTTGTTCTTGGTGAAGAATGACTATGTTGAAGTGTGTGGTTGATTTAGAAGGCCAAAATTAACTCATACAGATGTCGCTTCCAAAGGATCCACCCTGGTCACCCTCATCATTAGGGCTGCTAGTGACGGGGAGGAAGGGGGACAAATTAGTATGGACATGAGCGGGGGAGTGGCCAGCCTCATCATTAGTTGCTCCCTCATTTGTTAGGAGGTTGCCATGGATTGCTGAATCTGTTCTTGTATGGGGGTCTACTCCGCAGAGGGGTTGTGGCTATCCCCTTTCCTTTGGCTGCACCCTGTGTAGAAGTCCCAGCCTGCGAAGATGTCGCGGCCCCCAAAGTTAATCTTAATACCGGCGGTGGTGTTACTTTTGGTGCCGGTCAGGGAGCTTGGCGCACACTCCTGGGGCACACCCTCTTAAAATATGCATGACTTCGCTCGACAATTTTTTGAGTGAAGTCCTCAATTGTATGGTCTTCCTGGATAGCCCAATTTATTGCTGGCAATGACATCTTATCGATCCCCTTCTCCTTGTATTGGGGATCTGTGGTGGGGGCGGTGTCTGAAAAGCCCACTGGGAACCTCTAGAGCTTTAGCTCCTGCATCATTCTAGCCATCATCCTGTCGTAATGCCAGCTTCGCACATCCACGTCCTCCTGGCGATCAACCCAGAATTCTTCCATGTGTGCGTGGTGGGGCTCCGAATCCCGGGGCAGTGCCGCTGCAATTTGGCAATGCGGATCAAAGTTTTTCCATGCTAGATAAAATTCTTGCAAGTTTTAACATTTCACCTCATTGTCTGTCTCCTTTGCGGCAGTTAGACTGCAGGTATAGTTCCCAAAGGAGATTGGGAACGAAACATTGGGGACCTTCTTGAGGGCCAAGAAGGCATGCATCTCTATCATTTGCCTACAATACTCCAGTAACACGATCTTATCCCCACAGTGCTTGGGCAATAAGTAGGGCTTCCCAGAGAAGCCGACGACCCTAATATAGGTATGCTATTGGAATTGGATATAGTAGTGCCCATAACTACTAACTAACTTCATCGCCTCAGTAGATAGGCAGTATCCAGCATCTCGGGTGGGCGTGAGCAGATGATAGTAAATGAACAAGTCATTTACCCAACAGAAACTGGGGAAGCTGGCCTCCCATTGGATCTGTGGGAAATGATCCCACGGTGCTTTTTGTCCCAGGCCAATTCTAAGAACGCCATTTGTAAGCAGGCCATTGGAGTGGGGCCTTGGTTGGGCCAAAGCCTAGAAAACATAAGAAGTCATGTAGAACTTCTTCTTTTTGTTCAATTGCTGGAATAGAGAGTCGACATGATTTGAGATTATTGTCGCCCAGTCGAAGAATTCTCCCTTAATGGAGATGCCGAGGAGGAAATAGTATATCCACTTTGCAAATTCCTGGGTGGAGGGTTGCCCAATACCCAGGCCAATGCTATCATCCCCATCTAGATTCTCTCTTTAAACTCAGAGCGGGGGATATCTATCTTCATTCTTTTTGGGTCCCTCTTCGAGACCTTAAACCAGTTGGTGTTTATGTACACCCAGGTAGCGTCCTCGAGCTGCGTAAATTGTTTCAAAGTGTCGATCCTTGTAACCACCGTGACCCTATCAAACTGGGGGATGCCCAGACCTGCTTGGAAAGTAACTGGGTCAAGGGACACCAGTGGAGCGAGGAACCCTATGGGCTCTGCGGCTGCGAGCATGACAGCCCGGACAGAAGAGTTGTAGTTGGCTGCCAATGCTAGAACAAGCTCCAGAGACTGCACAGAGCATGGGAAACAAGCTCTCCAGAGGATTCCAGAATCCTTGACGTTTATTGCAAGTTGGTCTCTAGCCTGTCGCTGGATGTGCATTATCTTTACCAGGGCCTGCATTTCTGCCCAAGTTTCAACACTGGAGTTGGTCATCAGTTTTACTTTGCACTCAACCTTTGAGACCACGATCTCATTGCCTTGTATGAATTTAATAGTGAGGGGCAGCTTTGTTAGGGCCTTTTCTATCTTTGACTTTTCTGCTACCCTGGTCTCAGTTGTGGTTGGTAATTCTAGGCTTCCGGGAGGAGAGGATGCTGATACTTCAGACATGTTTGAAGATGAAGTCTAGACCTGCGAGACAAAGCGACCGTCAGAATATATTATCAAAGTAAAATAATTACTCTGGGGTCCAGAGAACTTACCACCGCGTCGTTTTCTTTTCCTGAAAAGTTAGTTTTTGATAAAGATATCCGAAAAGCATAACACATCATAAACTTAGGATTTCCACATCTCCGGGTCTGGAAAATTTTATCACACATGGCGAGGACATGGGGTGGATGGTGGAAGGAGACCCGAAGCCCAGAGAAATGACCGTTGAACAAATAAGGAAGGGAAGGCATGTCCACGTGGATGCTACGTGCATTGGCATTGAATAGATGTGATGACACTGATGGCGGAGCCGACTGGCGGAACGCGTGAAAAGGGAAAGCCACTTGGCTGGAAGTAATTGCGCACATAAAAAATAAATGAGGCTCTGACAGCCTTGATGGAGGAGAGAGAAAATTGCCTATTTAAAACCGGCCGAGAGCCGAGTTTCAAACAGGTGGTTTTCTGCCTCGAAGCAAGCTTGAAGGTGAAAATTAGAAGCAGAGGTGACTCGACCAGCTTGTCAAGCCACCTGGAAGGATACACATAAAGCCGAAGGATATATACATGAAAGGGAGGGGATATACAAGGGATATTTACTGGAATGCACATATATACATAAATATACACATAGGGTGACTCCCGCGAGAAAAATAGACAAAAAAAATAGATATATACAATTATTTATATTATGTACATGCTATTTATAGATTATTTACAGACTATTTACAGCCAAACAACTTACAGACAACCTCTACACAGAAGGCGGACAACCTTCTGGCAGAGTCGATCCACCAACAGGCGGCAAAACCAGAAGACAGAAGCAAGACATGACAGAGCAACAAAGCAAAATGAAAACAAAACCAGGCAAAACCAAAGAAAACCAGAAAATAAAAGAAAAAATGAAGAAGAGGGAAGCAGAAGAACCAACCTGAAAATGCAGAAGGCGGAGGAAGGGAGAGATTACCAGGAGAACTCTGCAACAACTTTGACTCGCAAGGCTGTCGAGATCACCACCACAAAGCACTAGCATACGTCTGAGAATAGTAGAAGGTGTTAAGCTTTGATTATCACAAATTTCTCTGTAACTGCTCTTCTAATCGCTTTAAAATCGCTCTATTTTGCTCTAAGTGCTCGAAGGTTTTAATCACAGTAAAGTTGAAAATGATAGGCGAGCCTATTTATACCCTTGGTAAAAAGCAATCCTCCTCCTTCTAGGGATTTTAGGTTAGGTGAAACCTCCAGACTCCGAGCCCGGAGATTTCTTAAGATGATATTCGTAAGAACATCATAGTAAAGAATCCCAGAGTCTGGAATCTAGCTTTCGACAAAAGACAACCTCCAGGATCTGGGATCCCGGAGGAGAAAACCAAACCAAGAAAACAACACACACCGGGGAAGAAAACCCTAGAGAAAGGAAACAAAAAGGAAAAGAGAAAGACAAGGCAAAGCCGCAGCAAAAAAACAAAAACAATGGAAAAAAAGGGGCGACCCAACATTTTGCACACAAAATGTAGGGATGGGGATGCAGAGTATAACAAATGGCGACTATCTGGGACAAATGCCTTAGCGCATTTGAGAATCATAGAATCTCTGGTTAGCACAACTAGAATAAATCCACCTCCTGAAGTGTTTGATAGGCCAAGAGCAGCATATCTGAAAGAACCTAACCATACAGGAGCCAGTCCATAGCCTTTCATTAGTGGTGTCGTGTGTGCTTTGAAAAGAAATCAAGCTGATGACCCCTGGGAGGAATAGAGAAGAGGCACTAATCACATCGAATCAGTCATCGATTTGCTCATTTCCCCCAGAGACCAGAGTTCTATCCTGCTTCCATTATTATTTCATTTGTTTCTAGGTGGGGAAGGCGGTACTTCTTTCACCATTGAACCCAAGCTTAGCTAAATTCAAAATGGCGGTACTTCTTTCACCTATCCACCTATATTTAAATATTTGAAGAGGATAAAACTCTGGACCCAGAAAGAATTTTGTTATATTTTCAGACATGGGTCAATCAATTAGTACAACCGATCTACCCCCGGCGTGTCCAATTACTTGTTCCTTATATTATTTGTATTCACTAATTTCTAGACTCCCGAAGATAACATCTAATAGAGATTGCTCAAAAATGTGCCATGATCCGTAAAACAAACTCGGAGACCGGGTAGATTCCACCATGTTAAAGATAGATTCTTAGGTTCACCATGCCAGAGGCATTATACCAGAGGCCAAAGTCATGCGAAGCATTTTAAATCCTGTAAGACAGAACAAAACGTCAGGATCAAAAGAAAAAATAAAGACTGTCCCGGAGGACAGCCGACAGGATTATTTACAAGGCAGGGTACCTCGCAATGAGGCACCCAGGAGGGATATTTACAAGCGGATATTTACATATAATACAACTTTTTGACACACTTACCCTACTCAAAGTAGTGTTTGAGAAACTTTCCATTAACAGGAAATGCAACAGGTTCTCCAGTTAAGGTGTTAAGGCGGTAAGTGTTGGCCCCGTAGATTTTTGAAATTAAGTATGGTCCAAGCCAGAGTCGTTGGAACTTGGTGTGCTTTCCCTTCTTCTCCCGGGCCTTGTCCCACAACAGGACCAGATCTGAGATCTGAAAAGCCTTGTATTGGGCTCTTTTGTCAAACCATCATTTTACCACTGCTTGATGACGCGTGAAATGTTCAAGTGCCGCGTCCCACTGTTCTTCCATTTTCACCAAGTTTAAGAGTCAAACCTCCACGACGTTGTCCCTGTTGTTGAATTCCTGCATAAACTATAAAACTAGGATCTGTAAGTTGACTGGGAATACCGGGTTCTGACCATAAACCAGGTGAAATAGGGATGTCCCCAAGGCGGCCTTGATGCGAATGCGATCCGCCCAGAGGGCGAATTTCAACTATTGATGCCAATCCTAGGGATTTTTTTCTAACAGATGTTTGATCACCTCAAGAAGATTCTTGTTTGTTGATTCAGCAACACCATTCCCTTGGGGGTAATAGTTGCTGGAGAACTTCAATGTGATCTTCTGATTGTAGGTCCATTCGAGTAATTGTGCCAAAGAAAACACCAGACCATTGTCACATACTAAAGAAAAGGGCATTCCAAACCTTGTGATGATGTTTTCTTTCAAAAACTTGATAACTACGTCTGCCGTGTTGTTTTTACAAGGTATAGCTTCAGACCACCGAGTGCAATAATCATTCGTAGTAAGGGTATATTGGTGGTTGGCAGATGAATTAGGGTTGATTTCCTTGATAAATTCAAATGCCCACTGGGCAAAGGGTCTAGCCTCGTAGACTGGCTGCAAAGGCATGGCTGGATTACGCTTATGATGTGCCACAGTTTGACAGGTATGACATCTCCTAACATAAGCGTAGATGTCTTTGAATATGTAGGGCCAATAGTATCTGGCCTGAAGGATTTGGTGGGCCGTGGTTTCAGCTGAACCATGCCCAGTCCCAAACTGTCTGTGGAATTCATCAATTATTTTCACAGCTTTGTCTCTATCAATGCACCGGAGGTACACTCCCTCATAATTTTGATGGAAAAGCACAGAGTTTTTGATCATGAAATGGGCGCTCTTCATCTGCAAGGCGCGACATTTATGGGGAGGTAATCCCTCCGGGCACTTGTTGTTTAGTAGTAAGTACACCAGATCGGTATACCACGGGTCTTGAGTAATGGACTTCACTGTATAAGTCTGACATTCTATGTGGGGAGTCTCTTTTGCCATTACCCGACTTAATCCTTGGCCTCAGACTATTTTCATGGGCTCCATCTCTAAGTCATATTCCTGGAAGATGGCCATCCATTTCCCCCATCTCTCGCCCAATTCACTCTGCATCAGCAGAGACTTGACGGCCTGGTCTGGAATGATAGCGTGTACTTTGCTCCAGAGAATATAATGCCAAAATTGCTTCACGGCGTGAACTAGAGTAAAAGCCTATTTTTTTAGTGACCAATACCAGACTTCAGCATTCTTAAAGGGGGAACTCATGAAAGCTATTGGTTGTTCTTCCCCTTCAACCTTTTTGGTCAACAGTGCCGCGGCAGAATGCGGTGAAACAAACGAGTAAATGTAAAACGGGAGGGAGTAGTCCGGACTAGCTAGGAAAGGAGCCTTTGTTATGGTATGTTTGATCTGGGCGAACGCCCATTTTGCTTCAGGACTCCACTCAATTTTGGTATCCTTTTTCATCATTCATTGAGTGGTTTAACTATTTCTGCGAATCCTGTGATGAATCGTCACATGAAGTTGATTTTTTCGAAGAAGGATCGCATTTCTTTTTTGCTGCTAGGCATCTGTAAGTTCAGCAATGCTTCGACTCTATCAAGGTTTATGGATATACCCTTCTCAGTAACAATATTCCCGAGCAACTTCCTCTCGGTGACCCTGAATATGCACTTCTTGGGGTTGAGGGATATTCTATATCGGTGACATCTTTTACAGATCTGAGCGTGGTGGGAAGGATGATCATGCCTGTCCCGGGAAAAGATGGTCAAATCATCCATGTAGATGATTATGCATCAGTTTACAAGGCCCTCGAACGTGATGTCCATGGCCTTCTGAAACATATCCCCCGCATTGATTAAACCGAAGGGCATTCTTCTATACGCAAATGTTCCCCACTTAGTGGTAAACGCGGTTTTCTCTCTATCCTCATACTTGACCATGACCTGGTTGTCCCGAATATCTATCCAAAAAAGACATCATCTGTGATCCATTTACAATCTACAACACCTCATCCAACGAGGGGAGAGGGTGGTTATCCTTTTTGGATGCCTTGTTTAGATTTTGGAAATCCACGCAAAGACGGATGTCACCATTCTTCTTTCGCACTGGGACCAGGTTGGCGACCCACGTAGTATGTCAGATCGGGAAGATAATATGAGCTGATAGCAGTTTTTCCACCTCCTAATGAATTAGAGGCTCTATCGGGGGGTTGACTGGTCTTTTCTTTTGCCGAAAGGGTTTAGCGTCAGGTTTCAGGGGGATGATATGGGTCATGATGGATGTGTCATATGTCTTTAAGTCTTTATAACCCCAGGCAATTACGTCAATGTATTCTCAGAGAACTGCAAGAATCTTCTCCTTTTCCTTAGGAGAGCAGGAGGTATCGATGTGAATGATCTTCTCTTCACCGGGCTGACCAATGTTAACCTTTTCAAATTTTCCTCCCTCGGGGGAGGATGATATCTTCTCATAGGCCTGAGCGTCCGAGTCGAAGATCTGTTCTAAAGCAACCATCCCCTTAGGGATGGTGTTGGTGGGCAAGTCCATGATCCCATCATCTAGATCACCCTGTCCAGTATCATTGTGGTCTTGTTCTTCCACTATCTAATCTTCAAAGACACCAACATTCGCCATGAAGGCCAAGATATGTTGATCATCCTTAAAAAACTAAAAATGGGTGACATTATCTAGAATGGAGGGGGTGGGAACCATCTCAACTAAAAATCTTCAGAGTCGTGAGCCGGCCATGGGCTCAAGTGTGCTGGAAGAAACAGCTAGGGCATCCAGGACATAGTTTTGATGTCGGAGAATGAGATCAATGCCAAAGACATCAAAATCCTCGATAAGGCTCCAAGCTGGGTTGTAGTATGTGGCCAGCCTTTTATCATGACATGTGTATTGACTCTGAACTTGTTTAACAACCAACTCTGAATCACCCAGAGCCCGAAGGTGGGTGATACCTTTCCTTAGCATGAATAGGACTCTGGGATCCAAGGACTTACATCCCCAAAAGAATAAAGAATACTGAATGCTCAAATTTCCCCGGTTTCCAAAGAACACTCATGGCTGCTGATTATCATTGAAGGCCTGAAGGATGTGGAAAATGCTGTCTTCATCAATCTTTTTCAGGCTGACCCTTCTGTATCTGGCCATTTCAACTTGTTCCCCCAGGTCTGAAATATTATTTCTGAATTCATCCACCATTCTTGCGGCGTCATGGCCCTTAAGTACCATCTTGGTCAATTTTACCATCTTGGCCCCATCCATTCCCTCCGAGGATTGATACCGGGAGTTCATCATTTCATCAAAACTCTCCAAAATTGACTCCTCAGGAGTATAAGTATCTGTGCTAAGGGGATCCATCCTGGAAGCCTTTATTATAAAATATTTACATAAATTAAAAGAATACTTCACTTTTTTCACCTTTTCTTGAAAGGACTCTACCAGTTGCTTGGTTACCTCCAATGTGAGGTCCAGTTTGGAGTGCTGAGTCCTTACGAAATCAAATGATTCCTCACCCAGAATTCCAGATTCAAAAATTATATCTTCTCCCAGGTGAGGAGCTCTTCGAGCTCTGCCTTCCACGCCTGGTAATTTTCAGCATCACTCTCCCATTGCTCAATCAATGATTTTGCTTGGAGAATAACCTGCCGGGCCGTATGTAAATCTGGGAGAGTGGATGCTAGGAAATACCAGGTGTTTTCTATCTGCAGAACGACCCATTCATCAACTGCTTGGGCCTTCTTTTTCATTACTCACAGGGAGTCTATGTCGCTCTCCGGTAATTCCTTCGATGTGGAGGTCTGCGGAGAGGTGGCGTTGATGGGCCTGGCCAGCTCGGTAAGTAAACCTATAAGGTTTGCATTCTTTTCTTTCTCTACTTTGAGCCTTTGGGCTTCCTTTTTATATCAGGCCTCTACTACCCTTGCTGCCTCCTTTAGCAGGTCTACCTCACCCTACTTTCCTCTTTTGCCCAAATGTACCTCTACGATATTGTAATCCGTGGGATCTGCAGTCACTTCATCGGCATCTAGGGGAGGGGTCACCACTACTGTAATTGCCTCTCCACCCGGCCCAGTTCGTAGGGTATGAACTGTTCAAGCTTTCTTCATTTTTGGTGGGGCCTAAGCCAAGGCCATCATTTCGGCCAGGGAGATAGGGACTGTCAGAGCGGATTGGGCTTTTCTCTTTCTACTTTCCATCAGCAATAGAGGTGGGAGAGGTGGCCTTCCTGTCAGAGTCTGTTCCTCAGATTCTCTCCCAGTGTCCGGTGGTGGTTGCTCCTTTTCAACATGTGCTTCCTCTATTTCTCTCTCTGTTGGCACTTCTTCTACAGTAGCATCTTCAATTTCTATATCCTCAGCCTGGTCCTAGATGTCGATAGGCGAGTCTAGACCTTGGTTGGCTTCCTCGAGAATTTTCTCCTCAAGCTTCTCTTCTTCTTCATTTGTTGTCAGTAGGGGAGGTATCGGGCTAAGATTTAGAGTTTGGGCTGCTATGATTACCTGCCCGAAGGTTGCCCCCGGGAGTGGCCCTTGGAACATGGCGGCTGGGGTTACGGTTGTTCCCGAAGGTCTGGGTCTGGGTTCCCTAGCAGATGTCTTTGATTTATTCAGCTGTTGTTGGTCCACTCCCAGACCTTGCGCTGCCTAAGCCCCAGAGACAATCTCTGGTCTTTGTTCTTCTATTTGCTGCTCTTCTTGTTCTGTAGCTTCTTCTTCCAGGTCCCGTAGGTCCATAGCCCCTTGTTCTTTTTTTAGGACTTCTGTCTCCGCTTGTGTGTCGCCTCCTTGCAGATTTTCAAATTCATCGACTACAAATAAATCAAACTCTTCTTCTAGAGGGGGACTGGCTAGGACTTCGGCCTGTTCTATTTCTCTCTCTGGTTTTGGGGAACTAGAAGAGAGGATTTCTACTTCTTTGGGGAGGGATGCCTTTGGTGCTGGTTCTGCCTTTGGCTGCTGAATGTGTTTTCTCTTCCTCCGGGTGACTAAAGGTGGCCTTACATCGACAATTGCCACCGCTTCCAAAGGATCCACCCCGGTCGCCCTCATCATTAGGGCTGCCAGCGACGGGGAGGAAGGGGGATGAATTAGTCCAGACATGAGTGGGGCAGTGGCCAGCCTCATCATTAGTTGCTCCCTCATTTATTGGGAGGCTGCCACAGATTGTTGAATCTGTTCTTGTATGGGGATCTGTTACGTAGAGGGGTTTGTGGCTATCCCCTTTCCTTTGGCTGTGCCATGTGCAGAAGTCCCAGCCTGCGAAGATGTCCCGGCCCCCAGAGTTAATCTTAATACCAGCGGTGGTGTTACTTTTGGTGTCGGTCGGGGAGCTTGGCGCACACTCCCAGGGCACACCCTCTTAAAATATGCATGACTTCACTCGATAATTTCTTGAGTGAAGTCCTCAATTGTATGCTCTTCCTGGATGGCCCAATTTATTGCTGGCAATGCCATCTTATCGATCCCCTTCTCCTTGTACTGGGGATCTGTGGTGGGGGTGGTGTCTGAAAATCCTGCTGGGAACCTCTGGAGCTTTAGCCCCTACATCATTCCAGCCATCATCCTATTGTAATGCTGGCTTTGCATATCCACGTCGTCCTGGTGATCGGCCTAGAAGTCTTCCATGTGTGCGTGGTGGGGCTCCGAAGCCCGGGATAGTGCCATTGTAATTCGGCCATGTGAATCAAAGTTTTTTTGCGCCTGATAAAATTCCTGCAAGTTGTAACATTTCAGCTCGTTATTTGCCTCCTTTGCGGTGGCCAAACTACAGGTATAGTTCCCACAAGACATTGGGAATGAAACATTGGGGACCTTCTTGAGGGCCAAGAAGGCATGCAGCTCCATCATTTGCCTGCAATACTCAAGCAACACGATCCATTCTCCATAGTGCTTGGGCAACAAGTAGGGCTTTCTAGAGAAGTCGGCGACCCTAATATAGGTATGCTATTGGAATTGGATATAGTAGTGCCCATAAATACTAACCAACTTCATCACCTCAGTAGATAGGCAGTATCCGGCATCCCGGGTGGGTGTGAGCAGATGATAGTAAATGAACGAGTCATTTACCCGGTAGAAACTGGGGAAGCTAGCCTCCCATTAGATCTGTGGGAAATGATCCCACGGTGCTTTTTGTCCCAGGCCAATTTTGAGAACACCATCTATAAGCAGGCCATTGGAGTGGGGCCTCTGTTGGGCCAAAGCCCAGAAAATATAAGAAGTCATGTAGAACTTCTTATTTTCGTTCAACTGCTGGAACTAGGAGTCGACATGATTTGAGATTATTGTCGCCTAGTCAAAGAATTCTCCCTTACTGGAGATGCCGAGGAGGAAATAGTACATACACTTTGCAAATTTTTGGGCAGAGGGTTCCCCAAATACCCTGGCCAATGCTATCATCCCCATCTGGATGCTCTCTTTGAACTCAAAGCGGGGGATAACTATCTTCATTCTTTTTGGGTCCCTCTTTGGGACCTTGAGCCAGTTGGTGTTTATGTACACCCGGGCAGCGTCCTCCAACTGCGTGAATTTTTTCAAGGTGTTGGTCCTTGTAACCACCGTGACCCTATCAAACTGGGGGATGCCCAGACCTGCTTGGAAAGTAACTGGGTCGAGGGACACCAGTGGAGTGGGGAACCCTGTGGGCTCTGCGGCTGCGAGCATGACAGCCCAGACAGAAGAGTTGTAGTTGGCTGCCAATGCTAGAACAAGTTCTAGAGACTGCACAAAGCATGGGAAACAAGCTGCCCGGAGGATTCCAAAATTCCCTATGTTTATTACATGTTGGTCTCCAGCCTGTCACTGGATGTGCATTATCTTTACCAGGGCCTGCATTTCTACCCAAGTTCCAACACTGGCGTCGGTCATCAATTTTACTTTGCACTCAACCTTTGAGCCCATGATCTCATTGTCTTGTACGAATTTCACAGTGAGGAGCAGCTTTGCTAGGGCCTTTTCTATCTTCAAATTTGTTGCTGCCCTGGTCTCAGTTGTGGTTGGTAATTCCAGGCTTCTAGGAGGAGAGGATGCTGATGCTTCAGACATGTTTGAAGATGAAGTCCGGACCTGCGAGACAAAGCGACTGTCAGAATATATTATCAAAGTAAAATAATTACTCTGGGGTTCAGAGAACTTACCACCGTGTCGTTTTCTTTTCATGAAAAGTTAATATTTGACAAAGATATACGGAAAGCAAAACACATCATAAACTTAGGATTTCCACATCTCTGGGTCTGGGAAATTTTATCACACTTGGCGAGGACATGGGGTGGACGGTGGAAGGAGACCCAAAACCCAGAGAAATGACCATTTAGCAAAGAAGGAAGGGAAGGCATGTCCATGTTGACGCCACGTGCATTAGCATTAAATAGATGTGATGGCACTGACGGCGGAGCCAACTGGCTGAACGCGCGAAAAGGGAAATCCACTTGGCTGGAAGTAATTGCGTGCATAGGAAATAAATGAGGCTTTGACAGCCTTGATGGAGGAGAGAGGAAACTGCCTATTTGAAACCGGCCGAGAGCCGAGTTTCAAACAGGTGGTTTTCTACCTCGAAGCAAGCTTGAAGGCAAAAATCAGAAGTAGAGGTGACTTGACCAGCTTGTCAAGCCACTCGAAAGGATACACATAAAGCTAAAGGATATATACACAGAAGGGAGGGGATATACAAGGGATATTTATAGGAATGCACATATATACATAAATATACACATGGGGTGACTCCTGCAGAAAAACCAGACAAAGCAAAAATGGATATATATAATTATTTACATTTTGTACATGCTATTTACAGATTATTTATAGACTATTTACAGCCAAACAACTTATAGACAACCTCTGCACAGAAGGTGGACAACCTTCTAGCAGAGCCGACCCACCAACGGGTGCTAAAACCAGAAGACAGAAGCAAGACACGACAGAGCAACAAAGCAAAATGAAAACAAAACCAGGCAAAACCAAAGAAAACCAGAAAATGAAAGCAAAAATGAAGAAGCGGGAAGTAGAAGAACCAACCTGAAAATGCAAAAGGCGGAGGAAGGGAGAGATTACCAAGAGAACTCTGCAACAACTTTGAATCGCAAGGCTGTCGAGATCACCACCATGAAGCACTAGCGTACGTCTGAGAACAGTAGAAGGTGTTAAGCTTTGATTATCACAAATTTATCTGTAACTGCTCTGCTAATCGCTTTGAAATCGCTCTATTTTTATCTAAGTGCTCGAAAGTTTTAATCGCGATAAATGTGAAAATGATAGGCGAGCCTATTTATACCCTTGGTAAAAAGCAATCCTCCTCCTTCTGGAGATTTCAGGTTAGGCGAAACTGCCGGACTCCATGCCTGAGGATTTCTTAAGATGATATTCATAAGAACATCATAGTAAAGAATCCCAGAGTCTGGAATCTGGCTTCTGACAAAAGACAACCTCCGGGATCTGGGATCCTGGAGGAGAAAACCAAACCAAGAAAATAACACACTAGGGAAGAAAACCCTAGAGAAAGGAAATAAAAAGGAAAAGAGAAAGACAAGGCAAAGCCGAAGCAAAAAATCAAAAACAAGAGAAAAAAAGAGGGGGGACCCAACATTTTTAACACAAAATGTAGGGACGGGGATGCAGGGCATAACAAATGGTGACTATCTGGGACAAATGCCTTAGTGCATTTGAGAACCATAGAATCTCTGGTTAGCAAAACTGGAATAAATCCGCCTCCTGAAGTGTTTGACAGGCTAAGAGGAGCATATCTGAAAGAACCCGACCATACAGGAGCCAGTCCGTAGCCTTTCATCAATGGTGTCATGTGTGCTTTGGAAAGAAATCAAGCCGATGACCTCTGGGAGGAATATAGAAGAGGCACTAATCACATCGAACCAGTCGTCAATTTGCTTGTTTCCCCTGGAGACCGGAGTTCTATCCCACTTCCATTATTATTTCATTTGTTTCTAGGTGGGGAAGGCGGTACTTCTTTCACCATTGAACCCAAGCTTAGCTAAATTCAAAATGGCGGTACTTCTTTCACCTATCCACCTATATTTAAATATTTGAAGAGGATAAAACTCCAGACCCAGGAAGAATTTTGTTATATTTTTAGACGTGGGTCAACCAATTAGTACAACCAATCTACCCTTGGCGTTTCTAATTACTTGTTCCTTATATTATTTGTATTCACTGATTGCCAGACTCTCAGAGACAACACCTAATGGAGATTTCTCAAAAATGTGCCATGATCTGTAAAACAAACCCGGAGACCAGGTAGATTCCACCATGCTAAAGATAGATTCTTAGGTTCACCATGCTAGAGGAATTGTACCAGAGGCCAAAGTCATGCGAAGCATTCCAATTCCTGCAAGACGGAATAAAATGCCGGGACTGAAAGAAAACCGAAAGAAAAAAAAAAGACTGTCCTAGAGGACAGCCGATAGGAGTATTTACAAGGCAGGGTACCTCACAACGAGGCACCCGGGAGGGATATTTACAAGCAGATATTTACATATAATATAAATTTTTGACACACTTACCCTACTCAAAGTAGTGTTTGAGAAACTGTCCATTAACAGGCAATGCAACAGGTTCTTGAGTTAAGGTGTTAAGGTGGTAAGTGTTGGCCCCGTAGATTTTTAAAATTAAGTATGGTCCGAGCCAGAGTCGTTGGAACTTGGTGTGCTTTCCCTTCTTCTCCCAGGCCTTGTCCCATAACAGGACCAGATCTGAGATCTGAAAAGCCTTGTATTGGGCTCTTCTGTCAAACTATCATTTTACCACTGCTTGATGACGCGCGAAATGTTCAAGTGCCGCATCCCGCTGTTCTTCCATTCTCACCAAGTTTAAGAGTCGAACCTCCACAACATTGTCCTTGTTATTGAATTCTTTCATAAACTATAAAACTAGGATCTGTAAGTTGACTAGGAATACCAGGTTCTGACTGTAAACCAGGTGAAATGGGGATGTCCCTAGGGCGGCCTTGATGCGAATGCGATCCGCCAAGAGGGCAAATTTCAACTGTTGATGCCAATCCTAGGGATTTTGTTCTAACAGATGTTTGATCACCTCAAGGAGATTCTTGTTTTTTGATTCAGCAATGCCATTCCCCTTGGGATAATAGTTGTTGGAGAACTTCAATGTGATCTTCTGATTGTAGGTCCATTCGAGTAATTGTGCCGAAGAAAATGCCAGACCATTGTCACATACTTAAGCAAAGGGCATTCCAAACCTTGTGATGATATTTTCTTCTAAAAAATTGATAACTACGTCTGCTGTGTTATTTTTGCAAGGTATAGCTTTAGACCACCGAGTGCAATAATCAGTCACAGTAAGGATATATTGGTGGTTGGAAGATGAATTGGGGTTGATTTCCTTGATAAAGTCAAATGCCCACTGGGCAAAGGGTCTAGCCTCGTAGATTGGCTGCAAAGGCATGGCTGGATTACGCTCACGATGTGCCATAGTTTGACAGGTATGGCATCTCCTAACATGAGCGTAGACATCTTTGAATATGCAGGGCCAATAGTATCCAGCCTGAAGGATTTGGTGGGCCATGGCATCAGCTGAACCATGCCCAGTCCCAAACTGTCCGTAGAATTCATCAATTATTTTCACAGCTTGGTCTCTGTCAATGCACTGGAGGTACACTCCCTCATTATTTTGATGGAAAAGCGTAGAGTTTTTGATCATGAAATGGGCGCTCTTCATCCGCAAGGCATGGCGTTTGTGGGGAGGTAATCCCTCCGGGAACTTGTTGTTTAGCAGTAAGTACACCAGATTGGTATACCATGGGTCTTGAGTAATGGACTTCACTGTATAAGTCTGACATTCTATGTGGGGAGTCTCTTCTGCCATTGCCCGACTTAGTCCCTGGCCTCAGACTATTTTCATGGGCTGCATCTCTAAGTCATATACCTAGAGGATGGCCATCCATTTCCCCCGTCTCTCACCCAATTCACTCTGCATTAGTAGAGACTTGACGGCCTGGTCTAGAATGATAGCGTGTACTTTGCTCCAGAGAATATAATGCCAAAATTTCTTTACTGTGCAAACTAGAGAAAAAGCCTATTTTTCTAGTGACAAATACTGGACTTCAGCGTTCTTAAAGGGGGAACTCATGAAAGCTATTGGTCATTCTTCCCCTTCAACCTTTTGGGTCAACATTGCCATGGCAGAATGTGGCGAAGCAAATGAGTAAATGTAAAAAGGGAGGGAGTAGTTCGAACTAGCCAGGACAGGAGCCTCCATTATGGTCTGTTTGATCTGGGTGAATGCTTGTTTTTCTTCAGGGCTCCACTCAATTTTGGTATCCTTTTTCATCATTTCATTGAGTGGTTTAACTATTTCTGTGAATCCTATGATGAATCATCGCATGAAGTTGATTTTTCCAAAGAAGGATCACATTTCTTTTTTGCTGCCAGGCATCTGTAAGTTCAGTAATGCTTCAACTCTATCAGGGTCTATGGATATACCCTTCTTAGAGACAATATGCCCGAGCAACTTCCCCTCGGTGACCCTGAATATGCACTTCTTGGGGTTGAGGGATATTCCATACCAGCGACATCTTTCGCAGATCTGAGCGAGGTGGGCGGGATGATCACGCCTGTCCCGGGAAAATATGGTCAAATCATCCATGTAGATGATTATGCATCGGTTCACAAGGCCCTCGAATGCGATCTCCATGGCCTTCTGAAATGTAGCCCCCGCGTTGATCAAACTAAAGGGCATTCTTCTATACGCAAACGTTCCCCACTTAGTGGTAAACGTGGTTTTCTCTCTATCCTCATACTTGACCATAACCTGGTTGTATCCTGAATATCCATCTAAGAAAGACATCATCTGTGATCCATTTACTATCTGCAACACCTCATCCAATGAGGGGAGAGGGTGGTTATCCTTTTTGGATGTCTTGTTTAGATTTTGGAAATCCACACAAAGGTGGATCTCACCATTCTTCTTTCACATTGGGATCAGGTTGGTGACCTACGTAGTATGTCGGATTGGAAAGATAATTTGAGCTGATAGTAGTTTTTCCACCTCCTGATGAATCAGAAGCTCTATCAGGGGGTTGACTGGTCTTTGCTTTTGCCGAAAGGGTTTAGCGTTAGGTTTTAGGGGGGCTGGTATGGGTCATAATGGATGTGTCATATGTCTTTAAGTCTTCATAACCTCAGGCAATTACGTCAATTTATTCTCAGAGAACTGCGAGAATCTTCTCCTTTTCCTCAGGAGAGAAGGAGGTACCGATGTGAATGATCTTCTCTTCACCGGGCTAACCAATGTTAACCTTTTCAAATTTTCCTCCCTCGGGGGAGGATGATATCTTCTCACAGGCCCGAGGGTCCAAGTCAAAGATCCATTCTAAAGCAACCATCCCCTTAGGGATGGTGTTGGTGGGCAAGTCCATGATCCCATCATCTAGATCACCCTGTCTAGTATCATCATGGTCTTGTTCTTCCACTATTTGATCTTCAAAGACACCAACATTCGCCATGAAGGCCAAGATATGTTGATCATCCTCAAAAACCTGAAAATGGGTGACATTATCTGGAATGGAGGGGGTGGGAACCATCTCAACTGAAAATATTCAGAGTCGTGAGTCAGCCATGGTCTCAAGTGTGCTAGCAGAAATAGCTAGGGCATCCGGGACATAGTTCCAGCATCGGGGAATGAGATCAATGCCAAAGGCATCAAAATCCTCAATAAGGCTCCAAGCTGGGTTGTGATATGTAGCCAGCCTTTTATCATGACATGTGTATTGACTCCGGACTTGTTTAACGACCAACTCTGAATCACCTAGAGCCCAGAGGCGGGTGATACCTTTCCTTAGCGTGAATAGGATTCCAAGGACCAAAGCCTCATACTCTGTGACATTATTCATACAGTTGAACTATAGCCTATAGGACGTGAGGAAGGATTTCCCTTGCGGGTTGATTAATTCTACCCTGGCCCCACAGCCTTGTTTGGATTGGGACCCATCGAACTTCAGGGTCCATAAGTCATTGTTTGTAATCTAGGGCTGGAAAAAGGGGGGTTTCTTCAGATCATAGTTGGGAGACTTGGGGATTTTCTCCCGAACTACCGGCATGGTAGTAGGATTTATCTCCAAAGGTGTTTGGACTTGGGTACTGGGTCTGGGAGAATCAGTTGCGCCTTCATTCTGAAAGGCATCAAGTTGCCGGTTAGCGATTGAGAGGCATGGTTCACACTCAAGTTCTGAATATTTTTGGTAGTATACTCGGAACCAAGTGCCAGACAAGAGCGTGGCAGGGGTTTCCTATGTGCCTTGTGAGTTGACTTCTGTCCTCACCTTTTCTTCTAAGTCTTGGGCTCTCTGTAGCACAACGGGATCCTCTCCGGGGATGAAGTCGAATGTTAAAATTTCAAGAGGGCGGTATACCCCCAGAGAAACCTCAGAGAAGAGGACCTCGTTGACCCTCCCAACTTTGGTGAGGGCCTATTTCATCCGGGGTTCACTTTCAACTTGAATCTTGTTTGATTCTCCCTCCCACAGAAGCCAGAAGTGGGTGAAGTCAGTTGAAAAATATCCATTTAAGGACTTAGACCAATTCTAACTTAGTAACATCCCATAGGTCTCTGGGATATCCACCACTTAGATGTCAATGATGCTGGCTATCCTGGGTTCCTGGATAAGGTGTATCCAAACATTTTTCAACTCCCCCACCATTTTTACAGCGGTCTTATCCAGCTGGATTACTGCGCCATTCGATGGGGTGGGGTGGAGTCTGAGCTTTTGACAAATGGACAGGGGCATGATGTTACCCGAAGCTCCAGAATCTACTAGGCAATTATATATGTTCTTGCCATAAATATTTAGGCCTAGTAGGAAGGGGGGATCCTCATTATTTCCCTGGAAGATAGCCACGTTAGCATCTTCAAAGGAGACAGTCTTGGGTGGACAGCTAATGGCCTCTAGGTTTCCTAAGAGCTTCAGAAGAGACTTCTTCTGCTCAGGACAATTTAACAAAACCTCCATTAAGGTCATGGAAGTGGTGGTCTATTCTAATGCCTTTGTGATATCAAACCTCCCTCCCAGGAATGGGTGATTTTCCTCAGTGAGGTCTTTCGCTTAGTTAGGGCTAGGACCTTTTGGAGGGACGGGTCGGTCAGTTGCATTATTCTGGGGAGGGGGAACATCTTTGGTAGGAGGTACGGGCATGTAAGCTGGTCCTTTATTAGCTTGACTCTGAGTATTGTATGGGGTCCGTGGGTTAGTAAAGGCGTTGGCCTCAAAAGGGGGAATGGATTCATCAAAGAATCTCAGCAATTCAGATTCCTCTTCATCTTCCCTGGAAGTTCCAAAGAAGATGGTGTCACAGGTAAAGGCACTGTGGGTTTGCTCTTGGACAGGGGGCTTCGGGGGAGCGGTATCATGTGATTGCTGCCTATCCAGCTGGGAGATCATTATGACTTTCTCCAAAGTGGCACAATTCACCTCATTGTGTGAACCTGTATCGTGTAGTCTACACCAGTTAGTCATGGGCTGGAAGTCTGTGACTGGTGTAAAATGGGATGGTCCAGCACCATTTTGGTTGGTGTTTTGGTTCAGAGGTGGGCCTCTGATGTTAGCATTACTGTTCCATTGTTGTTGATTGGGCCTAGGCTCATTGTTAAAGTTTCTTCCTCTGGCATTGTTGTTTCATTGGCCAGACAAGATATTTCCCCTCTGGGAGTTTCAATTCTGGGGTGCGTAGGACCCCACCTTCAGTTGACCCATGTCCATAGTCAAAGTGGACAGCATTCGCTGGAGGGATTCAACCTCGACAGTCAATTGAGTGTTAGTGTCACAATGTGATGACTGTGGTTGTTGTTGGCTTCCCGGGAAGGCAACAGTATTAGCCAGAGTTGAGGGCGGCAGTCCTCCAGTCGCAGACGACTGGAAAAAAGGCACTTTGGACGATTGTGTCTGAGTCTATTGTGTTTGCTGAGGTTGATTCCATGGGAAGACTTGTAGACCCAAAGTTATCTGGGTCTGGGCTGGGTAAACATATCGTGCCTGTTGGTCTATCAAAGATGGCGGAGGATTCACCACCATCGAGGGGGCACCTATTGCCAGATTGGGATTGTATCCACTAACCCATGCGGTTCTGCCAGGGACCATATTGAAGGGTGTGTCCTGCCCAATCCTGCCTGGGGATTTATTGAGACCACAAGACAACTCTAAGGCCAGGTTGTAGACTTTTGCCAGTGTGTCCCGGTCACCTGCGGTTGTTGTTCTCCAGAGGAGAGTGGCAACAAATGGGTCCATTGCGTTAAGATAGGTCTGTATAGTCACGTCTGGAGATGGGATAAAGGGGCCCGTGCATCGCTTCAAGGCACGCTAGAACCTATGGTTGAATGTTGCGAGAGGTTCATTGGGTTCCTTTCTGATGGAGATAAACTAGCTATGGGACCAGGCTAGGTCCACGTGCATGCGAAAGGCAGCTAGGAAGGCGTCCTCCATATCTTGCCAAGTGTTTATGGAGTTGGTAGGAAGGTTTAAGTACCAGTTTAACTCACTTTGTCCTAGGGACAAAGGAAATATGCGGGTCACAACATCCTCATGCTAGATATGATGTCGGTTCATGGCATCTTTGTATGCCTGTAAATGTTCCTCTGCGGTCCGTGAGCCTAAGTGCTCGTATTGTGGGCAGATCTTCTCCGGGTGGGAGGGTCAATCATTGGTTGCACCCGGAAAAGTGCCCATTGGGGACCCAGTGTTTCCAAAATATGCAGCCATTGGGGGAACTATATGTTGGGTAGTTTGGGTATTAGTTCCCAGGACCGTCTGGGGAGTTTGAGTATTCAAGGGTATGGTAGATCCCCAGACAACGGTGGCTGGTAGGAATTTCAATGTCCGCTTCTTTTGAGCAGGAGGCTCGAGTTTGAAAAACCTTCTGGGATTCAGGGTAGACCTAAGGACTCTTTCAAATTTAGCTGGGGAGAAGGACCCAATCCCACTAAAGGCTTGTCTCCTAAAACTACAACTCGAGAAACCCTCAGGAGGTGTAAAATCAGAATCATTATTACATACAGTACAAGTCCCTGTTAAAGGAAAAAACTTGTTAGGATTCAAAGGAAACAACATGCTCACTTCCTAAACAAGGTTAAATCAACCTTCACATACTGCCCAAAATATAGATGTATAGAAGATATACAATCCAGTGAACTAATTGATAGAAAAAAGTTTCCTTAAATAGTTCCAATGAAGTTGTTTAATCACAACCTCTTCTCTACATCTAGCAGACTTCACAAATACAAGCTCACATCTTCCACTCTTTGTCATCTCTCTCTAACCAAGAAAACAAATTTTCTTTATACAAGTTTACAATAAGAAATTAGGTTGGCCAATTAAGACTTCCCCAATGCACACAATTACACAACCCCTTGCTAGGATAAAAATGGTACCTATAACAAGTAGAAATCAATTACAATTCATCCATTATACTTAAAGACCTACAATCCATGATCACAATCCACAATACATGCTACATCTTTGAAGTTGGCCCCAAATAGGTCTTCTCCAGAACACACGCCACAATTAACATCACAAAGAGTCTTGCGACCCAAGAATCATAAAAAAAATTCCTGAAAATTTCTTCTAACATTCCTCAAGCTTGCATAATATGAATCGTGCTCACACCCAAGTTATTCTCAAAACTCAGAGACTAAATCTGTCATAGTTCTTTGTCACTGTTCTGCAAACAGTCTTCACCAAAATCATTGTAACTCAAAAAAATAGAAACATAAACTCAAGAAAACTTAGATATAAGATCAAATATAATCCCTTTACACATCCCCATGTTTGCGTACTCTAAAACATTCATACAATGTCTGTACACTTCTGTCATTCATCCATGCACCAGTGATAACTAGTTTGTCTATCTTCATCAGAAACATATGTTTACATTAATGAAAAAACATAAATGCCAACAACTACAGCATAAGCCAATTCTAACAATCTCCCAGCCAATTCCAACAATCTCCCCCTTTGGCATTGATGGAAACATATGAGAAAATCTATCAATCCAAAAGTACCTATCTCAATACAGTCTTCTCAATATCGTCAATACAATCTTCTCAATATTGCCATCACAACTCTCCCTAAACAGTAGGTATTTTCACATTAAATATCTCCCCTTTTGACATCAATGGAAAAGGGTGTCATTACTCTTTTTCTAACCATCTTTCCTCTGCAAGGTGTAGATTTTTCAAATCTTCATGTCTCTAATAACCAGGTGAAAAATCACCCAAATATGTTCTATAATGTTCCTGCAATCACTCCCCCTGAGGAGTAGATCCAAGCATCAAGTCCAAAAAATGATATATCTCTGAAAGCCACTGGACTGATGCATTCCTACATCAATTTAGTTTTTGCAAGGAGGGGCTCTCACCCCAAGCATACCTCTGAGATACTCAAAGGAATCCTTTGGCAAAGTTTTTGTAAATATATCTTATATTTGTTCCTTTGTGCTAATGTACTCCAATCTAATATCCTTCTCTGCAAAATTGTTTCTCAAGAAATGATACTTAATTGAAATATGTTTATTTTTTGAATGCATAACTGGATTCTTTGACATATTCACCATGCTAGTGTTATCACAATGAATAACCAATGGATCATCAAAATTTATTCCAATGTCCTCCAATATTTACCTCATCCAGACAATCTATGTGCAATTTATAGTAGCAGCAACATACTCTGATTCAACAATAGACTGAGCTATGCAATCTTGCTTCTTACTTAACTAAGAAACCAATATTTTTCCAAGAAAAAATGCACCACCACTTGTATTCTTTCTATCATCAATATTTCCTACCCAATCAACATTAGTATAAGCATGCAAATCAAAATCATCAGATTTCTTATACAATAAGCCATAATCGAGTGTTCCTTTCAGATATCTAAATATTCTCTTTACAATAGCAATGTGAGTCTCTTTAGGATCTACTTGATATCTTTCCACAATTCCATCTACATTAGCAATATCTAGTCTGGTGTGAGTTAGATATTGTAAGCCTCCAATCATAGAGCTATACTTTGTTTGAAAAACACTCCGAGATTCATCAGTAGTAGTAATATTGTGACCAGTAACCATAGGTGTTCTAAAAGGTTTACAATCTTCCATTCCAAAATTTTTAAGGATTTATTTAAGATACTTTGTCTAAGAAATTAAAATATCATTCTTGTTTTGATTAATTTGTAGTCCAAGGAAAAATTTCATCTAAAAAATTATTGACATCTCAAATTCATTTTCCATTTCCTTACAGAACTTTTAACTCATTACATCATTTCCTCCACAAATGATATCATCAACAGAAACTTCAACTATTATAATTCCATGCTCACTAGTTCTTAAGTACAAATTACTGTCTGCATTACCTTTTCTGAAACCAAGACGAAGTAGATACCTATCCAATCTTGCATACCATGCTCTAGGTTCTTGTTTAAGTCCATACAAAGCCTTCTTCAACTTGCAAACCATATCCTCATCTTCTATATGAGGAAATCCATCAAGCTGCTCAATATATACTTCCTCCTCTAGATCTCCATTCAGAAATGCAGATTTCACATCCACCTGATATAGTTTGAATTATTTATGTGTAGCATAAGAAAAAAATATCTCACAGCCTCAAGCCTAGCAACATGAGGAAATCTTTCTTCAAAGTCTATACCTTCTTGTTGTGAGTAGCCTTTACAAACTAGTCTTTCCATATTTCTTACAACCATTCCTTCTTCATTCATTTTATTTTTGAAAACCCACTTAGTTCCTATAACATTCTTATCCTTAGGTCTAGGAACTAGTTCCCAAGTGTTATTTTTCTTTATCTATTCCAATTCTTCCCACATAGCCTTAGTCAAAGATTCATCTCTACATGGCTCATCAATAGTTTTTGGTTCAACCTAAGAAATAAAAAAAAAAAAATCATGTCTTAATCTCGATCTTTTCATCATTCCTTTATTTGCATTGCCAATAATTTGTTTTTTCAGGATGGTTTTTCTTAACATACCTCACAGTCTTAGGAATTTTAGTAGGATCATTTGAGTCATCTTGACATACCTCAATCTCAAAAGATTCTTCTTGATCTATAGTAACCTCCTTGATCTCTGTAGTCTGGTTACAGTCATATATTCTTTCTTTCATATGTAACTTTTCATCAATCCTCACATTATCACTTTCAATCATCTTTATCAATCTTAGATTGAAACATTTATAATTTTTTCTCTTAGTGTAATAACCACAAAAGATTTCTTCATCACTTCTAGCATCAAAATTTCCTATCTCCTCATATCTTTTGATATAGAATTTACTACCAAATATTCTGAAGTATTTCACAGTAGGAGTATGATTAAACCATAATTCATAATTAGTCTTACTTGTACCTTCTCTGATCTGAAATATGTTCAAAGTATAAACAATAGTACCAATAGATTCTCTTAAATGAACATGTAATACATTTCCTTCCATCAACATGGTTCTTGTAGGATCTAATATTGTTCTATTTATTCACTCTATTATCCCATTCTATTGTGGTGTCCTAGGAGCAGATGTATATCTATAAATTCCATGCTCTTTGTAGTAGGTATTGAACAAGTCTAAAGTAAACACTCCACCTCTATCTGATCTCAAACATTTTATCTTTAAACCTAATTCATTCTCAACTTTTTCTTTGAATATCTTGAATTTGTCAAAAGCCTCAGATTTGTCTCTAAGATATGTAACCCACATCATTCTAGAAAATTCATCAATAAAAATTATAAAATACCTTTCACCATAGTAAGACCTCGTTCTTGTAGGACCACACAGATCTATATGCACTAGATCCAAATTCCCTTTGTCTGAATAAGATTTTATTTTGAAACTGCTTCCAGTATGTTTCCCCATTAGACATTCTCTACACATGGTGTTAGATGGTTTCACAATCTTCGGTAGATCTCTAACAACATTAGTCATGCTTGCCTTCATAATATTATAAAAATTCACATGAAAAAATATTCTATGCCATAACCAAATATCATCAACCTTCATAATGAAGTAAGAAGCCTCATATGTGTTCAATTCAAATACATTACCTCTCGACTTAGTAACATATGCGATTATTTCTCTTGACTTTCTTCTGATAGAGCATTTCCCATAAATGAATTTTGATTGCTAACCTTTATCCACTGGTTGTCCAATACTTAACAAATTATGCTTAAGTATATCAACAAGTAACACATCGTCAGTATTAGCCTTTCCATCCAAAGAAATAGATCCAAATCCAATTATAAGATTAAGAGTGTTGTCACCAAATATCACAACACCACAATCATACTTGGTTAGCTTAACAAATTTATTTCTATCTCCAGTCATAAGGTGTGAAAAACCACTATCTATAACCCATTCATATTTCTTTTCAACACGTGACACTAGGGCTCTTTCTTCATGAATAGGTTCATCATCCTTGATAGCAATAAATCCAATCTCATCATAATTAATAGCATCATCATTAGAAACACCTTCACTAGCATAATAACATTCCTTATCCTTGGAATACTTAGGTTTTTAAAACTTAGATTTATGCTTAGGAACCCTTGTAGGAAATCTAGATGCAAAGTGACTTATCTTATTGTATGAAAAACATTTCAGAGGTAACTTTCCTTCAAATTTACCGTTACCTCTCTTCTGGATATCAGGGCCACAATTTCATCTAACTTTCTTTCTTCTTCCTGTATGTATTCTGAGTCATCAACACATTCACCAAGTTCTTCTCTCAAGTCACTTCTGCTGGTGCTCACAGTCCTTGATAAAGTCTTTTTTATTTTTATGCACAGTCACCTTAAATTTTGTCTCAACTTTAGGTAATGAATCTTTCAGCTCTATGGCCTCAAAGGTTGTCAATTTTTCAATCAACATCTATCTATTGAAGTTCGTTGTTAAAGGTATGATCTCCTCTTAGCTTGCACTTTAGTTTTGTAAATAGGTGTCAAAGATATAAGAATATTTGCAATCACTTTTTCTTCATTGTATGTGCCTCCAGAGTTTCTAATGCCAATAAAAACCTCTGTAACTCTTTGTACATAAGCTCTAATGTTCTCATCATCTTTCAATTTTAGAGTTTCCATCCTTTTATTTCAGTTCTGCAACTTTGCTTTCTTGGTAAACTTATCTTCCTCATATAGTGCTTCCAAGCTTGACCAGATTTTATGTGCAGAATCCAAGCCCTTAACCTCTTTGAATTCACCTTCAGAGAGTGCACTAATTAGTGCTTCTCTTGCAACTATGTTATAAGAAAACAACTTATTTTCATCATGGTATCTTTATCCAATTTATCTTTAGTCTTGAAAAGTTCATTCTGTTTTGTGATCATCTAATAATCAATTCCCAAACATCGCAAATGAGTTCTCATTTTTTTCTTTGAGTTTTCAAAAATTTTAGGATCAAACTTTGAACTATCCTTCCTATAGTATGCCATTTTCAGGATCACCTCAAGCTTTTAATCTTTCTCTCTAAGGACTAGGAGCTCTGATTCCAATTGTTAGGAATAACAGTCCACCAACAAAACTAAGAGGGGGAGGGGTGAATCAGTTGTGAGACAGATTATTAAAAATTAAACATAATAAACCAAAACTTTAATCCAAATGATAACATATTAAATGCAACACCATAACACAATCCTTTTTTGTTGAGGAAACCCTATTAAAGGTAAAACTCCAATGGGAATTAGCACCCATAAATAATGTACTAGGAGCATATTATCCCTGCTAAAAGATTTATCCCTATTAGGAGCTTCTTAATGCATGAAAATACATAGCCCCTGTTAAAGGACAAACCCTATTAGGAGTCAATAGTAACAATAGGCTCACTACCTAGGAACATTTCCTAAAGAAGATTAAATCCACCCCTAGGACTTACTTTCTGAAACACAAGTATATATAAGAATTATACAATCTAGTGAACTATTTGATAGCAATTGTCTTTGCTTAATTATTTCCAATGAATTCTCTTAATCACATCCTCTACTCTACATCTAGCTTACTTCACATAAACAAGCTCGCAGCTTCCACTTTGCTATTACCACACTTCCATAAAGGAAAAAAATATTTCTTTTATACAGATTTACAATAAGAAAATAGTCTGGCCAATTAAGACTTCCCCAATGCACAAATAACTTCTTAACCCCTTGCTAAGATACACATGGTAGCTATAACAATTAAAAATAAATTATAATTGATCAAATATAATCCAAGATTTGTAATCCACACTCACACTCCACCATACATGCTACATCTCTGAAGCTGGACCCAAATAGGTCTTCTCCAAAACACACACCATATTTGACGTCACCAAGATTTCTCCAACCCAAGAATCATAATAAAAATTCCTCAACATGTGTCCTGACATTTCCCAAGCTTTCATATCATGAATCCTTATCACATACAATTTATCCACAAAACATAGAGACTAACTCTATCAACGATCACTATCACAGTCCAGTACCCAGTCTTCACTAAAAAATTTGTAACTCACTCAATATGCAATATTAATCCATGCAACCTTAGAAATAAGATCGCAAAACATCCCTATACACATCACCATCTTCTCTCATTATGAAACAATCATACAATACCTATACACTTCTATCATTCATCAAGAAACAATAATAACCAGTCTATTCTTCCTTCTTAGAAACATATGTTGACATCGGTGACAAAACATGAATGCGAAAAACAACAACATAAGCCAATTACAACAGTCAAGAGGTAATGATTTTGAGTTGAACATTAGAGAAGTTTATTGTTTTGTTGCAAAGGTTGATGATAGTTGGTTATGGAATAGAAGATTATGTCATGTAAATTTTGATAACACTATGAAAGAAAGTATGACTAATGTTGTCAGAGATCTACCAAAGATTGTGAAACTTGCTAACACTATGTGTAGAAAATGTGTGATGGGGAAATAAAATAGAAGCAATTTTAATTGAAAATCTTACTCAGCGAAGGGAAGTTGGATTTGGTGTATAAAGATTTGTGTGTTCCTACAAGAACAAGTTCATACTACAGTGAAAGGTATTTCATACTTTTTGTTGATGAATTTTCTAAGATGATGTGGATTACACATCTTAGAGAGAAATCCGAGGCTTTTGATAAATTCAAGGTATTGAGGAAGTTTGATAGTGGAAATTATTATGAAGTAGAGTTACCTAATGACATGAAAATATCACCTATATTCAATATTTTAGATTTGTATGAGTATCATGAACCCGATGAAGAATTGATAGTTCCAAGTGATTATCCTAAGAAATAGATAGAAGAAGTTGAACATGTTTTGGAACAAAGAATTGGCAGAAGCATAAGAGGAAAGGATTACATGGAATACTTGGTAAAGTGGAAGAACAAACTAATTGAAGACTCTACATAGATTTCTCAATCTGATTTAGATTCACCTCAGTTTATACCTCACTCATGATTCAAAGAATCATTTATTTTTAACCGTAGGTGTCTGATGTAGGAGCATCTTGGGTTCATGGAAATCCTATGTCAAACAAAAATAGGTTTGATTTTGAGCTCGGTAACTTGCTAGAGACTTTTGGTATATTTCTTGGTAACTATTCTGGAGTTCTTGGTTGAAGGTTCTTATCTCAGTTCACCATTGAAATCGGTTACTATTCTTGGACTAGTTTCATTGAATGGTATCGGTGGTTGTTTCTGTTTGCTTGGTGGTTTCATATTTCCTGTCTCACTGAGTGATTTTTGTTTTTTTGGATCTTTGGAATGACATGTCCAGTTAATTTTGGTCTGGATATTAATGTTGGGATCTCTCATTGGAAAACATGTGGACCTAAATCTTGGTTGTTTCTTTCTCCAATGTTGGATCCTGAGGATCTTTTGGGCTGACCTTTTTGATAGCCTCTTGTATAAATGTAATGATTTGTTCTTAGGTTGAGGGAAGTAAAAATTAGGAAGACATAATCTAGAGATTGTATATCTCACATGTATGAGGATTGTTGCGCAATAGATTTTGAATGTATTAGTCATAACCAAGAAGGCCTTACAGCCTGACATGTATAAATTTTTATGAATAAATCTAAAGTATTTGTATTCCTTCTCTCCTTCTTTGTGTTTGATCTTCTGAGTTGTGATTCTGCAAGTAGGTTTGGTTATTGGGAGTGCCTTTGGCCCCAAGTAATAATCCTCCTCATGTCAGATCTAAAGTGTGATTTCGGCAATACATATATATGGCCTCATCAAAATCCCAAATAGTTTGTTCATTGGGCTGAGGATGGAGATTTAGGGGTGATGGGTTTCATGTTCCACTAATGAGGTTTATTGGGAAGTGTCTTGACGATCAAATGTTCATCAAAGTATTAGAGGAGAGAAAATCATGTCCTCTGATGGTGTATGTTATCCTGATGGGCGGAATCAAGGTAAGTCTTCCTGATAGACAACCTAGGTAGAAATGATATGTGATGTTTTTAGAAAGAAAGCTTTGGGTCTTGCTAAAATGAAAGCTCTAAGGATCCATCAGTGCATGTTTCACCAAAATATGGCATGTGCAGTTCATGGTGTGCAATGGTATCTTGTGTGGGTAAAGAAACAAGTGGGTTTCACTGATGAAGGTTCATTAGTGTAGCCTAAGTCATCAGAGGGAATAAAAAAGAGTAGCTCGATAATGTAAGTTTCTCTGATGGAGACATAAAAAAAAGTCTTGATGATGTCAGTTCCCATCATTTATTAGAAGGAAGAAAACAAGTGTGTTTTGATAGTGATTGTTCCACCGATGGGATCCATTGACGAAGGTCTCATCGATGAGTTTTATGAAGGAGAATCGATAGTGGCATCGGAAAGAGTCATATTGATATGTAGTTCATGATGGAAAAAGGGAAGCGGGTATCAATAAAATATCAAAATTATTTTGTCGATGAGTTCATCAGTGAATCTAATGTTATCGGTGGAAGATTTTTCAATGTGACTCAATAACATATATTTCTCTGATGTGTTTGTCACTGGAGATATTTATGATAGGGAGTTTGTACTAATAGTTTAGCTTGCAACATCGACAGGGAAGGAAACTTGTTTCACAGATGAGTTTTTTGGCGTAGCCAGAGTCATCGACGGGAACAAATTCGCTCATTTTGATAGTTTTTATTTCACCGATGGATCTCATTTGGGGAAATAACTTCATTATTTTGCTGATGTTTATTTTGAAGGCCATCAGATGTAGGGACGTCATCGATAGAACTTCCTGAGACCTTCCTTGATGTTTGATTTCTTTTGAATAGAGATAAATATACTTTGTTATGAATTGTAGTCATCAAGGGAACTTTTCTTGATGGCCAAGGTGGTCAAATGATGCCAAAGAATTCAAGGTCTCATCGAGGATACTCTTGCGAATGATTTTTAAATTATCCATTCATGTCAAATTCAAATGAGGTTAATAAATGTCCTTGGTATGTTGGAAAATATGAATGGTTATTAATGATCCCACTATGGATCAAGTCTTGTTGATTGCAAGGCCTCAAAATCATAATGGACAAGGTTTTGAGTTTTAAATTATCCATTCATGTTAAATTTGCACGAGGTTAAAGCATCCTTAGTATGCTAGAGAAATTGGATGGTTTTTAATGAGGCTACCAAGGATCAATTCTTGTTGATTACAAGGCCTCAACATTATAATGTATAAGGTTTTGATTTTTTAAATTATCAATTCATGTTAGTTTTGCACAATGTTAATGCTTTCTTGGTATGCTAGTGAAGTTGAATAGTTCTTAATGAACCCACGAGGGAACACGTCTTATAGATAGAAAGGTCTCAACATTATAATGGATGAGGTTTTGGTTTTTAAATTATCTATTCTTGTCAAATTTACATGAATTAATTGTATACTTGGTATGTTAGTGAAGTCATGAAATGGTTATTAATGGGTCCACTAGGGATCAAATATTTTTTATTATGATGTCTCAACATTATAATAGATGAGGGTATGATTGTGCACCAAGTGAATTTGACATAATGGATACCCCTTAGTCCTTGGTTCTCAGTCAAGTAGATTTCAATTGAAGGCTCAAGCTCCCATATTAGGTAGAAAAAATGATCTTTTGGGTGGTATTTTTCCCCATTAAAATGGAAAGAAAAAATTACTTGAGTATATAAATAGTCTCATAACTTTCAATTTCATGTTTAAAATTGGGCTTAATTTCACTCCCTCATAAGGATTACTTATTAGTTTGTTATTACAGAAAATATTACTTTGTATGCTACAATTTTGTATAAAAGGAAAAACCCTAATTTAGTTTTACATATTCAATAGCTCTAAAAACCTATTTGACCATAACATTACCGTTTCAGCATAGATAATTCATTCCACCATCAAATTATTTTAGCATTTATTTTTATTGACAAATTAAGATATGACATGCATGGTTTCTTATTGTCTTTGATCCTTGTCATGAAACTACTAAATACAAATTTAGGAGTTTTACATAAGATCTTTCCTTAGAAAACATCAAAAGTATTTCATCATCACCTTGATTTGAAAACATAAATTTCATAAAACAAGGTGCAATGATACTAGATATATAAGATATCAATTTATTTTCATGCATATAGTTAATTTTTACCGGTAGAGTTTTCTTTTGTTAGAATTTAAAGTGTTAGGAAAGGTATCTCAACCTTGCATTCCTAATATTCAAAACAATAAATGCAAAGAGTTGGTTAAGAACATTAAAGACAAAATTATTGGGCTTTATAGGTTGATTTTGACCTAAAAAATATTGAAATGGGTCTTAACCAAAATAAGTTTGTTATAAAAAAATGGATCTATTTGAGATAATTAAAAAAGTGATGCTAAATGAGCTTCCTAGATCAAAATTTATGGTCTTTACAGGTTGAGTCTCTCACATCATAAATGTAAGAGCATTTATGATGCATAAGCCATTTGTAAGAGGTAATTATAATTATTGACTGATTTATAATGTTGGTATATTGGCAAAGTTGGATGATGGTTTTGGTGGCATTGATGTCAACATAGAAGAAGGATTGATCAAAGGAAGTAATCAGAAGAGTTATTTGCTTGATGCTAACTTAACTATTGCAAGTTAGCAAGTGGAGACGAATGTTAAAAGGTCCAATGAGAAGTGAATACTGTAGAGATGAAGTTGTGCATGAAGATGGAGCATGTTGAAGGTGTTTACTATGTTCATCCAAAGTTACAAAAGGTTTCATGATGATTTGTATAGGCAACTAGGTTGCAGTAGGTGACTGGAAAACATGGTGACAAACTATGTTAATAGGAAGATAGAAAAATGTTTGGTGTGCACAATAGAGTTTTAATTCTAGGGAGAAAACCTAGGAGTGTCTTGGAGACATACTCATGTGTTTTCAAATCAAAGAGTTTATACTTCATAGGTTTGCAAGGCATAATCTTATTGTCTTAGAGAATTGATGACAGTGTGCTTCAAGTATTAGTGAAAAGAGTTAGGAAATCCAATGGCTATGGTGGATTTGAATGTTTGAGTGTTTTTCATGATGCTATAGGATGTTCTTGAAGTATATTCTTGATGAGTTGGTGATACACATGGATTAGAAGGATCAAATTGGTAGATTTTTTGGTGAATAAAAATATTTTTATTGTTATTCATGTTCTTGGCCAACTTAGTTGGTAAATCATGTTGCACAAGTACTAAACTATGAAATATGGAAGATTTATGATCTTGAGGTGGTAGTTGTAGGCTGTGGCTATGATTTAGTGGTTAGAGATAGATTTTAATCAAGAAATTTGGTGTGTTGATTGAAGAGATGGTGAATTAGGTTTTGTCGACCTAGTTCTTGATATAAAATGATAAATTAGGAAAAATTCATGGTGCAGATCATGGATGCAAATGCTAGAGGTGGCTACAAATGGGGGATCCTAATTTAGTGGTAATTAGAAATGTTTCAACAAGGGGTTGAAAAAATATCTACATTGTGCTACATTGGAGTTGTATTAGACATAAGGTAGATGTCATTTACACAGCTCACAAAAGGTTTATAGATCATTATAGTGATCAAATTATAAGACAATGAGCCTTCCTCAATGTTGTATTCAAAGGCTTTTCATTTGAGGAGTGAGCCTGAATGCATGTGTGCTCCCCATATATTATAATAAGGTTATAATTATAATGAGGTATTTTATTATTGTGGGTAATCAACTCCATCGTGGTTTTTTCCCTAATAGGGTTTCCATGATAAAAATCTTGTGTTTCTTTTCAAGTGATCATATCATAATTTAGGGTATTCATGATTAAATGATTTTAAGGACTACGGATTTAGAAAATGAAGTTTTGGGAACAACTAATTCACCCTCCCTCTTAGTTTTTCATTTCCATAATATTAAAGTTTGGTATCAGAGATTTGGTCACTAAAGAAAGCCTAACAACTTGAGGGAGATCAAATATGGAAACTTACAAGAAGTAAAAACCTAGTTTTGAAGGAAAAACTACCCTATATAGAAGCAATGAATGATTAATCATCTAAGATGCATTGGATAAGAATATTGAACCATCACAAAGATATCCTACACTCCTCATGCAAATCTATCTACAACTACACTAGATGAAAATAAGCAAATTTGGTATAGCATCAGAGCAAAGGAAACATTGCTAAGTGCTCTATCAGATATAGAATATACAACTATGATGGAGTTGGAGACTTCTCATTAGATTTGGACAAAGCTAAAGACTCTTCATGAAGTTGATGCATGTGTCAAGAAAGGTAAGCTACAAATCCTAAAACGAAGGTATGAATCTTTGAGAATGTTTGAGGACGAGACCATTAATTATTACATATTTAAGATAAATTATTAGTTTGCAGCATCAGGTGTGCCGATGGTATATTAGATGAAGGAGAGATTGTTTAAAAGGTGTTGAGATATTTTCCTCCAGCTTACAAAAACAAATTTTCTACTATTGAATAAATCATAATTGTTGTTGTTGTGACAAGAGATAAATTGGTTGGAAAGCTATCTTCTTTTGAAATGAGTGAGTTTGGTGATTCTCTACCCAAGGTTGAAACAACCTTCAAGGCTACTATATCAGGAAGAGGCATGCATAGATTAGATCAAGGTGAAGGATCTACAAGAAGAGTATCAAAATATGAAAAGGAAATAAGAGATCTTGAAGAAGAAGAAGAAAGAGAGCTTCAAGAATTGGAAGCACTAGTTGTAAGAGACTAACAAAAGGATATGGTAAGTAAAAAGGAAAAATGCCTTTTAAATACTTTTGGTGTAAGAAGACGGGACACTATGCCTCTAGATGTTGAGAGATTTTCTAAGTATAAGTATGATAAACCTAAAGATGAGAATAAATACTATTATGCTGCTGATGATGAGAGAGTCACTGATGTTGAATCTGATAATGTTAAGAGTGAAGATGGGTTTGTTTTATTTGAAATTATGGAAAATGAATCTAAGACTAAAGATATGATGTCAAATTATAATGCCAACAATAATGTTGAAGATTTCATGACCAATGTTGCTGACAATAGTGTGATCAAAGATGAAATCTCATTTACTCAAGAAGATGGGTTAGCCCCAACTACTCAAAGTGCCAAAGAAGACAAATAGACTATTGATAGTAGGTGCTTGCACTTCATGTATAGTAAAGAAAACAAATATGTGGAATTTGAGATGCATGAAAGTAGTATTTTCAAGAGGGAAGATAACTCTGAAGATAAGAATTATACAAGTCATACTATTAAAAAAATTTATTCTAGAGATAATATGAGTAATGTTCATGATAACTGTGTTATTTAGAAAATCAAGTCCAGTGATATCTTTGCTAGAAATGTCATGTAGTGTAGGCAGAATGGTTGACCTTGAGAACTCTATGAGTTGTTCTATTAAAGAAGAAAAGGTCTCAGTCACTCAAAGGAATAAAAAAATGACTAGCTAATAAACAGTGGATGTTCACATCATATGACTATTGACATAAGAAAGTTTGTGAAATATACAAAATATAATGGCAGATTGTTAGATGGGGTGACAAAATTGAAGGGAGAATCAAGGTAAGTGGTAATATTTTATTTGATGAAAGGAATACAATAGGTAATGTAATACATTTTGTTGATTTGACTTACAATCTTCTTAGTATTGGTAAATTAATTGAAGAAGGATACACTCTACACTTCAATAATGAAGGATTCAATATTTTGAATAATTCTGAAAGTGAAGTTGAATCAGGATCAAAGAGAAAGAGAAATGTTTTCCATCTAAATAAAAAGGAACAAAATATTAGATCAAACAGATTGAACAAAGTCAGACTAGATCATGTAAATTTAGACAAGGAATTAAGGTACTACACCAACAACATCTAAATCAAATGCAGAGTATCTCAAAATAAATTGTTGATAGAGTTGATGCTAGAGAAGAAGAAGAAGAAATTCTAGAGTCACAAGTAAAGCCAATGATATCAAGATATGAATAATTGAATCATTCAAAATGTCACTTACTTTTTCAGTCTAATAGAAGTCAGTTTGATGTTTGCAAAGACAAATTAGATGAACAAAGTGATAGTATATTTTTTGAGGTGCAAACTTCTAATGAGAATCAGATCAAGAGTAATAAAAAAGGGTTAGGAATTCAAAAGGAAGGGTTAGTAGATGCAGATACAACAAAAAATGAAAAAGGATCAGATATTTGTGATAATTTTAATGATCAAAATCAGGAGTCTGATGTCAGACAACTTAAGGAGAATGAAAGAAAAATGTCAGTTAAAGAAAATTCCATGTTAGAGCATTAGGAGAACAAGAAGAAAATTGTAGAATATCAGATTTGCTTGATTTTTGAGGTTGAGGAAGGAGAAGTATGCAAGACTTGCATGGATGATCAATGGTTCAGAGCCATGGAAGAATATCTTAGAGTTGAAAATGAGTATAAAGAAAATCTTAAAGTCTGTTCAGCCAAGCTTAAAGCACTATTAATTCATAGAAGATCAATATAAAATAATGGAATTGGTTCATAAAAAAGAGAATATTTCAAATCAAACCATAAAAAATCTAAATCAGAGAAGAATAAAAGGAAAAAAAAACCAATAAAAAGAACCTTGTAAAAGAATTCAAAGATCCAAGGTTCAGAGGTAAGAGTCTTCTTTGCAATAAGTTTGGACACAAAGAAGAGGATTGCGGAAATGTATATCTATGTTTTAAATCTAGAAGGGTGATCATGATCCAAGTATATGAAAAAGTACAAGGAGGAAGAGTGATATTATTAAAAAAGGTACAGTCCAATGCTTTTTATGCAAAAAATTTTGTCACATTGTAAGACAATGTACTATTACAAAGAAAGATAAGAACATACAGAGAATTCTTCTACAAATCCAATACAACTTATCTGAACTTGCTACTAAGAATTGTAAAGGGAAGAAGGTGAACAAAGGTGACACTAAGGGAGAAAACAAGAACATGTGAAAGAATGGTTAGATCAAGAAGAAAGAAGAAGATATAAGAGATAAACATGAATAGAGGAATGTGAAAGGGAAATGAAAAGTTGAAGAAGACAAAGAACATAAGAAAATGAGAAGGAAAAAAAGAAAGAAGAACAAGGCTACAATAGATATGGGATCTACTTTGGTAAGATCCAAAGGAAGTCAAGAGAAATTTCTTGTCCTATCCTAAACTAAGATGCAGAAGGATGGACCATTCTAGAAGAGATGAATGAAGATATCATTAAAGTTGGATTGATTTATGGAGGCTACTACTCAGGGGGAGTAGTTGTTAATCCCTAAGTTTTGTTGATGATTAGTGACCCACACTTAGTCATTTACTTAGGCAGTTTTAGTTGGTTATCACTGTGGCTGAGCTAAACATTCAAGGCCGAGCAACATTGCCAAGCAAGTTTTAGGTTGCCGAGTTACATCATGCCGAGATGAGTAGAATATTAAGTGCCGAGCGATAGAGATGTTTAGTGCCGAGAAGAATAGTTTTTGCATACATGTTAGGATTGATTCAAACTTTGATGTAAACGGTTTAGGCCGACTTGTATGAGGTCTAGGCCTTTATTTGTATGCATTTAATATTTGTCTATTGACTTAATTTTGCATTTAATTGTTTTATACTATGCATGGAATGGAGCTAATTAGGAAATCATAATGCATTGGAGGTATGAACAATAGATCTTGATCATTGATCTAGATCTCGCTGCCAAATCTAAAAATATATAATAAGATTGCTTCTAACCCTAGAAAGAGAGTGTGTGAAAAAGAGATATACAGAGAAGGGTTGTTGTTCATGAGATATGAACAGTAAGTCATTTTGAGAAAAATCCTATATCAAGCAAAATAATAGAGCAGTGAAAAGCAGAGTAAAGACATATCAGATTGAGAGATCATAGAAGTTATTGGAAAGAGTAGATTCATCATCAACATCAGAGTGCATAATGGAGGATCACTACTTAGAACATTCTAATAGGTGTATCAGGTGAAATCTCTTAACAGAGTGGTTTTAGCAGACCTTCTTAAATCTCTTAGTAGAGTGCTTACTTTATTGTAAGTTGAAATTCCTTTAACAAGGTAGATTGTAATGATCTTTAGTTCTTAACCGAACAAAACTTTAACCAGGTAGATTGCATGTTGCAATCAAACTTTTGTAGCCCTAATAGGTACACTTTATTACTGTAGTAGTGAAGATTTTGTGGGTGTCATCCCCATGCCATTTTTACCTATTTGGGTTTTTGGGTTACCAAAATTCTATATTATGAGTTACATATTTGATGCTATGGATTCTATTTGATGTTAGATTAAATTCATATATGTATGAATGTGGATCAATTTTTTTTATGTGGTTAAGTTTGAAGATCTGATTCACCCCCCTCCTCTCAGTATCTTGCTTTCCCATTATTGTTCTTCCAACAATTGGTTTCAAAGCACAATTCACCTATAAAAGTTTTTAATTAGCTTGTGAGAATAAATTTTGAGATGGAGGTTTACAAGTTGGGTAAAGTCATTGAAAATCATAAGATTGAGATCTAGCTAGCATTACATCAGCTTGAGATAGCAAGACAGGAATTGAAGAAATCATTGATAGCTAGGAAATATTTGGCCAAACAAATGAATGATACTCATTACCAGGAAGATGAAATTGCAAATCTATTCCAGAATGGAGATTCTACTGAGAGCAATGCAGCAATTGTAGATCTACTGGAAAAGAATAATGCACTATGTGAAGAAGTCAGAAACTTGAAAAGAGAACAAGAAATGCAGACAGTAAGACTATGTGAAGTAGTGGAACAAAAGAAGAAAGTTGAAGATGAAAAATCTATGGTAGAAGAATATAAAAGAGTGATAACTATCAGACTTGATGAAAGGACACATGATGTTCAAATGATGAAAATCAATCAGGTTGACATGGCAAATAAACTGCTACTTGCGAATCAAGAGATTAGTAGGAAATCTATGGAAATGATAAATATGAGATCTGAGAATTATCAATTGAAAGATGATTTGAGATCTAAGAAGGAACTTAATGAAAGGTTGAATAAGCCTAATGAAGCCTTGACTCATTTTGAGAATCTTATGGAAGCATCAAGAAGGTCAAAGGATTCTTCTGGATTAGGTAACACTGAACCAAAGACATCTGCTAAGAAAGGAGAATCATCTAAGAATGGTGAAAGGAGGAATGCAAAGACAAAACACAACAAGCCTATTTGCCACCACTGTGGAAAACCAGGTCATACAAAAAACATTTTCTGAAGCAAGAAAGGTAAGTCCAATCCTAAACATAAGTTTAATGGTTACTATTTTAATTGCAAGAAATTTGGACATAAAGCACATGAATGTTGGGCTAAAGCAAGTGATGCACCCCCAAACCAAGATTTAATGGTTATTGTTACAAGTGTGAGAAACATGGTCATAAGGCACAAGACTGTAAATCCAGTGCTAAACAACAATGGACATCAAAGACACAAACAAAACCATCTAAGAAAGGTAACACTTACAATTGGGATTATAATACAAGCCATAGTTGTCATTACTGTGAAGAATATTGACATGCACCTGAAGATTTCTTAAAGACACATGTCAGAGGGAAATCTAAGAGTTGGATGAATGGAAGCTTAGTCTATTTCAGTTGTTTGAAGATAGGTCACACTAAGGGAGAGTGTAAGACAAGAGTTCCTGCTCCTACTGTTGAAGAAATAAGAGCATAGATGAACCAAACATGGGTAAGGAAAATAGAGTTGAGCAACAGTGAATCCACTGAAGCTGAGGTCACCCAATCCAATGGATTAGGTGATCAAACCATCTCCAACTGAGAAATAGAGGTATGTAAGGAACTACATTTAAATTTCAATCTCATAGGAGTTCGTAATATGTAAATGTGCCAAAGTCCATATCTGCATATGTTAAAATGTACCAAGACATGTTTGTGACAAGTGCCAAGAAGAGTTATCTGCACTATAGGTGCCGAGTTGGTTGGCTAAGTAAGTTGTGTGATGGCTACGTGTGGTAAGCTGAGTGGTATGCAAGTTGTGTTGGTCAGCCGATGACAGCTGGCTTGCACTAACCTAATGGGAAAAATATTTATTGCTTACCTATCTTGACTTTTCGAGTCTATATAAGGATGAACGGTCTATTATTCATTTTTATTTTATGATTTTTAGCATTTACAGAGTGATTAAAGAAGTTGCAGAATTTGATCTTAGCAAATTGTGTTTCGATAATTTCTTTAGCGTGTCATCAGGAATTCTAAGTTGAACAATGCAAAGTGATTGCTTTTCGAGGTACTCTATTCTTCATTCTCAAACCCTAACTTCAAGAGATTATGGCTGCAAATTATTCCACACTAGAAAAAGGAATGGAGGAGGATCTAAACCAAATTAAGTTAGTAAGGAGTGATGCATGTGCACCACCAAAATTTTGTGTCATTCCCGAAAGTGTGATTTTAAGTGATCTGAACAGAGCCCTCTCATCAATCCCACCAAAGGTACTTATGATTCACAATGTTAGATCTTGTTATATGGTCAAAATTAGTGAAGTGGGCGATAGAAAATTGAGAAAATCCTATGAAAAGCTATGTGAAAATGGAATTATGAAAGATGAATTCAAAAATTTAGCTGACAAAGGGTTAACTTGTGACCTAGATTTTCTAACAGAATTCAAGGATGAATGGATTAAGGTTGTCCTTAGCCAAGTTCATAATATGAATATGTGGCTGGACAATGGACCAGTAAAGATCACAAAAGATATTATACATTGAGTTGAGTTACTGGATATCCTGTTATCAGTGGTAAAAGGACCATGATAGATCAGAAGAAAGAAGAGATAGAAGCTAACACTGGAGCTGTCTGTAACAATAGAGGTATGACCATCTCTAAAATTGAAGACTTAGAACTTGACTTTGGAGTAAGAGTGATTGCACACAAGTTCTATCAGTCGAGCCGACTGGATAGTGTTCCCTATACAATCGTGGACTAGGCATGGAAGATAGTAAAAAAGAATCACACCTATGACCTTGCCGAGCTACAGTTGATACAACTAGCCGAGAACTTACTATCAATTAGGAAAGCCAAAAGATAATCTTGTAAGTTTGGCTCTTTGTTAATGTGTATATTCTTCTATGTATAGAAGTCATTTTCTACACTAGGAAATATTGTTTGGAAGAAGGACAGACCCATCACTTTATAGATTAGTGAATGTATTCAGCAATTAGGCAACAATTTCAATAGCATTATAGGAAATTATTTTGTGGAATTCAAAAAGAGAATGAGGTTGAGGACCAGAATTCCCAATTCACTTGTGGAAAAGCACTATGAAGAAATCTGTTTCTTAGTTGATACAGACTACACCTATATTCAGGCTGTGACACCTAGGGTATCATGGATGGAGCCATTTCCCTATGAAGTTAATATTGATGAAGCATTAGCAACTATCAAAGCACTCCTAGCAGAGGAGATTGATACCAAAGAAAAAAGATTTAGAAATTTTGATGAAGCAAAGGCAAAGATTTCCATGAATCTTAAGGCAAGAACCATGGAAAGAAAGAGGAAAAAGATTGTGAAAAATATGAAAAAGATGGTTGGCTTGCCAAGTGATGAAGAGCTAGAGGATGCACCTCTAGACATATCTACTAGACAAGGGGAAGATGTATCTAAGGAACAAGAAGTAGAATTTAGTGAATCTGAAGAAGAGATCACTGTTAAGGCAAAAGGAAAGAGGCTAGCAGTAGCTAAGGTAATGAAGCTGAGTAAAGCAAAACCTAGAGTTACCCCTCCCATTGCAAATCATCCAAGGACAAGGGCATCTGCTGCCACATCACCAGTAGAAAAAACTAAAGCTTATGTAAAGAAGGTTGGAGAAAGTAGTTCTGGATCGAAGACAAAATTTGCAACAAAGGTTGTGTCGAGCCTACAAGTTAAGAGACCAAGAAGAAAATTGCATTTGGATCCAGAAAGTGACAAAGACAAGACTAAAACTGATGAACCCAGCAACATACCAACAACATCATTCAAGAGACCTACATATATTAATGAGGTATGTGAAAACATGAGAAATTCTATAGGGTTATCTGGTTTTAAGTTTATAAGGTATGAAAAATTGAAGGTAGAAGAAAAGCATAAGGTTCAGGAAGCTCTCCTAGACATGATGTGTAATTTTAAGTCAACACCTATAGAAATAGGAAACAATGTGTCGAGTGAGTTGTATGAATTTATATCTAGCAAGTGGGAATTTGCACTCACAACTGAGAGACAAATAAGAGAAGGCACTTTATCTCAAGTCATTCCTGAGCTAACCAAGAAACAAAGAGAAAAATTATTTGAAGAGTATAAGCACAAATTTATACCTAAATAGAGAGGTTATGCTATTTTGAAGAATGATATTGAAGGGATAGTACATCAGAGTACTAGAATTTGGAAGGAAATTTTTGGATTGATTGCTCCAAAAGAGAAGAAGATTGATGAAGGAACATCTGAGCCAAAGGATAAAGACATTGAATCCACCCCTATACCACAAAAATCAATAGTTCACATTGCTATTGAGCCTGAGAAGACTAGAATAGATTCACAAGAACAATCAGAGATAGTTAACACTGTTGATCTGACTATTGATAGTCCAATTGATGACTCTAAAAATCTGGATGCCGAGGGTCAGGATGAGCCGAGGGACTCAACTAGTGAATCAACTATTAAGGCAATAGAGGATGAAGATGAAATGAGTACAAAAGAAGTAGAAAAGGAGAAAACAATTAAACAAGAGGTAATTATACAACACTCACCTATTTTGGAGGTTGTGAAATATGTTCTAGATAGTAGTGAGGAGACAAGAGATACTAACAATGAGCCTAAAGAACAAGAGGCAATACAAGTGTTGGTTGATCTACCACACTCTACATCATCAACTCACACTAGAACTAAGACAGGATGCATGCCTAATTAGTAGGAAATTTTGACTGAACTGAAGGATGCAATGGTGACTACTACTGAAACTGGAAAAGGTATTGTAGAAACAAAGCCGAGCAATAGTTCAACTAAATTTAAGAAGAGGAAAGTTATGAGGAAGAAGTCTCTGATTCTTGATGTCACATTAGATGAAGTTATTGTGATTCCACCATGGGATCCCAATGTTTTTTCTTATGAATAGATTGCGACTCTTCAAGAGCTACTTAAGAGGAAGAAAAGATAGGAGGAATTGAAAAGGGAGCAAAAGAAAAAGCAAGTGCTACATGACATAAAAGATATATTTGTAAAGGCTTTTAACATGGAGGATGAAAAACCTCAAGCCCCTATTCTTGAACAGTTAGTTCATATTGTGCAAAAAGGTAAATGATGACAATATTGAAGCCAATGAAAAGTTGTTGCAATGGTCCAAGAGAAAATTCAAGAACAAGGTACTAGAAAAAGTCTAAAGAGATTGCAGTAAAATAGGTTGAAATTTCTTCTCTTGTAGAAATTTTAGGAGTTGCAACAAATGTTTATTCTTTGTATAAAAGGTTATCTAATGTTGAATTCTTCACAAAGGATAATCAACAGAATTTAGAAAAATTGCACTTAGACTTAAAGTCAACTGGAAATTCACTGAGTATGGATGCTAGCACTAGCTCCTTACATTTTAATAGGTTGACTTATGCATAAAGGAGGATAGCCAAGCTCATGGCTAAAGATGGTTGGATTAGGACCAAACTGATTGCTATTTAGACAAGTCTAATACCTCATATGGAGGTCATTCAGAAAGAACTTTCATCTACAAATGGATTGGTCAAGAGAGATTCTCGTCTCTCCACTACAGAAAGTTTAGTAAGTCTAGCTGCTGAGCTAGAAGTGAAAATAGAGGTTATGAAGTTTGTCAAGGATAGTTGGGACTCTGTATTTGAGTCTACCTTACAACTTCATAAACATTTTTTGGACAAGTATAATTTGACCCCACCAACAATCAGTGACGAAAATAAGGGGGAAACTGACAGGACTGACAAGGATACAACATAAAGGAGATCAGTATAGGTATCCATGTAATTTTTTTTTTTAAGGCATGTATACTATGTAAATTTTTATATGTAGTATGATGTACATTCCTAGGGGGAGTACAATATGTACTTAGGAAACATTTTGGATGAAACAAATTGAAATAATAAGTGTGTTTTTGCCACTAATATCAAAGGGGGAGATTGTTAATCTCTAAGTTTTGTTGATGATTAGTGACCCACACTTAGTCATTTACTTAGGCAGTTTTAGTTGGTTATCACTGTGGCAGAGCTAAACATTCAAGGCCGAGCAACATTTCCTAGCAATTTTTAGGTTGCCGAGTTACATCATGCCGAGCCGAGTAGAATATTAAGTGCTAAGCGACAGAGATGTTTAGTGCCGAGCAGAACAATTTTTGCATACATGTTAGGATTGATTCAAACTTTGATGCAAATGGTGTAGGCCGACTTGTATGAGATCTGGGATAACATTTGTATGTATTTAATATTTCTCTACTGAGTTAATTTCACATTTAATTGTTTTATAATATGCATGGCACGGAGCCAATCAGGAAATCAAAATGCATTGGAGGTATAAACAATAGATCTTAATCTTTGATCTAGATCTCGCTACCAGATCTGAAAATATATAATAAGATTGCTTCTAACCCTAGAAAGAGAGTGTGTGAAAAAGAGATATACAGAGAAGGGTTGTTGTTCATGAGATATGAACAGTAAGTCATTTTGAGAAGAAGCCTAGATCAAGAAGAATGACAGAGTAGTGAAAAGCAGAGTAAAGACATATCAGAATGAGAGATCACATAAGCTATTGGAAAGAGCAGATCTGTCATCAGCATCAAAGTGCATAATGAAGGATCACTACTTGGAACATTATTACAGGTGTATCAGGTGAAATCTCTTAACAGAGTGGTTTTAGAAGACCATCTTAAATATCTTAGCAGAGTGCCTACTTTATTGTAAGTTGAAATCATTTAACAAGGTAGATTGTAATGATCATTTGTTCTTAACCGAATAGACCTTTAACCAGGTAGATTGCATGTTACAATCAAAATTTTGTAGCCCTAACAGGCACACTTTATTGCTGCAGTAGTGAAGATTTTGTGGGTGTCATCCCCACCCTAGTTTTACCTATTTGGGTTTCTGGGTTACCAAAATTATGTGTTATGAGTTACATATTTCATGTTATGGATGCTATCTGATGTTAGGTTAAATTCATATATGTATGAATGTGGATTAATTAATTTTAAGTGGTTAAGTTTGAAGATCTGATTCACCCCCCCCTCAGTATCTTTCTTTTCCATTATTGTACTTCCAACATTAGTATGCATGGTGAGGATAAATTATTTAATACAAATTTGAGTATTTGTAGGGATCTACAAGGAGGTATTGGAATTAGTAAGATAAGTGTTTGATTAGTGTATGGATGTCTCAGAGGTATGTGTGTGCAAGAAGGAAAGATGAAGTTGATGAGGTAGTAGAAGAAGAAAATGAAAAGGAAGTAGACATTGATATGAAAATAGATAATTCTATAAGAACAATTGATACACCTTTGTCATTGATGTCAAAGGGGGAGAGAAATAGATGTGGAAAATCTAAGGTATGAAGACAAAGTAAAAAAGAGAAGAACAAATGAAGACAAAAAGGTATCAGAGGAAATATCAAAGGAGAAGATCAAGAAGGAAGCTGATCATATAAGAGAAGAAAGTTTATGTATACTTGTACATAAGAAAGAAGTGAGCCAAGAAGTGTGATGTATATCTAAGAAGGAGAAAATGACAGAGAAAAGAGTATATAATCAGAATAAAAATAAGGAGAGCATGTTTCTAGGAGGATCATAATCAAAGCAAAGAAGTGTTATTAGAGACACTCTGAAAGATAATGTTAGATATTGCTGGTAGTATTGTTTATTATCTTTCTATGAGTGCATCTATTGGTTTCTGACTATATTAATTATTTTTCACATCACATATTTCTATCAAAACTAAAGGGAGATATTGTTGGCATATTGGCAAAGCTGGATGATGGTTGTGTTGGCACTGATGTGAACATAGTAGAAGGATTGATCAAAGAAAGTAATCAGATGATTTATTTGTTTGATGCTAACTTACCTATTTCAAGTTAGCAAGTGGAGAAGAATGTTAAAAGGTCCAATGAGAAGAAAATATTGTACATATGGTCACGAATAGAGAGGAAGAATTTTGAAGGTGTTTAATATCTCCATCCAAATTTATAAAAGGTTTAATGATGATTAGTATAGGTAACCAAGTTGTAGTAGGTGACTGGAAGATATGGTGACAAACTATGTTAATACAAAGATATATTAAGGTTTGATGTGCACAATAGAGTTGGAGTTTCTTGGAGAAAACCTAGGGGTGTGTTTGAGATATATTCAACTGTCTTAAAATCAGAGGGTTTATACTTTAGAGGTTTGCAAGGCATAATATTATTGGATCAGAGACTTGATGACAATGTTCTTCAAGTATTAGTGGAAAAGAGTTGTCAAATCCAATGGTTGTGGTGGATTTGAATGTTTGAGTGTTTTTCATGATGGTATAAGATGTTATTGAAGTATGTTCTTGATGATTTGGTGATACAAATGGATCATATTAGTAGAGTTTTTGGTCAATAACAATATTTTTTAATTTTTATTCATGTTCTTGGCTGACATAGTTGGTTAATCATGTTGTGCAAGTACTAAACTATGAAATCTGGGAGATTTATGATCTTGAGGTGGTAGTTTTTGGAAATGGATATGATTTAGCAATGAGAGATGGATTTGAATCAATAAATTTGGCACATTGATTGAAGAGACGGTGAATTAAGTTTTTCTGACCTAGTTCATGGTATAAAATGATGAATTAGGGAAAATTCAACGTGCAAATCATGAATGTGAATGCTACAGGTGGATAGAAAAGGGAGAGCCATATTCAGTGGTAATCAGAAGTGTTTCAACAAGGGGTTGAATAGAGATTCGCATTGTGCTACATTGAAGTTGTATCAAACATAAGATAGATGCCATTTACATAGTTCATAAAGGTTCATAGATCATTGTAGTGATCATATTGTAAGGAAGTAAGCCTTCCTCTAGGTTTTATCCAAAGGCTTTCATTTGTGTAGTGAGCTCTAGGAAGTGAGCTTGAACACATGTTCATTCCCCATACATTATAATAAGTTTATACTTCTAACAAGGTATTTTCTTATTGTGGGTAATCAACCCCACTGTGGTTTTACCCCTAACATGGTTTCCATGATAAAAATATTGTGTCAAGTGCATGAATGTGATTCTAATTTGTGTATGCCTTCACATTTTATTTTTAAGTAATAAGATTAGAATTTAGGGTATTCATGATTAAAGGGTTTTTAGGACTAAGGAGTTATAAATTGAAGTTTTGGGAGCAACTAATTCACCCCCTCCTCTTAGTTGTTCATTGTCATAATATTAACGTATAATATATGTTATGAAATTTTATAACATATCTTTGAATGAATATAATGGAACCAATTGGAGCATTCAAGTTGGTGAATGAATTATGAACTTAGACAAGTGTAAGGAATGTGTTATTTTAACACCTAGAATCATCTTGAGCTTTCAATATTAGATTTTGACCAAGGATCTGGGCACACAAATTTGGTGATTTATCTCATGGTTATATGATTACCTTTTGATGATTCTATGTACTAGTGCTCCAATTTATTGAGTTCTTGAGATGGAAATCTCATAAAAAAATTGTAGTATTACTATGATATCATAATTACACTAGATGTTTTATTAGTGATACTCATGTAAAGACTTAATATTTGTAAGTTTATCTTAATTATTGATCATTGAAAAATATATTAAGTTGATTTGGAGTGATGGTTTTCTCTTAAAGGTGTTTCTCCACATGACCACTATGTTTTGTTTGTGCATAGGCAAGTGTTTCCAAGGGAAAAAATCTTTTTATATACAAATTCAATAAATTATAGGGTCAAAAGTTGCATACCCCTATGCCATTTCACCTACACTTTTGTAGCCACTTTAGTGTCCAAACTTTGAATTCTTAGCTCTTACATTGGCCTTTCCTTGCCAAGATGCTCAAGATACATTTTTCTGTCTAGCTTTCAACATCACTTTTTGCATCAAGTTTGCCTTCTTGTCATCTTTCATTTATTTTTAGTGTGATTTATCCAAATACTAGTGTGTTATGTAGATGATTGCACATTGTGCTAGCATCCGGTGACATCTTAATATCAAAATAGTATCTCTAATCATTTTTCCACTTGCCACCTATCCAAGTCCATGTCAACAACTCAAAATATTTTAGAATAGCTCAACAAATCTCTCTCTCTCTCTCTCTCTCTCTCTCTCTCTCTCTCTCTCTCTCTCTCTCTCTCTCTCTCTCTCTCTCTCTCTCTCTCTCTCATTGCTTCCTATAGCTTTCTATAATAGTCTATGCAGCTTCCTTGCATTCCTCAAGCATTTTTTTATCATATTTATCTTGTATCTTTGAGAATCTTAGGATTCATTGCATTATTTATCTATTAAATTATGTTATCTACTTGTCTTTTTATCTATCTATCTATCTATCTAGTTGGTGTGGAGGTGGAAATGCCAAAATAGAGACTTGATTGAGAAAAGTCTTCAAACAACCCCAAATATTTGTCCCCTTATTTTTATGTGCATGTTTATTTGGAGACATTTAACTAAGTAGAGGTTTGCAAGTATCTATTTATTCATTTTCATGTATATCTATTATCTCATATTATTTGTTATGTTTCTAACTTTTGAGTTTTTCAAATTGGTTAGAATATAGAGTTGGGATTTTGCTAGATTTTGGTTGTTCCCTATCACAGTCTATAGAAGAATACAATGTTCCACACAAAGATCTATGTTTTATTGGAATCCTTGGTTGAAATGCTCAAATTTGGACCAGAATTATCTATTCTCTATGCTTCCCATTTCTATAATCAAAATCTTCATTTTTTTTAATCCATAATAGGATATCTTCACTTGTTTATCTAGTTGGAGATATTTTGAATGTATATTGTGAAACTCACTCTCAAAAGAACATATCTCTCTTTTAGTATGGTCAGATTTACCCCATTATATTTTTGAGAACCCAACGTGAACATCACTTATGTATTATTTTCAAATGAATTCTTTATCATTCCATGAAGAAATAATTATACCTAAAAATGGACAAATAAAAAAATCTCCATTCTCAAGGAAAAAAAATAATCCTGTAGAACCCCATTCCATGTCGTCAATCTAGAAATAATATGTTGGCCTTTGGGTAAATTATTTATGCATTGTTTCTTTAATTTAACTTATTAATTTCAAAATGAATTTTTTTAATCTTCTTTTATTAATTCACTTACTATTTTTATTCAAAGTTCTAATGATGTTCCTTTTCGTACATGTGATGGTGACTTGGCTCTGCCTATGTCACTCTATATATTTGACCCATCTCATAAAAATTATCCTCTCTCAAAAGATATTTTGTTTTGAGAGGATGAAATCATTGAAACTTTTTTTAGTTTTCTTCTTCATTCCTTCATTCCAATGCACTTAGTTCTAGTGATGATCTATTAGTGAATAAGGAATCTCATCTCACATTCAATCCCCCATAGGTTTATGTTGAGAAAGTTTCTTCAACTAATTCTTCTAAAAGCTTTAATTATTTGGTTAATTATAGTATTTTCTACCCATATCATGCCAAAGAGATTCATCATTTATGTGACTCTAGATAGTCCTCGAGAGAAAACGCTTTACATTCATCATGATCCTTTTAAAAATGACACATTGGATCTTTTTCTAATATAAAGAGTCTAAGGATCCTTCTTATAGAATGGTAGCCCATACTTATAACACTCATAGAAAGGAGAAAAATATTAATAATCCAACTTATTTACTACCTTCTAAATCAAATCTTCCTTAAGAACCTAAACCTTGAGTTAAAAACCAACTTACTACAATCTTATTGAATAACTTCAAGTTACACATACTAAGATCTCACTTTAATAGTTGCTTCAGACTGCTTTAGTTTATCAAGGTATGCTATAAGAATCTCTTCAAAAGATATTGTTGTTAAAAACACAAGAATACTGGGGGAATTTAATCAGTATCTTATTAAACCTTAATTTCCTTTTAAAACCATATAAAACCCATGGAGAGAAATATCATAAATAAAACAAGATTACCTACAGTTTTATGGGCTACAATCCACATGAAGTCACAACTCCCTAAAATACAATTTTATGGCTACACCAAAAGGAAGTTCACTAATCCCTAAGAGTGAAAACACCTACATAAGGAAACCACAACCTTATAATAATATGAAAACCTATCAAGCTTCCATTGCAACATACATTAATATTTTTTCACACACTTGACACCCACACTTTTTTGCAACTAATTTAATCTTTCATTTATATCCTTCGTAAGCTCTAACAACCTTCTCTAAGTTGGATAAGATTAAAAAAAAATGTAGACATGAAACATGGATTGGCCAAAGAGGTCAGCCCCAAACACTTCCATGGTAGAATATAAGAAAATGAAGACTAAAGAAAGAGGAAGGTAGGATATAAAACACTCTATAACACATATCCATGCAGGCACACTCATTAAAGAATTGGTGCAAGTCCCCCAAGTCCACCCATAACACACTTATCCTTTCATCGAAATGCTCCTATTAAAAAATAGTACCAAAAAGACTAGGACCCATTATGCGGAGAACATAAGAACATCATATGAACTTAAACATCATTAAATTAATTTTCTTTCATACTACTACATTCCATTGATCTAGTATAACACACATAAACTTAAAACCCTAGAATCACTTGCAAACCAGTCAATATAGTCATGAGATATAACAATTAGGTTCATACTTGTAGTACACCAGAGCACCTAAAACTTGAGGAGAAGTAATATAAAATAATATTATCAAGCCCCCCAAACCATAAGAGTGAATAGTGAAATGCAAAGAAGTAAAGTGAATTATTCAAATCCATCCTAACAAGAAATAATTTTTTTTTACTTTGCAAGCCCCTGAAACTTCTATCTTAGCTCTTATGACATGAAATGACAAACATACAAACTTTATGGAACATCCTCCTTTATCTAACTTGTAAACTATGACACCATAACTTTAAAAGTAGAGAAGTGTAGTAAAATTCCATGATCTAGAGACACCAAAGTGGACACTAAATACTTGATCTATTTCAATACAACAATTAATCAATTAAAGTATATTTGATATCCAACCATGAACTCCAAAACATAACATTTCATCAACTCATTTGATCCAACCATGAGAACTAGATCATAACATTTGATCAACACACCTTTGAATTCTAATATTGAACATTTAAGTATACAAACATTAGTTGATATCAAAGGAAACACACAATCACACTAATGCAACAATCTCTCTTATCATGAGTTGACATCAATAAAAAAACACTTCTCCATATTTGCATCAATATCCTCCTTTATCATTCATGGAAACTATTGGTGTTTTATGTCATCCTTATCCTATCTTTGTTGAACAATCTAGATAAATAATAGGGGGGGTGGGCTGAATTAGTTATCATGAAAGAATTTTCTTAACCTTAATCAATTTAGAGAAATCATCTCAAATCATTAAGATAATTAAAATTTATATGTACATGAAAGCACATAAGAAGGCCGTACAGAATGAACACCATATTTTATGTGGAAACCCAAGATTGGAAAACCACATAGAAGCTAATTCTCATCAATAAAAGGATTGGTTAAGTTGATTTTTACAAAGTCTCACTTCCAGGTTCTCACTTCAAGTAGGCTCACTTTCAGAGGGATCACTACGTGACTATTATAACCAAAAGAGAAAGGCTCACTACCAACTAAAAAAAGGCTCATTGCCAGAAGAGAAATAATGAAAGGGAATCCACTACTAAAATAATTGTCACCAAATGCAACACCAAAAGGACCTTATGGTCTGTTTCCTCTCGTTTCACACTTCATAATATCTAGATCTTTCCTTATTAGATTCACATTCATCATACACACACTTTTTCATTGAAAAAAATCATCACTTACTTATACCGTGTCATGCCTCCATAATCTTCTAAGTTGACCAAACATAATTTGAAATAGGTCACCACAAACCATTCTCATAGTGGTAAGAAATCAAACATGGACCATATGAAACCTCCTTGCTCAAATTAACATGATATAGATTTAACATGATATTTTGAACCAAGAATTGGATATACATATTACAATGCCAACAATGTTCTGAAGCACATTAACCTATTTCCAAATTGATCCAAACCCAAAAGAGTGTACCACATTATGTTGCAATATGAATGGGATTAGGAAAAACATGACCTAAAGATAGATCATCGAAACATAACATCTAAAGCATACAAAATCTGGATAACCAAAGCATCAAAAAAAAAACTCATTAATCAACCAAAATATATTGACATTAACGAAAACAACAACAATTAACATCAAATTCAAATAGTATCCCTCTTTTTCATTGATGTAAACATTCTTCAACAACAAAGTGTTATAATGTGAGGTTGATGTTATTCTTGTTTTTGTCATTAATGGTTTTCATTGATGTCAACATATCTAATGTAAATATCTAATTTGGCTATTTTTGTGTATCCGTGATGGTGTATTAGTAGAAGTATTCACCAAAGGATGTACCTTTATTTTTATCCTTATTTGTGTCTATGTTGGTCCCTTTTAATGTGCAACATATGGTGGAAATTATTTTTTGGTTCAATCCTATTTGTTGGTACCAAATTTCTTGGAGGTTGTGTAGCGTACTTATATGTGGGAAGCGTGTTATATTGAACGAGGTGGTCCACATTTGATTTTTTACGACCATAGGAATATTTTAGTGTGACCTATTTCAAATGGGTTTAGGGAAACTTAGTTGTTGGCATATAGAAATATAAGAAGAGTGATAATCTTAGTTGTTAGGTGTGTTTCTTGGATGCAAGTAATATGTGAAGTGAATGTGAATCTAACAAGGAAAGATCTGTGTGTTGATGTTTGTGGAGTTGATGAAATCAATAGAAAATTGTTATATCATTAATGTATTATAGACAATGGCTCTAGTGGTGGTTTCAAATTCATTTCTTAGATTCTTGTAGTGAGCCTATTTGTATTGGTAGTTAGCCACTTTCATATTTTAGGGTAGTTAGCCTGATCAACACTGAGCCAACCTGTAGTGAGAAAACCAATAGTGAGCCCTTGTAAAAAATCACCTTAATTGGTGTCACCTTAACCAGTGTTCATTTCATGAGAAATAGTTTCTCTATGGTTTTTCCCAGTTTGGGTTTTTGCATAAATTTTGGTGATCATTATGTTGATGGTTTTGTGCTTTCATGTTTATATCTTTTATAAGTTTCTAAATATTTTAAATTATTACTAGTTCAGTAAAAATTTTAGAAAGTGTTTGTGAATAACTTTTTCACCCCCCCTCTCAGTTATTTGGCCTATTCAAAAATTACTTTTAGAGTTGGGTTCTTCAGTGAATAACTTAACTGCTTGAGGAAAATTTGATGGTGCACAAACTGAACATCCATGTATTTTATGGATCTGACTACAATTCATGGAAGGATTAGATGAGAGGATATATGATCTTGATCAATTATACCACCTAGAAGCATGCAGAGAAGAAGTATGTGTTACCTCAGAAAGGTCTAACTACTCTAGATGAAATCACAACCTATGAGGAGAATTAGAAATCATGGTATGAAATCTTTAGTGCTTTATCAAAGACTGAGTTATCTAAGGTTATTTCATTAAGGGATTCTTGTAAAATTTTGGAAAATCTGAAAGAGATTTACGAAGGCAACTACCTAGTTAAGCTATCATGTTGGAATTTTGCAAAGATGATCTATGTTTTGATAATAGCATTATATTATGGTGTTTTAATTGTAGGAAACATGTTGTACTAGAGTTAAGAGATAAGTTATATTAATGGTGTTGAAGATCTAATTGAAGAAATGACAAAGTGTTTAGTCAACTAAGTAGAGGAAAGTAAGTGAGATACAGGCAATTAGATCTAGAGATAGTGATCGAGTTAAGGTGTGTGATCATGTAGTTATCATTTACAAAGATGTATTGACCTATGTCTACAATCACATCAATTATTTTGATGATATGTGCAAGATATTGAAAATTCAAGTAGACTGATGGGATGTCATGCCCCACAAGGGAACTGGGGAAGAGAACAGAGATTCTCTTTGAAAAGAAAACCTAAGTAAAAATTCATGAAAATTTTTGAAATTTTAAAAGAGTTATGAGAGCAAAACTTTAAACTTAGATTCTTCCCAAAGTTCCCTTCTAACTTAATGCACCATTCATTTAAGTCCATCTAGTGTGCTAGCAATTTGATGTACTTTTTAAACAAACTAAATCATATCATTATAAGATTCTTTATTAAGAAATACCTAAGTACTTTCATTTCAATTTTCCATTTAAAACCATCTAGATTCCTAAGTATTCTTTATGAACAATATAACCTTCAAATCAAATGGAATCATCTAAATCATTTGATACATTGCAAATAATACATTTGTTTTTTTCAATATCCTTTTCACTTAATCAATAATAAGAAACATACTACTATACTTGAAATGTTAAACATACATCTTATACATAAAGTTCACATCTCCCTTTTCCCTTTTCCTAAATCTACCCATTCC
>MU223518.1:1009375-1038260 GCA_018584345.1 Thuja plicata | reverse complement strand
AGACAAGTACTAGCTACAAGATTCACAAATCCAACAAACTAAGAGATCACATAATACATCCACACAAGGGACTGACTCGGGAACTCCCCACCTAAGGATAGAAGGATCAGAGGCGGAGTTTCTTCCTGTGGAACTTGGTGATATCTCCATAACAACAACATCGATCGAGGATTTTGAGGGATCGCTCAAACCTGTGAAGCCAGGTGAAGATGATGCCCGGTACCTGCAATCCTGCATCACCAAGAAGAGATACATATATATACATATGGATATTCATACAAATCAGATATACGCAAACAGATGACCAGGATCGATACATCGTGTGGACATCAACTAAGTGAGTAACTACGACTTCGTCCTGAGCCATGAAAACACATCAGACACATATCTATGAAACATAAAACATCATGATAATGGTTAGATTCAAATCCTTGGTTAGATCCATAAAACATATAAAAATAGATGGTTTTCTAATCTCATAAACATATAAATGATAACCATAAATGAGCATATCAATCATATCATCATCCACAAAATATTAATGTAAATGTATAGTTCTAACCATCATAATAAAATGTCCAAGTCAAAAGTCCAAGTATCACCATAGGAGAGGGTATTACATGGGAAGAATAGATGACAAATAGAACAAGTTTGGTTAGATCAAGTCCCTGGTCTATTTAATGTTTGAAATTAATTATTTGTGACCCAATTAATGTTGTGTTGACTTTATTGAGTTGAAAAATGTGTTTTGGAGGGATTGGATTTAAGATTTATGTCGGTGGGCAAAACATTTTAGGGCAAGAGGCCAATTGCGATAAAGTAGTTATAAAAGAAGGATGAATTTTGTTTTAAGGTAAATGTGGTGATGTTGAGATGGAACAATAAGAGATTGTGATTGTTTGAATTTTTTGGATTCTTAAGGAGGAACTATGATCAAAAATAAAGTGGATCTATTAGATAATAAGGTCATTTTCAGATCAGTCACTCTTGGGTCTATCTCAAGGCAAGCCCTAACAATTTTTCAATCTTAAATCCTTTAACTAGGTCACTCCAAATAGGGTGAGAAGGATCTTTAACAGGATTTGAAGTTTAAATCCTCTAAGAAGTTGAATCTTAGGAGTTTGAAATCTCTTAATAGAGTAGTCTTTAACAAGACTTATATTAGCTTCTAACAGGGCTAGAATACTCTTAACTGAGTACACCCCTTACAGGGTGTTTGTAGTTGCTCCAAACATGGAAGATTTCTTTTGTACACTAGTGAAATTTTTGAATACCATTCCACATGTATTTTTCTCCCTCTAACAAGGGTTTCCACAGGAAAAATCTTGTTTCTAGAGTCTCTATTGTGTGAATGCTTTACTTTTTACATTTCTACATAATATTTTCATTTGCATGTTTGGTATTATGGAATCTACTTAAGAAGAGTTTCAAATTTGTGGTTGCATAGATTCACCTCCCCCTCTCACTACCTTTAAATATTGAAAATTGGTATCAGATTCGAGTTCCCTTGAAGAAGCCTAATAGATCAGGTAAGATCCTTAAGGCAAACATTTAGTGTTTGTTTGAGAAAAGAGTGAAAATAAAAGAATTTGAAATGGTCATTGAGGAATTGAAGAATAAATTGAAGCAGTCAAGAGATAAACAATATGAGCTTGTTGAAAAAATGTGTGAGAGTCAATATTACATTGAGAAATTGTCTGAAAATAATGGATCTAATGAATCTGAAGAAGCCCTAGAAGCCATGACTATGGAGATTGAGAAACTAAAGAAGGACAATAAAATATTAAGATAGAGATGGAAGCCCAATAAATAATAATGAGTGAAGAATTGGAAGCAAGGAGATCTATAGAAGATGCAAGGAAAGTTGCAGAGGATGCCCTTAAAGCCAACAATGAAATTGAGAAGGATAAATTTGATGAGCTTTTTAAATCTGAACATGAGGTTAGTACATTTCATGAACATTCACATGATACAAATGAAGGGTATCAAGAATTCCTAAGGATGAAAGAAGATCTAAGAAATGAGAATGAGAAACTAAAAGGAGAATTGACGAGTGCTAATGATCTACTGAAGAAATTGAATGAGAGTACTACAAAGCTGGATGAAAAACTAACGAATCAAAGAGGGAGTAAAGAGACCACAAGCCTTGGATACATTGGTAAGACTACTTTTGAAGTTGGAGAATATTCTAAAATAAAGGAGATCAAGAAAGAAGGAACGTCTCAATCAAAGGTAACACAAATAAATTCTGGTAATAAATCCTACAAACCTGTGTGTTTCAATTGTCATAAGGTAGGTCATACTACAAATGTATGTGTGAGCAGATCACTAAACAAAGATAATACTCTTGATGGATATTTCTATAACTGCAATAAGTATGGTCATACTACCTATGATTGTAGATCTAGACCCATTAGTATATCTATCAGCTTTGATGATTACTATTTAAAATGCAAAAAATATGGTCACAAAGATTATGAGTGCAGGTCAATAGTTATCAATCAGAGGTCACTTGTGAATTGGGAAAGCCCTTACCAAAGGGAGAGGCAATTTGATGTCACATGCTCAATTTGTGGTAACTATGGACACATGGATGTGAATTGTAGAATGAGGAGTGGAAGAGGTAATGCTAGACCATGGAGAAAAAATGGTATGGCATGTTTTCATTGTCATAAGATTGGACATCTAGCAAGGAATTGCAGGTTAAAGAACCAATCTATAAATCAACCAAGAAATTAGAAAGGAAAGAAGACTATAAATGTAGAAGAAGTAAGGAAAGAGATGAAAAAGAATTGGAAGAATAAGGAAGATAGTAAGACATTGGAGAAATCCACATCTCCATCAGGCGTGGAGAATTCATCATCAAACTAAGCCTTCATGTGGCTTTGGGGGAGCAAGTATTGTTGAATCCATTTGTCAAACCACATGAAGGTGTGTGGTAAGATCTATCAGAATTTTAAGATGAAATAAGTTTCTTTGTAATGTATTGTAAATTTTTGATGAATTATATGGTGTTTTGATCATCGCTAATGAGTTTTTGGGTCAACTAATGAAAATGTTAACTCTATCAGTAAGTGCATTTAATGCATGCATGCGAAGGTTGATAAAATGTAATTTTTGTATTTCATTCTTACCTTGCATGTTGTGAAATATTTTATGGAGCAAAAGAAGCATTGTTTGAGTCATTTCCTGAGATCCAAGGAATAAAGAGAGATTGTTTGTGTTGATCTGGAAGAGAAAATCAACTGGGTGTTGTCGTGTTCTTTAGGAAGAAACCTAGTTTCAAACTATTCGAGGTATTTATCTATTATCTTCTTGCGTGGTTGAGAATCTTACATGGATACTCCTAAGTTGTTTGATATTACTAAGAGACCATGACTAGAGTTCAAGAGAAATTCTTTCAAGTCTATAGAAAATGATCCAGTGGGTGCTCTAACTAGTGTGCCCTATGGTGTGTTGCATGTACAGGATGTTAGAGCTTACATTCATTGTAAATTGGAAGATTTAGGATTATAAAAATACATGAATAGTATTAGAAGATATGTTATGATAACATGGTGCTTAAAGGTGAGTACAAACACATCAATAAATGTTTTCATCATGCAGATATCTATCCTGATGATTTTGAAGATGATCAGATAAGATTCATCTTGAGAAGAATTCATGTTATGTTTATACGGTTAGACCAACCATATAATATTACAAAGGAGCAATTCATATTGTAACTGATCTATGTGAAACCAGTGGTGTACCTATTCTTTGAACCATTCCAAATGAGGAAAGATCGGGATGACTAAATCTAAGTGGGATGGTCATGTGATGATAGTAAATGATATTACAAATGAAGAGGTCAAGTATGCTTCAATGGTTATGGGATATAAGGTATATCATTATAGGAGGATGAACAACATACTTGATGCTTCTCTTCATAAATCAAACTATTGGAAAGTTGACTCCTAGGGAGTATTTGAGTTATTTTGTGTTGTCATTATGGAAACAAAGTCATATGAAGTTTTGACAGAAAACTTTGTAGTGGAAATTGACTAAGTATAGAAGACTAGACATAACAGAGATACACAAATGATTAAAGCACTAGTGCATGTGCGCATGAATGATTCAGACTAAGAACCTTCAGACATAATCTCTATGATATGTTTTTATGCTTACTCTATACATGCAATGTATGGAATGTCAGTACAAATAAGTTACAGAAAGAACAAGCACACTAGCAATTTAGAATATAGAGTATGATGCTGACTTCAGGTTTTTGATTAGCATGTAATCTTTTGTTGTGTGAAGGCCAAGCACCTATTGTAATAAGTTTGTAATCATGTATTAAACATTATTGTAAACACACTTAAGCCAATTTTTTTGGAAGCCTTGTGAATGTTGTTTTTGGGCCGACTAAGATCTTGTTTATAGTCATGTCTATTCAGGCATAAACATATATATATGCAATGTAAAGGTATGTTACAAGTGTCAAAGAAATATGCAGAGTAGAGATATAGAAAAATAGTATAAAGATGTTAGTATGAGATAGAGCCCTTAAAGAAGATAAGATCATAAGTGCATAACCAGAACTGATCAGACATATGTGTCATATACAATAGTTCACTTTTAGATATAGTGCATATCTATTCTTAGGAGGTTGTAGCCTTCTTTCTCATTGAGCAGTGAGCTCTTGGACAGTGAGTCCTCACCCCTAATAGGGTTATTTATAAAAGACTCCTAATAGGGTCAGGCCTTTAACCAGGTCATTGTACTTGCATTGTAAAGACTGCTCCTAACAGGGCAAAGGAACTTTAACAAGTTCATTATACTAGTGCAATATTTGTGGGTACTAATTCCCATTGGGGTTTTCCTCCAATCAAGGTTTCCCTGTAATCATATCATGTGTTATGTGTTCTTTTGTTAAGCTTCAAGTGATATATAATTTATTTTAGTTTAAAGTTGCTAAAATAGAATAAATAGTCAAACACTGATTCACCCCACCTCTTAGTTTTTCCAAAAATTGGTATCAGAGCTCTGGTCCTCTGAAAGAAAGTTTAACCACTTGAGGAGATCATGGATTCAGGAGAAGCAAAACATTTGAAAAAGAATCTTGAATTAGCCCTTGAAGATCTGGACAAATCTGAGAAAGAAAATGAGGAACTTAAGCTAAAATTTGATGGCTCACAAATGCTTATCAAAAAGTTAAGAAAATATTTGAAAGATTGCTCTATAAATGATTTGGGTGAAATGGTCAAGAAAATGAATGAAGAAAACTTATCTTTAAAGGATAAGATAGAAGAATTAAATGATCAGTTAACTGATAGACTAACAGCTATTGAAGAGAAGAAAAAAGAAAATAAATATTTAGATGAAGAACTCATGCAAGCTAATATGAAAATCTTGGAGTTGGAAAACATCAAGAATAAAATTGAATCTGAATTATCAGGAGCAAAAGACAAGATTGATAAACTACACACAAGTTATGATATGATTCAATCAATGCTTTATCCATAAAAGATAAAAGGTGGTACCACTGGTATGGGATACACTATAGCTCAAATTGAGATCAATTCATTACAAGAAAGAAAGAAAGCTCAAACAGAATCTACAGAAGAAAAGAAAATTGAGAATCATGAAAAGACTAAAGCAGAACCACCAAAAGATAAGCACGAGGCAGTCAACTATACTTGCTATGCATGTAACAAGCATGGACACTTAGTAAGAGATTGTAAGGATGTAAGACCCTTCAATGGTTACTATTACTCCTATAATAAGTTTGGTCATAGGGCTATTCATTGTAGGAAAAATCAAAGAAATCACTCAAAACTGAACCAAAGGAATCAGACTCAATACCATTAGAGAAATCAACCTCAAAGAAACTTGCAAAAAATTACATGTCAGATATGTAATTACAACGGAAACACAGCCAAGAAGTGTAGTATGATGAATAAAAACATCAGACCTCCTACCATTTGTCACTCATGTGGAAAATTTGGACACATCTCAAGGTTTTGTAGGTCAAGAAAACAAGGACAAGAGAATCCTAAAAGGTCTATGTTTGAAGAATCAGGAGAAGTTAAGTTTGTGCAAGCTAAAGCTAACTCAGATAAAATATGGGTTGAAGTAAAGAAAGATAATGAAGAGAACAAGGTAGTAGATGCATCCTCAGTGGATGCACCTTTTGATTCTGGATAATTGACCCTCATGGTCTTAGGGGGATCTATTCTAGCTCTAAACCCCTGCGTGGTTGGTATACTCATCTATGAGTATGCGCCTTTGAATGCATGTCAGTGATAACAAAAGTATGTAGTATGCATTCACACATTGTCTATACTACATTCTGAATAAAGTTTGAAAATCTCAGTATAAGCACTTACGACATTAAATGCAGAAAAAATTCATATAAATTGGTGGATTGATTGATTATTCTCATTGTTTACATCTGAAATAAAAAAATTTGCAAATCATAGGAGCACTAAGCATCAAAGCAATCAAAGGCATCAATTTGACTAGTTGGTGAACTGATTGTAATTTGAAATGGAACCCTGGCAGTCGCGTCATTTCAAATTGCTATTAAACCCTACTTAATCAAGTTGCAAGTAAGTATGGCAACCCTAGTTGTATTTGACATTATTGAAATGAAGAGATTTGTCTTTAAGAAGCATCCATTCAAGTCTATATTAGATGATGTTGAAGGAGCATTCTCTAAGACTCTGCTAGGAGTCATGCACGTGGAAGACATTCATGTGTACATCTACTGCAAGAAGGAAATAGTTGGAGACAACAACATAGAAACTCCTATGGGTTCAATGATGAAACCAAACTACTTATTCAAGGATGAATATGTGCATCTCACTAATAACCCTATCTTTGAGTATTCTAACATGAATGAGTTCTATGAGCTAGAATGAGTTAAGATATTACTAAGCAGGCTATGTGATAACCTATATTGGATTGGTGAGGTTCCTGTCCGCATCATTGTAGACCTAATTCATGAAATGATTGGACTTCCTAAGATCAGACTATTTCTTCCTACTGGTAAGGATGTTAAGAAGAAGGTTGAAAAAGTTTTCTTATCTAGAAGTGATAGGCATTTTAGGACTGTCGACCCTATTAAGGAGAATGAAATCAAACTACTCACTATGATACTTAGATACAAGTTTCAGCAGGCAAGTAGAATAAATAGTGTGTCCGTAGCAACAGTTCTAGCACCAATAAGGATAGTGAGAGATAACACTCAGTACAATCTCTATGAACTATTGCATGCACAAATGATTGAGAACATTAAGGCTATTAAGCATGACAAGAGCAATATATTCAGGTTTTCTTCTTTGATCGTATACCTGCACTTCCACATTGTTGGTAAGGTTGCAAATATTTACCTAGATAGGAGTAAACCTATTATGTCTTAGATATCACTAAAAGATACATCAGAGAGTAGTGTAAAAGATACTATGGACATGGATATCAAAACATTTAGGATTAAGATGCAGAAGAGGTTCAGGATACCTGAGAAGATAGTTGAGAAATACAAAGACACCATATGCTTCATGGTGGAAACTGACTCTACTTGCAAGGAGGTAGTTGAACCTAGAATAAAATGGATTCACCCTCTCGGATATGAAGTTGAAGAACATGTTTTGGAAGGTTATGCACAAGTCCTCCTATCTATGCCTAAGGATCCCAATGAACCTAGATGAGGTACTTATAGAGAAAAGACAAATCAAGTTGATTCTATCTTATACAGTGCTGACAACAAAAGGAAGCCATCAAGGATTACCTCAAATATCCTAAAAGTTCATGGTGTTACACAAGAAGACCTAGACAGAGCTAGGGAAGCTAAGATTGCCAAAGAACTTGAGAAAAATCCCACAGAAGTAAAAATAGAAAAGTCTAATGATATGCCTAATAAGAAGAAGAAATCAAATGAAGATACATCTGTGCCATCAACCACCATTGATCTATAATCTTCTCCACCTTTTGTACCCAACAAGTTGACTAGAAGGAAGAAGTAAGTTCCTACAAGTCATCCATCCTCAAGAACTACAAGGAGCAAGGTAAAGAACACACAAGCCCCTCCCAAGGTAGGATTTAGACCTAGTCTAACTGTTCTAAAGAAACGAATTGTTAATGAAGGAAGACTAGAATCTCTCAAGAATGTCTATGACAAATACCAAGAGATAGACAAAATAGAAATTCATTCTATCATCATCTCTCACATGATTAAGTTCGAAAGGATAGTATTGGAACTCAAAATAGTCATACCAGAAAAGGTATGGAACATACTTAATGTATTGAATATACAAGAAATTGAAGAGGATATGAGGATAAGAGAAGAAACATTAGATAGTCTTCTCCCGGTATGCTTGCATGATGAGAAAGCCATTCTGTTTGATTTAGTAAAGCCTCTCCTAAGAACCAAAACAAGATTTCTCCATATCATGAATAAGGTGTATGATATGGTTGGTGAAGAGACTAAGAAAGCATTTGAGTGGGTATTTCTAGATAGACATATGTATCCATCAATGGTGCCTACAACAAAGGTAACTCCAGTTCCTCCAAAATAGGTTACAGAACCAGTGATTCAGAATGCACCTAAGATAGGTCCATAGGTTTCAGCGCCCTCAGTTTCAATAGCTTTTGATACAGTAAAAGATTTAGGAGATACTATAGTGATTGATGATATCAAGATATCCATGATCATTTCTGACAATAATATGGACAAATTTGAAAAAGCATTTGTAAGCACTGAAGAGACAAAGGAAGTATGCACTAATGACACATCTTTACAACAAGATGAAGTTCCTTCTAAAGATTCAATAGATTTGAATAAAGAGGAATATAATAAAACTAATGAGACACCAGTCATGGAGATCCCAGTAAAAATTGAATGCATGGATACTAGTCAGAATACTATACTCACACCATCCTTTTAACCATCAACTTAATTGTTGTCAAGCTTAACTCCTGACTCAGCAAGTCTAGATGTATGGGAGAAGAGGATTTGATCAAAATTAGTGTCCTAGCCATGGAAAAAGCCAAAGAGAAACAAGTTATGAGAAATACTCTCTTTTTGGAGTGCATGAACATTCTGAATAAACTATTGCCTGCAGACAAGAAAGTAGCTAAAATTCAATCAGTTGATGATGTAGATAGCATCCTAACAAGCTTCAAAGCACATTTTACAAGTTTAGTAGACTCAACTACTATAATTGTAGAAGATGAGTATAAAAAGGAAAGATTGAATGAACTGATAAAGAATTTTTCCTTATGTTTAAAGTCATTAAAGATTGGTCAGAAAATGTTGAAAGAGTTGGCATCAAAAGGAAGAAAGGTTATAGCAAATTGCATGGATAGAGGCAAACTCACCTATGAACATATCAAAAAGATAGAAGAAGTAGATATCTTGGTTGATAACATAAGAAAATCAGTTGAAACATCATCCCAAGACATAAAAATCTGCAAAAATATCTATCAAGGTCAAATAGACAAGATAGAAAAAGCTAAAATGGAGCTCGATAAGATAAGGATCAGGCAGACTCAACTGAGAAATGCACTTGCACCCTCCTTAGCAGTTCTGGATGAGAACATTAAACAGATTGATGCAACCATTGCTACCTATTATCAAAGACCCAGCATGGATTTGACAAAGATGGAAAATCTTACATATACCTTATGCACCCATCTACAAACAATTGATGCACTAAAGGCATTCTGCCAGTAATAGATGAAGAATCTTCAGATAGCCTATCCATATGCATACATGGAGTAAGTATCTAGAGACTTACAATTTTGACACCTTTGTCATTAATTTCAAAGGGGGAGTAAAGTATGTATGGGGAGTAGTGTATATATGCAAAGAAATATGATATAGTATATGTTAAAAGAAGATAATATACAGTTTTTGGTGTTAGTCAATTTTGAGTAACTTGGCCACATTCTTTGTTGCCATTAATGAAAAAGGGGGAGATTGTTGGAAAGTTGACTCCCAGGGAGTATATGACTTATTTTGTGTTTTCATTATAGAAACAAAGTCATATGAATTTTTGACAGAAAAATTTGTAGTGGAAATTGACTAAGTATAGAAGACTAGACATAACAAAGATACATAGATGATCAGAGCACCAACACATGTGCGTATGAATGATTTAGACTAAGTGCCTTCAGACATAAGCTCTATGATATTTTTTAATTCTTACCTTATACATGCATGGTATTGAATGTCAGTATGGATAAGTTATAGAAAGAACAAGCACACTAGCAGTTTAGAATACAGAGTATGAAGCCGACTTCAGGTTTTTGATTAGCGTGTAATATTTTGTTGTGTAAAGGCCAAGCGCCTATTATAATAAGTTTGTAATCATGTATTAAACATTATTGTAAACATGCTTAATCCAATTTGTTTGGAAGCATTGTGAATTATTTTTATGGCCGACTAAGGTCTTGTTTATAGTCACATCTATTCAGGCATAAACATATATATATATATATATATATATATATATATATATATATATGCAATGTAAAGGTATGTTACAAGTGTCAAAGAAATATGCAGAGCAGAGATATAGAAGAACAATATAAAGATGTCAATATGAGATAGAGCCCTTAAAGAAGATAAGAGCATAAGCACATAACCGGAACTAATCATACATCTGTGTCATATACAATAGTTCACTTTTGGATATAGTGTATATCTATTCTCAGGAGGTTGTAGCCTTCTTTCTCATTGAGCAGTGAGCTCTTAGACAATGGGTCCTAACCCCTAATAGGGTTGTTTGTAAAAGACCCCTAACAGGGTCAAACCTTTAACCAAGTCATTGTACTTGCATTGTAAAGACTGCTCCTAACAGGGGAAAGGAACTTTAACAGGTTCATTATACTAGTGCAATATTTTTGGGTACTAATTCTCACCAGGGTTTTCCTCTAATCAAGGTTTCCCCGTAATCATATCATGTGTTATGTGTTCTTGTGTTAAGCTTCAAGTGATATATAATTGATTTATGTTTAAAGCTGTTGAAATAGAATAAATAGTTAAACACTGATTCACCCCCCTGCTCGCCTTTCAGTGTTTCCAACACACACATGATGATAAAGGAGAATGAAGATTATGATTTGGTAAAAACCTTGAGAGAATAATTAATGATCAATCTGGAAAAGATTAAGAATGATTAAAGGCAAACTTTTAAGTATGGATAAATAATAACGTGTTTGTTTTTCTAGTTTCAAAATATGTTCTCTAGCACTAGTAACACCAATTTAGTAAAGGATACACCTATTTTTATTCAAATCGACAACTACTTAAAACTTTTAGGTAATGAATTCATGAGTCAAGTGTGGGAATACCTCAAATATTTTCAAAACAAGATGCAGGAGAAGGAAAGAATTCCATCTTCTATTATGGAAAAGTAAAAGGATACTATATGCTTCATGGTTGACATAGATAGTTGTCAAATCGAATAAATTAAGCCAAGGACCTCATGGTTGATACCTATGGGTTATGAAGTTAAAGACAATATTCTAGCTATCTATGCAAAACAATTACTAGCTCAATTGGTAGATCCCTAGACTCCAAGGTTTGGTACTTTTGAAGAAAAGTCACTCAAAGTACATTGTGAGTTGATGAAACCAGTTATTGAGATAAGAGTGAAGAAGGATGTTGAACAATTTATGAAATAGATGGGTTTCACAAAGGATCAAGTTGAGAAAAAAAGGGCTAATCATGCTACAGAGAAAGAAAGTACATCTGGTACAGCTACAGATGTAAATGAAGTTAAAATTTTTGGTGCAACCAGTAGTGCCCCAAGTGATCAACAAACAAGAAGTGAGACACAAGTAAAGAAGGAGAAACCTTCTCCTCCTATCATAAAAAAGAAGAAACCATAAGAGAGTGCTAAACATAAGGATACAAAATTTAAAGAGACACCAAGCACTACAAAGTTGATATGAAAAACAAAGAAACAAAAATCACAAAGAGACAAGAAAATCACTGATGAAGATAATGAGAGCACAAAATCAGAGAAAGAACGGAAGGAGATAAAGGCCAGAGGTAAGAGATCCAAAGTAGGAGGTTCTCCCACTACTAAATTTGTTGAATCCAAATTTGTGAAAGTTAATTTTGGAAATTTTATCTTTGTTTTAAACATAGTGCTTAGAGTTAAGTTGTATGGTGTATTAGTTGGTGTTATAAAGTTCGATGATAAGGTGAGTGAACAAGAACATAAGTTGATTGAATATCTTGTAGTTTATAGTATGCATAAGTTGAGCAAATAATCTATTTAATTGCAAGGTCAGATTCCTGCAACATTATTAAATAAAATTAATGCAAGATGGAAGCATGTACTTATTAGAGATAGAGAGTTGGCAAAATATGTTTTGTTGCACCTAATGCCTAATTCTTCAGTGGAAGAGATAGAGAACAAGGTCAAAGAGGTAATAAATCTACTTAGAACAAGAGAAAGAGATACACAACTTGTGATTGGATAAAATCAATCGGTAAAGGATGAGACAAAGGAAATTATGAGAAAAAATTTGGGATTGGAGAAAGATAAAATTGAAGGAACTCCTATGAATTTTTAGGAGAAATCTTTAAGAAAAAGAGGGTGATCTAGTGGTTGTTGAGACTATTGGAGGATTTAATTTTGATGGTGTATAGGTCACACTTGAACGTAGAGATTAAATGGATAATACAGGAGACATCCCTATCATGGAGGTACATGATGAGCCAAAGGACACACAAAAACCTTAGAAAGAGACTAAGACACAAAAGGAAGAAGAACCAATAAGAATATGTACCAATCAGGATGTGACTAATAATACACAAGTGAAATATTCTACTAATCAGAAACAACAAGAGAAAGAGATGGAAAAGGAGGATACAAATTGTGCTACACATGAAAAACAAGTCAATGAGGAGGAAGATACTAAAAAGGAACCAAGTGAAGACAAGGTAACTCCTCTCACACAATCCAAACTGAATACTCATGGTGATCTATCAATTAAAGAAAAAATTGACTTGGGCACAATGAGGCCCAAAGAGATGATAGACCTTGTTGAGGTGATTAATTCAAAGTGATGCAGGAGAATCTTGGGTCTTTGGTAATATTGCATCATCAAAAAACAATTGGTGTTCTGGTGAACTATTGTTATGAGTCTTTTGTGTTTGTTTTGTGTTCTTAGTCACCGATTGGGTGATTGATGGCTTGGTTGAGTTATTTGGATCTTCATAAGGTGCAGTCATGATATGGTGTTTATGAGGTCATTATGAATCTTTTCCTATGATCACAACTTGTTTGGAGTTACCATGCTCAAGTTTTGATGAATTTTGTGTCTGCATGTAAGGAGGAGCTCTAGTTCAAGGAAGTTTTCTAAGATTATGTGAGAGATCGATCCATAGAGATATTTGGAAGGAACGATGAAAAGGGTTTGTTTATTATTGTTTGTAGAGTTAAATTATATGATTACACTTCTTGAGGTGGTGTGATTTGAGAGGGCCTATTATTTCTCCATCGGTTATTATTGTTGTTCATCAAACTAGTTCAAGGAATTAACTAGTCGACTGATTGTAGTTGTGGTTGGTGTTTCTGATCGATGGAGCTAAATGACATGATTTCCTAGGTGAATCTATGTATGGCCAACTTTTTTGTTTGAAAGGTCCTTGTGAAATGATTAAATGTTGCATTTAATTAGGGTTTATGCTAACTGGGTCTAAAATGTTTCCTGGGATGTGTAATTATTTGTTGAGGCTAACCTATTGGTGGTTGTGTATAATTTTAGGGATTGCACTCATTTGAGGGGGAGATCATCAGGAAGACATCTAGAGGAGGGATGGGTAGTAGATAAGCTACTAGAAGATAGATCTGGGACTTAGAAAGATCTAGCACTAGTAGAATTGCCACCTTTTTTCAACCAAAAATTGGTCTAAGTTTCTACCAATATTGGTCGATTGATCCACAAATTTCTTCATCATTATTTTCTAGTTGAACTTTCAACACATGGTGGATAAGGTTGAATGTTCTATGCCAATATTGGCTAAAAGTGGCAATTGAATTGGCTAGTTCTAAATGGTGGTTTTGACCAAAAGTCATCAAAATGTTTGTCCTGTCTGACCAAGATGCTAAACCCACAACACAAAAAGTTTGACACAAAATGGTTGATATGCGGAGCAACCTTCCTGATAGTTTTGACCAAACTTAGTCAAAATGTTTAGCCCATCCGACCTAGATGTCATACCTATGATGAAAGATTTCAACATAAAATGGTCGATATGCGGACCAACCTGTTTGAGGGTTTTGACCAAAATGCATTGAAATGCTTAGCACATCCGACCAGGAAGCCAAACCCATGACAAAATATTTCAATAGAACACGGTTGAAATTTCAACCAAGAAGAAATGTTGCAAAAAAAAACACCTGAAGATAAATATATAGAGTAATCACCAATGACATCTTGGTCAGTGATTAGTCTATATATTTATCTTCAGGTGTTACTTTGCATTAATATATATTTAGATGGAAATTTTAAAAAATACAATGCAGGTTGATATTTAATAGAGAAAAACATTAAAAATAGACCAATCATTCAACATCCAAATTTTTAGAGATTGAAAAAGTTACAAACCATGAAGCAATCAATTCAAACTCTGAGACAATCCTAACTAGCCATCACCTTGAGCTTTGATGTAGCCTGTAATACACAAAATGTTCTTTGCTCACATGTTCGTGGAATTCATCAAAATCTTAATTCATAGAAATTGAGTAATATGTAATATAACATAAATCCAATACTTGTAATGCATATCCACACCAAACCAAGGTGTGCTTAAACATGTTGTAGAAGATAAAAATCATCCCCTGCCATCCCACCATCCCCATCTCTGGAAAACCATGGAAGAAACCATTATGTTGTCTTACCCAAATACTTGAGAAAATGACATTACCCTCTCTATCCCTCATTCATAGTGATGCATTTAAATATTTTTATATAATATTAAATACCCCTTTGCAAACTCTGATTTCATATTGTCTATTTAATGATCCTCCAAGAACTCAGACAACCATAGGAATTGAGTCATATGTCATGGAACATGAATCAAATTCTTGTAAATGCATATCCACACCAAACCAACTTGTGCTTAAACATGTTGTAGAAGATCTATGAACAGATCCCAACCATATAAAAATAAATATATATGAATTAGAAAAGAGTCTCCAAGAGTTATCAAATTGCAATCAACCATGACTACTTGTCACCCATAAGAGCTAAACTATAGTGACATCAGAATGGGCTTGAATGATTAATTTTTATTAGACCGTGAGTCAATTAAATTTTCATTTCAAATCTTGAAAGATACAACAACTTTAGCAAAGAGTCAAGTGTTGCTAGTACAATAGCTAGTGATGGCTAGCATTAACATGAGCAACACTTAAAAGAGGAAGAAAAAGAAGTGTTCAACGCAAAGCTTCTTGTGGAAAACAACAAAGGGACAACAAATAGAAATGGGTTTCAAATAGAGGAGTAGTTTAAAATGAATAGAATTCAGATTGATAAAAAAGACAACGAGTTTCATTAGTAAGAGCAACAATATTCACATTATTGCAGTAGCCATTGATGAACAAAACATTGCTCTCACAAAGAAAAAAAAATATGGAAAGAAGAAAAGTAGTCATTAATGTAGGGACAACACATATGATGGAGATGAGAAATAGTTGAGGATAGCGAATCAGATGATGACAAGGGTAGTTTTTGAATAAATTTTGATGCATGAACTAATGAAAGGTAGTGTTTCTTGTTTGAATCAACACCATACACTAGAAGATATATTTTATTTCATTGTCTTTTATAAAATTCTCTGAAAAAGATAAATAAAAATAATTATTAATCATGCAACATAAAGATGAAAAAATCATTTGAATCAAAGGATGAAGGACAACAAATGATTGATGACAGAGTGCTATGATGCCTAAAATAGAGATAATACAATGAAGGGAAGGTTTCAAGGCAACAAAAGTAATAGTATCTATCCTAAACAATATGCATCAGTAACAACAAGGAATTAGAGACATTAATCTGAGGAGGTCATTAAAAATGTTAAAAATAGTGAGGAAAGGGATATGTTAAGCTGTTATGAAAGGAAGGAACACAATGTGTAAAAAATGTACTAGGGACATATTGCAAGGTATGAGAACATTGATATTAGTATCCCGTTGGAGGGAAATGATTTGCAAGGTATACAGACATATGGTTGACATGAGAATGAAAAGTAAAATTAGTGAAAGAATGAGGATCATAACAGTCCAATGGTATGATTACTAGTTATAGTAGTCCATGCACATGAATAAATCACATTTATAATGAGAAAAAGACAATGTAAAAGATAACAGTGATTTAGAAGATCCTTTCACTCACAATACATGATAGTCATCAAGTAGATAACAATGAAAGGACCCTACGTATCAGTAATACATTGTTACATGGAAAAAAAATAGTGAGTGATTGAAAGAACAATGATGTGTGGAGATCAAGGATAGTGAGTTCATGAAAGATCAAAAAATAGTTACAAATACATAGTGAAGATCTGTAACTAGATGAAGAACACCAGTTTCTATTATAAGGGTCAAAGAGCCTTCGTTACCATTATGAAGAACATTGTTATTATATGTAAAATACATAAGAAAGAACACACTTGGTAAAAATGAGAATATATGTGACAAATCCCATATATGAAACAGTGACCAATAATACAAATGCAAAGGTTTTACATTGTCATGATAAGGCTTGCAAAGAAGAGAAGAATTTCAATACAAGGATTGAGTGTTCTTGAAGAGTTCATATGTTGTTACAAGTGATTTTTCTTGATGGGTTTCATACCTTGTTTTCAGACTTTCTAAGGAAATCAATGTTCACTATCAATGGAAAGTAGTCATAGAAGCAATATTGTTCAGAAATAGTCATTAAGTGTTCATTAGTTGTAACCAACATTGGCGACAACCATAAAAGAAAGTAGAGGATGTAACACTCTCATGAAGAGGATCAAGAATGAGCAGAAAAAGATGAAATAATTATAGTAATCATATTGAATATTGAAACAACTTCTAGTAGAACAAGATAACTAAAGTTGCATGCTTTTCATATGCTTGATCATTTAGAACTCACTGATTAAGCATAAATTTTCTTCAAAATAATAAAAATGTATGCTATCTTCAGAAATCTACATATTAAAACTACATTTACTATCTTAACCTTCACAGGAAGGATGTTGTATTTGGTACCTGTTACCACAATTGTTCCCACAATGTCTAGTACACCATCTCTATAAGCAAGGGGCAGAATTGCAACCACCACTAGAAAAACCCTATCAATTCAACAAATGGAAACACACAACAAAATCTAATTATCAGTATTAATGTGCAAAGTAATGGGAATTAGAAAGGAAAGATTAGAAATGTGAGAAAAAAATCAAATATCCATATGTTCCAGGCTGCTTGAGAATAATTCATCACCATTTTGTCTAAAATGTTAAAAGCTATTGTGTTAAGATTTGATGTCTTAGAGGAGGGACTCTTCTACACTATTTAAGATTATCAAATCTAGCTACGTTCATGGAACATCCTGACAATGGTCTGTATTGAAAACACACATTCTTGATTAGAATTATTTGATTCTTTAAGCCCTTACACTTTTTGCAACGACAATTACATTTATCAACTTTTCTATGGAACTGAGACCACAGTCTAGCAATTGTATCATTATTTTGTTCTGGGTTCATATTGCCAAGTGTGGACTTTCTTTGCAGGCAATTATTCGGGCTATAAATATAAAAATATAAACATACAAGCATTAGTAGTATCTTGTATATAATCAAAAAATAATAAAATATTACAAGATTATACAAGATTGAACATGTTAAATATCAAGTTTAGCTAAGACAAGGGCCTAAAAGAATGCATAAAAGAGATGTCATCTCATGGAATTTAATGATGCAAGATATGCACAACATGGATTTTTTGAAAGGGCTTTAGAAAATTTCAACCAAATGCAATTGGAAGGTATAAAGAAAAATGTGGGATCATATAGTCATAGTTAGATTTATTATTTTTGAGAAATTGCATTATAGAGATCTAAATTCAAATAACTACAAGATCTTAAATGGACTTAAATGATAGACATTAGACATGACCTTAATACTTTTGGATATTAGACATGACAACTAATTAAAATCATTACGATGCTTCAAAGAAGACATATAGAAGTACTATGAGAAACATTCTTCTATGGTCTTCTATTTCTAATTAAGTTGTTGAGTTTTTGCCAAATTTTCACTGAGTTTTTGCCTTGTTATTTTTTGAGCCTTTGCAAGAAATTTTCGGAGTCCAAATATTTCAACTATGATCTATTCCATTAAATTTCTCACACGAAACATCATAAGTAAAATATAAATATTATAAATAACTTGTGGAAAACACAATACATGACTTCATTTCAAGGACTACAAAAATCTCAAGGCTATCATTAAGTGTCTATTGAAGTAAAGTTAAAAACGCACAAGAGATATTGTGGACTTATGAGTTATTGAAAGAACTTGGTTGTTTACATGAGCAATCATCTATTCTTTATGGATGATCGATTTGTCATTCAAACCACTCACAATCCTATCATCACTGCTAAAAACATAGCACACAAAGTTTATCATTACTGATCCTTATCTATAATTATGCATGTGCATAATCAAGCCATACACTTCTAAAAGGAACAAGGATAAAATTTACAAAAAAACATCCAAGAGTTAGACATCATAAATCATAAATAAGGTTAAATTTTTAAAAATATTATAAATTTTTTCAATTTTTTTTAATAAGGTTAATTTTTTATTTTGTTTAATTCTATATAGAAAATCATAACAAAGTCATAAACAACAAAAAGTTCATGAGTTTATCAAAATATGTCCAACATATCTACATGAAATTCTAAAAAAGTTTCAGTATCTATAATAGCCCTCTGTTAATAACATTTATGCATATGGTCCCAACAAAGTAGTGCACAAACTACACAAAGAAGGCATCGCAGAAACATGATTTCTGCTTTCGCCATTGAAGCAATCACGGTGACACTAGTTGTCTCTTGAGCCTTTCACAAGTTGCACTCATTTCCTACATCAGGTATAGACGTGGATGGGGTAGATGTAAATGTGGCTTCACTGACCCACTGAAAGTATTGACATCCACTATTTCCCTGCAATACATAATCTACATCAGTTCTTCCTAAAATGATTACTTGTCACATTACTTTTAAACATAAAATATAATTCCATATCTAGACCTTTTCCTATTTGGGAAACCCCAAAATTGACACCCAAGATTACTTTTTGTGTGTGAAGTCTTCAACACACAAGGGCCAACACCACATTGACACATAGGCACATTGACCAAAGCTATCGACACTATATCGATAAATATTGCACTGTCATTCCAACATATCATTTTATTTAGTTGGTTATTGTGTTCATTCATACTAATTATAATTGTAATTAAAAGAAACATACTAATGTAGACAATGTCTCAAATCAAATTGCAAAACATGTATTTGATGATATAATGAATTTGAACAACATGTAAATGCAACGTCCTGACTGCACATGATGGAAACCATATGCATAGTTGTGATTGGGACTTTTAGTCCTTACCACACATTGGAATGCATGTAAAGGCATATACAGTTGGGGGCATGTCAAATTGTGATATTGCTATCAAGATTCAAGTGTATAGCTTTTTAAGTCAAACTCAATTAACCCATGTTTCATGTATCGTATTCTATCCATGAGTTTGACATTCACAAATTGCCTTGTGTCAGCTGTAGTTAACAAAACAATCTCACAATAATTGTTGATGTTTCAAAAATTCCTCTCATTAATTCTTCTCTACTTGAAATAATTGGGAGTACCCAGGAAAGATGAGTCGGCTCTACTATACCCTTTTCCATGTCCACTACATGTGCGGATAATTTCTTCTTTGCTATCTCCATTGCTCATCATGCTTCATCCTTGTCATATTTGTGGTTGAAATATTAGTATTTAGAATCAAATCACTTTCCCAGGTACTCCCAATTATATGAATTGGAGTTGAACCATGTGTCACCTACACTCTTGCAAGTTGGGTAAGAGCCGTGCTGGAGAATACAGAAGTTGAGCCTTATTCACTACAAAATTGAAATATTTTGATATAAATTTTTATTGATTTTGTATATTGATCAGTAAGACTTTTTCGCACACTTAATGTTTCTATTTGTATGCCTTCTAATGCAGTCTAAAAATATTATCAATTTTCTTGCTATGAATTTGTCTTGGACTCCCCCAAGTTTACACAGTGAATGTTCTTGTAGCATGTTATTTTCTTCCTTGTGGTAAAGATGAATGAATGGATGCATATTTCTGATTAATCATTGAATTTTAACTAGGAAATAGTTATGAATTCATTTGAAGTATTTATACACAAAATTCTACTAATATATTATATATTTATGACTTATTTACAGAATGTACATTCTGCATGTGTTTATGCACCTTTGGGTCCTGATGCTTTCCAAGAATATGAATCCTTGTTACTTCAGGATTACCATGAACTTGTATTGAATTCTAACATTCCCAAAGGATTTGGAGAAACAAAAGATTTTGAAAGATCGGAGAAAACTCCATGGAGAATGAGGATTGGCTACAGACAACTTCAAGCAAAGATGCAGTATTTGATCTTGAAATTAGTACTGATAGAAATAGCTTACTTAATTCAAGTCCTATCAGTATGACAGAGGAAGATCAGAAAAAATTAGAAGTATTGGTGAAGCACTTTCCCATGATTTTTTGTCCCTTGTCATTGAAAGTCTTTGTTTTGCCTTCAGAAAGTGCAGTTATAGAAGCTTTTATCTCTGACAAGTCTGACAATTCTTTGAGCTCGGGGTTGCCTCCTGTTAGTATTGGATTGACTTCTGATGGAGATGACATCCCACCAGGAGAAACTCTTATTGCACACTTTCTTCATCATTTAGCTGGTTAGGTCATACTCATTTTTGTGACCAATTTATCATTCAAAGATCAAACTCATTTGAGTGATTTTTAATAATGAATATCTCTTTTCCATAAGAAAATCATTTTCTTAAGTTGTAATCTCATCATAGATGTCATTCATAATTACGTTTTCTATGTACAACTCTGTAGATGGTTCTTAAAATGGACGTTTTTACTCTAGGTCCAGTGTCTCATACCATTGGAAAAGCTATGACAGATCTATCAAGTCTATATGATGTGGGAGGGCATACTAAACAATCTAGATAATTCCAAATGCAAAAGAAAATTCCCATACAAAAGACTAATTCCTCTTTAAGTTGTGCAATTCAAATGTTTTACAATATAGAATATCAAGAATAACTTACAATCTAATACTTTGAATCTGGTTGAAATCACTCTAATACGAGCATTTGATAAACATCTCCATGAATTTTTTTATCTTATCATATGTTGGTATTGTATTCATGCAATGAGTGTCTTTCAAATGAACATAATACTAGGATTATAAAGTCAAATCTCAAAAGATTTATTATTTAACTAAATCAAGAAATAGTTATTAGTGATATGGGTGTGCCTTAGCTTCAAAAGTTGATAGAATAAGAGATGAAAGAATTTGAATGCAATATTTCATTAAATAAAGGTGAATAATGAGATTATCAAGCTCTTTAAACTCATTATGGTTAACAAGAAAATATTACAAGTTTATAGCTCAACCCAAGAGCCTAACTTGGGTAAGCTTTATATGAACAAAACAAAGAATGTAGTGATAATGTCATGCTCATATTGGTATGGGTTATTAATGAAGCATCCAAGCTATCAATACTTAATTGGCCATGAGTTGAGTTTTATTTTAATAAATGGGAATCATATAATTTACTCAAATTTAAATTATAAGTATTCATTTCCTTATGTTATCAAGTTTCCTAGTATGAAGTGGGCTATGTTGGTGAGCCTATTTATTATTACTAAATAGGACATGTACATAGGGCCTCTATATCTCAAAACACCATCTAAATTGAAATCAAATCCATCATATCTTTGATTTATGGGTTATCTAAAAGGGCTCCCTTTGCCTATTTATAATGTTAATCTCTTTCCAACTGTTATAGGGATTGAGCTCAAAAATTGTTGTGTATGGAAATCATGGAAGATAAATGTCTTCTTCGATTTAGGGAATCTACCACCCAGTTTTCCTTTCCCTTAATATAAATTATTTTTAAATCATAGTTATAAATTAATTCCAACGATCTCCTCTAGAGGCCATTAAGATTAGGTTGATAGAATATTTTTTTTAGACCTTGATGATCTGATCTAAGCTTGAAGGGCTTTCCCAATAGATAATGTTGCCACATTTGGAGAGCATGCACATTCATTATAAGATTTAAATCATGGGGTACATAATTCTTCTCATAATTTTTCAAGCTCCTTGACTCATAGGAATTACTCATCACTCTTGCATTAAAACTCCTCCTAGGCCTTCTCTTAAGGCATTTGTAACTCCTATAAACATAAAAAAATAATATATTTTTTGTCAAAACTATTTGGGAAAAAATGTAATGCATGGGTCTATCTCATGAATCACAACCATAATCACAACCATAATGATAGTTAAATGATTCATAATATGGCCAAATTTTAACAAATCCAATCCATTATCATTTGTCAAGGCATAGGAAAACTAGCATTACTTGTGCCCCTATGCTTTTATTTCTCTAATGCAGATATCGAAATCTCCATTTAGAAGTTGCGATCTCCAAGGCTCCTAGTAATTTCACAAATCCTAACTATAAGACATTGCCCATTTCATCAATAAAACCAAATCTACTCCTTATCGAACCAGTAATGGTCTAAGTGGAAAAAATGTACCCAATGTATTGCCACAATGAGGATATGAGTACAAGCCTTAATATTGGTATGCATCATCCTAATATTGGTATGTTTCCTCACAAAGCAATGAAGTATTTAGAAATTACAATGAAATGGAATCAAATAGAACAATGGAAACAATGTCGTAGCTTCCAGGAGAAGGAAATACATATACTAAGAGTATGACTATAACAAAATAATGTGACCCAACTAGAGTTTATGTAAAACTCTCATTCTACTAGAAATAAATCTGTATTTAAAGGAATCTGTTATCATATCTATTAGTTTTTGTGGACCAGAGAAATAATATTTTGAAACCCTCTAGAAAGAATCTGAACATAAGCAAGTTGGAAACCCACAACTATTATAAATAAAATAGATACAAGTTTTCAAAAAAGTTTCCAAATCCCTTTTTCAAATATGGGCCAACATACATGGTGAAATGACACAAAAGAGTGGCCTACATAGTTTCAGACTTAGAATTCAAGAGAATGAACCCTTAAACAATGAACACAATAGTGACATCATCAAAGAACATATACAATTAAAACACTCTAAGGAGCACAAAGATATCCCCAGTATTAGGATGATGCATAATGCTCAATGAAGCCCTTCCTCTCACCCATAATCTGGCTAAGATAGAATGAAGTGAGTTTGATCACATTTTTTTTTATATCCCGATTTCATCAAACTTTTGACAAAAAACTTAACTAAAGTCAAAATTTTGACCTTTTCAGGACATAAACAAAAAAAAGTGAACATCACAAGCCAAAATGGCCTTTGGTCGAAAATGAAGGTCAAAAATGAGGACCAAATGTATTAGTGTAGGAGTAGGTCTAAGTTGAGTTTTTTTTCTTTGTACTTGGTCATAACCAAGAAGGTCTTACAACCTGACATGTATGAAGAAATTATGATTAATGAAATTTTTGTTTGGATGCAAAACTTGTTGTTTTCTACTATGTTTAATCTTTTTGCAAAGTTTGAAAACTCCTTTGGGGACTCTCCATCCTTGGTTGCATCAGGTGGTTTCAGAGTAAAATTTTTAGATCTTGTAGTAGCTATCGATCTGAATAATCAAATTGTAGAGTTCCTATGGTGTTGTTGGGAGGTAGCAGAGATTGGCTTTGACTCACATCAGTGAAGGAGTTTCACAAGGTGGGTGCAAGGATGATTTTTTGTTGTTAGTTGGGTTTTTCTTGACAAATAGGTTTTTGCAAGGGTTAGTGTGTCATCTTTGGTGAATCATATTGCTGATGGAGGTAGTGACACCTAAGATCTAGAAGATTTCATTGAGAATGAACCCTAGGTTGATGGAGCAGATGAAAGAAGATCTCTGATCTAAGATTAGGAATGAGATCACCAATTTTAGGAATGAGGTCATGGAAGGGATCACGACTGCTATTGCTTGATTGCACCTGAATCTTGGATCTGATGATGGTTTTGAGGAAGCTATAGAGGGATTTGGAGCTCCAGATTTTGCTAGATCTGTTGAGAGTGATGGATCTAACTAGTTAGTGATACCTATAGAAAGGCTTGGTGTTGGTTATAGGTTGAAAGTATCTTGTTTCTCAAGTACATTGAATCTAGAGGACCTGATTAATTGGATAGGTGAGTTCAAAGATCACTTTGAGTTCTAATATATTCAAGAACCTTAGAGAGTAAGGTTCACATAGATAAAGTTGAAAGGTCATGAAACTTTGTGGTGGAAATAATTGTGGAAGGATAGAGAAGAGGAAGGTGAAATGAAGATCACTCGATGGAGGCTAAAGGTTACAAAGTTTAAGACTAAGTTCATACATGAGGACTATGAATTTGAGTTATTGAAGAGGTTGCAAAACTTGAAGCAAAAGGACTTGAGTGTGAAATATTATACTGAATAATTTTAAATGGTAACAATTAGATCTGGTCACAGAGAGCTTTCCAAAGAGAAGGTGGCTAGGTATGTGGATGGTTTGAATTTCAAGATTAAGAATGAGATGAGTATGATGAAGATTGGATCTATTAAGGAGGCCTATTAGTATGCCCTGAAGTTGGAAGATAAGTTGAATAGGAAACAAAAAAAAAAACTCTAGGGGAAGGGAGAAACAAGCTTCTAGTGGTGATAAGGGAAAGGAAGTGGCTGAAGTAGAATCCAAACCGGTTACACCTAAGGGATGTAATGGTGGTAAAGAGTTTAGAGGTACTTTCTTTAAGTGTGGCTTGAAAGGACATAGGAATGTTTAGTGTAAGGAAGATAAGAAAGTTTCTTGTGTGAGTGGAGAAGGTGGATCATCTGTTGGTGAAGTTGACAATGATCCAAAAAATGGGGAAGCTCTTGTACTCTAAATATTGAAGGTGAATAAGGAGACACAACCTTATCGTAGGAAGAGTTTATCCAGGACCATATGTTAGGTTGCAGGTAAGTTTTGTGAGGTGATTATAGATGGTGGAAGCACTGATAACTTAGTTTACAAAGAGATGGTATAGAAGCTTGGCTTGAAAAGAATTAGACATCCAATATCATATAGGATTGGTTGGTTGTATGATGATCGTGTGGTGGAAGTAAGGGAACATTGCATGGTGACCTTTTGCATCAGTTCTTATAAGGATACAGTATTATGTGACATAGTTATCATGAGTGCATGTCATGTTTTACTTGGTAGACCTTGGTAGGAAGGGAGAAATCTTGTTTATGACTATAGAAAGAATGTAATTACCATTAGAAAAGATGGTAGGATGTTTATATTGATTCCTTTGATGGATAAGGAGAAGGAGATGAAGAATCTAAGTCTTTGTAGAAGGTATGAGTTGAGAGAAGAGCTGAGAAGTGAGCCTAAGGTTGGATATGTTGGTGAGTTGGATCTGAATCATTTTATGGCCTAGTTGATGGCATGAGGAAGATAGTGTAGGTTATAGATGAGGAGGATTTGTGGATGAAAAATAGGTATGGGATTACTGTCCCTTGTTCTTGTAGATTTTCATGAGATGTTCTCGTGGAAAATATTTTCATGTCCCAGGTGTCTGATGCAGGAGCATCTTGGGTCCTTGGTAATCTTGCATCATCCAAAAACAATTGGTGTTCTGGTGAATTGTTGTTACCATCCTTTTTTGTTTGTTTTGTTTTCTTGGTCACCGGTTGGGTGATTATTGGATCTGTTGAGTTATTTGGATCTTTAGGAGGTGTGGTCATGATATGGTGTCCATGAGGTCATTAGGAAGCATTTCCTATGATCATAACTCATTTGGAGTTACCTTGTTTGAGTTCTGATGCATTTTGTAACTGGATGTAAGAATGAGTTCTAGTTCCAGGCAGTTTTCCAAGATTCTATAAGTGGTTGATATATAGAGATGTTTGGAAAGAGCGGTGAAAAGGGTTTATTCATTTATGTTTGTAGAGTTGAATTCTATGTTTTTTCTTTTTGAGGTGGCATGGTTTGAGAGATTCTATTATTTCTCTATCAGTTGTTGTTGTTCTCCATGACACTGGTTTAGTGAGTTAACCGGTTGATTGATTGTAGTTGCGATCAGTGTTTCTGATTGGTGGAGCTAAAAGGCATTATTTCCTAGGTAGATCTATGTGTGGCCAAATTTTTTGTTGGAAATATCCTTGTGAAATGATTAAATTTGGAATTTAACTAGGGTTTAGGCTAGTTGGGTCTAAAATGTTTCTTGGGATGTGTAATTGTTTATTGAGGCTGACCTATTGGTGGCTATGTATAAATTTAGGGCTTTCATTCATTTGAGGGGGGAGATCATCAAGAAGAAGTCTAGAGGAGGTTTGAGTAATAGAAAAGCTGTTAGAGGATAGCTTTGAGACTTATGAAGATATAGGAGTAGGTCTGATTTGAGTTATTTTTCTTTGTGCTTGGCTGTAACTGGGAAGGCCTTACAACCTAACATGTATGAAGAAATTATCATTTATAAACTTGTTGTTTGGATGTAAAAATTATTGTTCTTCATTATATTTTTTTGTTTTCCACTGTGTTGACTCTTTCTGCAAGGTTGGACATCTCCTTTGGGCATTCTCCATGCTTGGCTACATCACAAAGGCAAAATAGAAAAGGATGCAACAAGAAGCCTAGGAAATAATTTGTGATACCCACCCATAGTTTTCTTTCAGTTTATGATGCCAAACTCTTTTAGGCTATTATTTTAGTTGTTTTCTGAATTCTTTTAGGCTACATTGCATGTGAGAATTTATTATTTCAATGGATGGTGATTTTGGATCATGATGTTTATATGTATATCATGTCTTGATTAGATAGATGATGATGATATTTTCATGATGTTGTTTTATATTTTATATTGGAACTATGATGTTGCTTACCTCATACTTGCATGTGTGTGGTTATCATATGTGTTAGTTTCTTATTGGCATGTTTGATGTGTTAGACGATGGAGACATAGTTGTATTGCGAGATCCACATGATCAACCAATCCATGTCATTGTTTTCTATATTTATATCGGATGTACATGGTGTTGGAAGTACAATATTGGGAAAGCAAGATACTGAGGGGGGGTGAATAAAATCTTAAAACATAATCACTTAAAGAAAATTCATCCACATTCATACATATATGAATTTATCCTAACATTAGATAGCATCCATAACATGAAACATATAACCCATAACACATAATTTTTGTAACCCAGAAACCTAAATAGATAAAATTGGGGTGGGGATAACACCCACAATATCTTCACTAATGCAACAATAAAGTGTGTCTGTTAGGGATACAAGAGTTTAATTACAAAATGCAATCTACCTTGTTAAAGGTCTATTTGGTTAAGAACTAAAGATCATTACAATCTACCTTGTGAAAGGATTTCAACTTATAGTAAAGTAAGCACTTGGCTAAGAGATTTAAAGTAGGTCTATTAGAACCACTCTGTTAAGAGATTTCACTTGATAGACATGTTAGAATGTTTCAAGTAGTGATCCTTCATTATGCACTCAGATGTTGATGATGAATCTTCTCTTTCCAATACCTTCTGTGATCTCACAATCTGATATGTCTTTACTCTACTATTCACTGCTCTATCATTTTGCTTGATCTAGGAATCTTCTCAAAATAACTCACTATTCATCTCTCATGAACAAACAACCCTTCTCTCTATATATTTGTATGCAATGAAAATACTTGCAGCTGCAAAACAAGTCAAAACATGCAAACACAAGATACACTAATAAATCAAGGCATGTAAAGAACTTGAAATACAACTAAATTTTCACTATAACCTCCGATGAGCTAAAACAAGTGCACCCAAGATTTGTTTGATTTGCTCTTAGAGATTTTGTGGGTGTGCTCTCCCAACACAATGCAATAAATCTCACTATGATGAATGCAAAATGATGAAGATTTGAGCACAAGTATGTGGAACTTGCCCCAAATCTTTCAAATGATGAATGCAAAATGCAAAATCTATGCTAAGAATGTAAATGCAAGAGATTAACTACTAGATTGAGATGAAAACTAAACTAAAGATGAAGATGCAAGATTTCAAACTAAACTATGAAAATGAATCTAAACTATTATGAAAAATGTGAGATCTAAGCTAAGTGCTCAAGTGCTCAAGTGTGCAAGAATGCAAGAATGCTCAATTCACTGACTAGTTTCAAAATGAGGAGTGAGGCCTCCTTTTATGGATTTGCTTATGAAAATGGAGGGCTAGGATTAAGAGGTGGAAAATGAGTGGCTGAGATGGAGGGTTAGGTAGGTTTTTGGTGGGAGTGAAGGAGATTAAGAGGCAAAAGGAATGAGTGGCTAGGATTAAGTGGTTAAAGAGAGGAAAAGTCAACCCTCACCTTGAAAAAGGTGATTGTGCACATGATTAGAGATAATCCACCTTTAATCAAGATTAGATGAATAATTAGCAAGAGGTGAATTTAGATAAGGTAAATAGAGATTAAATTAAAATGATTTTAATTTAATCAAAGTTTAGAAGAATATTAGTTGGTGGAGGAATAAAATAAATCAAATTTATTTTACAAT
>MU223518.1:998343-1009325 GCA_018584345.1 Thuja plicata | reverse complement strand
AAATTTATTTTACAATAAGAGATGGAAGGATAATATATTAAATTAAATTTAATATATTATAGTATTTAAATAAAATTTAAATACAAGAGGAAAAATGAATTTATTTAATTAAATTAAATTTAATTAAGTTTATTCAAAATCCCTAGAAAATATAGTGAAGCTATTGAAAAAATTCAAAAAAAATGCTTATGGACTGGAATGGAGAAGAAGAAAAGGATAGCTCTTATTGCTTGGGACAAAGTGTGTTGTCTGATTAAGAAAGGTGGTCTAGGATTAAGAAGAATAAAGAATCTGAATGATAATCTTCTAACCAAACTCATATGGAGATATTAAAACTCAAGAGGAGAATGGACTTTGATATGGGATAAGAAGTATAATAAGGAAAGGCCTAATTTTGAGGTTTTTTTAAATAAGGACAACGAAGGGATGGGGTCCTTCATCTGGAAAAATGTTATGAAAAACAAGAATAGAATTAAAAATGGTATCAAGTGGAAAGTGGGAAATGGTAAAAATGTTCTTTTCTGGGAGGACAAATGGCTTCTTCATTCTCCCCTGAAAGATAGCCCGGATTGGAGTATATATGAGAATCAGTGTAAAGCTAAGTATGGCAGGAATGTCGCGGATTATTGGGACAAAGATCACTGGAAGGACCTATCTATTATTGACAAAAGATTAGGATATTTGAATTCCTTTCTCAACTCAATAAATTTGATTGAGGAAGAGGATATTGTTGTTTGGAAACATAGCCCGGATGGAAAATTAACTGTTTCTTCTCTGTATCAGATGGAGCATGAGGAAGTTATTGAGCCTTTTTGGGCCAAAGTCTGGGATAAAATCCTCATACCAAAAATCAATGTTTTTTTTGGATTATGATGCAGAATAAAATTCTTACTACTGATAATATTAGAAAAAAAGGTATGAGCATAGTGAATAGATGTTATTTGTGCAAGCAGGAGAAAGAGAGTGTTGAGCATATCTTTATTCATTGTTCCTATGCCAGAAAAATTTGGGGTTTCTTTCTTCAGATCTTTAATATTGAATGGGTTTTCCCTAACAATTTGGAGAGTTTTTTTAAAGCATGGATATATCCCTCAAAGCATAAAACTATTATTCAGATGTCGAAATTTGTCCTCCCACATGTTTGTTGGGGGGTTTGGAGGGAAAGAAATGACAGACTTTTTAGGGACAAAAGCACTAATGAAAAGGAAGTCTTCTACAAGATAAAAAGAGGAATAAGGGAGAATGTTAAGCTGAAGGATGAAGTTGCAGAATCAAAATAGGAGAATGATATTTCAGTACTTAAAAATTGGAATTTGTATGGTAAACATGATTACAAGATCACAAAAGAAAAAAGAGAAGATGCTAGATGGGACTGTCCTCCTAAGGGCTGGTAGAAAGTGAATTTTGATGGGGCCTCTAAGGGCAACCCAGGGGTGGCTGGTTGTGGAATTGTTATTAGAAATGAAAATGGTGTGTGTATTGGTATCAAAACAATTCCTATTGGCCATCAAACAAATCATATTGTAGAAGCTTGCGTGGCTCTTCAAGGTGTTAACTATGCTAAAGAGAAAGGTTGTACTAAAGTATGGATCGAAGGGGACTCTCTTAACATTATAAAGTGTTTAAACAATGAGTTTCCCGTGTCTTGGACCATATAAAATACAATTCAAAAAGAAAAGGAGATAATAAATTCCTTTGAGTGTTGCATTATTACTCATAATTTCTGTGAAGCCAATGGCATTGCTAACTGGGCAGCTAATCACGCATGCAAATGTGATGAGGTGGATCAGTGGAATGATGGAAAAAAGGCACCAATTGAAGTTAAGTTAATGCTCAAGGATGAGCACCGAAGAATTCGTCAGAAAGTCATTATCAATGGAAAGTTATTTTAATACAAATAATACTCAAGTGATGTGTCATAATGGCATTAAAAGGTGGCAGTATAAGCTAATGATGTTAAGTTGGAGATGGCACGCTTTATGGGTCTTTTTTTGTTTTTGAAAGGATCATTTTGGCATTACTTGTAGAGTCAAGAACAAAAAATATAAAAATTGCAGAGATAAGATGGGAGGTAACAAGAAGCGTATTGAACTTGTTAGCTGTAGTAAGTGGAAAAAGAATGAGGAGGTGTGGAGGATTCTGCAAGAAGTGGTCTTGCTGTTTATCTAGAGTGTCTGCATGGGGGAAATCCTAATATCACTAGGATTTTTGAGAAGACATGGAAGGAGGGTAAGATTTTAGTCGATGATGAATATATGGAAGTAACGGAGAATGTTGTTGCTGAAGCCACAGGAATGGGGACAGAGGGTATTAAGTTCTACCGTGACAGGTTGATCTCTGACAAAGCATGGGAGACTTTCCCGATCAATGAGAAGGAGAAGAACATATTGGTGAAGATCGACACCTCCTACCATAACCCTAAGCGCATTTCCAGGCCTTGGAGGTATGTTCTGTATGTCCTCATTAGCTATATAACACTGCATGGTAGGTTTACTAGAGCGACAGGGCACCATTTTATGCTGTTAAATCACTTTAGACATAAGGTGAAAATTAGTTTACCTTATTATTAACTCAGCTTGTTAGAAGCCACTATCACAAGTTATCAGAAAGATCCCAAGGGGGACCATGCTTCTCTCCAGGGACTCATGTTGCTTGTCTTTGAGGTGCTGAAAGCTAAAAAAATGGCTAGGTCAGTGGAGAGGAAGAAATTAAAGGATGCAGAAGAAAGAAAAGGGGAGGAGGAAGATAGAATGTTTGAAGAAAACATGGAAAGTGAAGGAGAGGCAAGAGGTTACTCTACTCCTAAAAATAAGAAAAGGGGTAATCCCAAAAAGAAGAAGAAAAATAGCTATGAAGGGTCGAATACTGAGGAAAGTGATGAGGAATGGGAGATAGATAGTAGAAAACAAAAGGGCAAAGTGAAAACTTAGAAGAAAACCCAGAATACTGACTCGGAGACTGAGACTGAAATTGGGGCTGACAATAAAAAAAAGAAACAGAAGATTACCCAGCTGGGGACTCTGAAACTGAGACAGAAAATGAAACAACTAAAAAGGAGGGTAAAAAAAGGAAGAGAGTTGAGGGGAAGGAGACTCGTAGAAATACCAGTAGGAAAATAATGGTTCTTACCTCTGACGAGGAAGACAATACCCCTGAGAAGAGGAAGATGAAGGAAAAAGATAACAAAGATAACGAAAAAGAGGACATGTTGATCAAAACCAGGGAGCTGAAAATTGATACTCAGAAGGGGGAAGATTTAATGGACCAGAATAAAGATGGGGATTTTGGGTTCAAAGAATATTCTGATAGTCTGGAAAAAGGGGATCATACTAAGAAAAACAATAAAGGTATTATTGAAGATTTTTCTGGATTGATTAATAACATGTATAGTGATCAGGTTATTTTAAAAAATCAAGTTGAGAAAACTCAGGAGGACATGAAAATTCTCAATAGAATGGGGATAGGGGATAAACCAGTGGCTGAGTGTCTAAAAGAAATGAGAGATGTTGTTGGCAACTCAGAGGCTCAAGCTGAGTATGCCAACAAGGTGGAAATCATGGAAAAAACAAATCAATCATATTAAAGACAAGATAGAAAAGGACAACGGGGATGACGAAATTAAGAGTTTGAACAAAAAAGTGAAAAGACTGGAGGCATCTGTTAAAAAAATAGGAGAAAAATGTCTCATAAGCCTAAAAGCTTACTGTGGTCATGCTCAAATTCTTATGGACAAACTAGAAATGAACAACAAGGAAAAAGACAACAGTATAGTGGAGAAGACGGGACCGGGATCGCGTACCAGAGCCAATGCTAAGAAAAAGGGTCCAAAGGAGGAAAAAGAAACAAAGGAGCTGAAAACATCAGTTAATAATATGCAAATCATGGTCCTCGAAGTTGAGGAGATGGTTAAAGAGATGTAGATGTTCTTTCTGCGCTCCTGGTTGGGTTTTTTTGCTGTCCCTGCTGTCTTCTGTTGTCTCATTGGGACTTTTTTTGTTTGTATCGATGTTTTGTTGTTCCTTTCTGTTTTGATGCTTTGGCATAGATGTTTATGTTTTTAAAACTGTTTATCTTTTAATTCTAGGTTGTAGGTCCTTGTAAAAACTGCTGTACTCTTTGGTTTTTTGTAAAGGTTTCGGGTCCTTGAAAAACCTATTTTTACTTAATCAGAAAAATATAGTTAATTAATTAAAAACAACTATATTGTTAAAGGAAAATATTAATAAAAATTAATATTGAGTTGGAATGGACAAATTTAAGTGTCTACAATATCTATCATAATAATAGGGTTAGAAGAAATCTTATATGTCTTTACGGATCTGTTGGCGAGATCTAGATCAACAATCAAGATCTAATATTTATGCCTCCAAGGCATTCCAATTTTTTGATTGGATCCATGCCATGCATAGGATAAAAAAATTAAATGCATAAATAACTCTGTAGATAAATATTAAATGTGTACATATGTCAACCCAAAGCTCATACAAGTCAACCTAAACATTTTACCTCAAAGTTTCAATCAATCCTGACATGTATGCAAAAGCTATTCTTCTTGGCACTTAACATCTTTGTCACTCGACACTTAAGTATTATACTCAGCTTGGCATGATGTAACTCGGCAACCTGTATTTCTGTTTGGCAATGTTGCTCGGCCTTGAATATTTTTAGCTCGGCCACAGTGATAACCAACTAAAAATGCCTAAGTAAATGACTAAGTGTAGGTCACTAATCATCAACAAAACTTAGGGATTAACAATCTCCCCCTTTGATATTAGTGGCAAAAATACACTTATCATTTTGATTCATTCCATCCAAAATGTTGCTTAAGTACACAATGTACTCCCCCCAGGAATTTACTCCATACTATATACAAAAAGTTACATAGTATACATGCCTTCAAAAAAAATATTTACAATTATACCTGTATTGCTCCTCTTATGATGTAACCTTGTTAGATCCCCCCTTGTTTTTGTCATTGATTGCAGGTGGGGTTAAGTTGTACTTATCCAAAAACTATTTATGAAGTTGTAAGGTGGACACAAATACAGTGTCCCAAACAAACTTCATAACCTCTAATTTTACTTCTAGCTCACCAGCTAGACTTACTAAACTTTCTGCAATAGAGAGATATGCATTTCTCTTAACCAATTGTTTTGCAGCTGAAATTTCTCTCTGAATTACCTCCAGATGAGGTATCAGGTTGGTCTAAATAGTAATCAATTTGGCCCTTATCTGACCATCTTCAGCCATGAGCTTGGCTATTCTCCTTTGTGCATTAGTCAATCTGTTAAAATGTAAGGAGCTAGTGCTAGCATCCATAATCAGTGAACTCCCAGTTGACTTCAAGTCTAATTTCAATTTCTCTATAGCCTGTAGATTATCCTTTGTGAAGAATTCAACATCACATAACTTCTTATACAAAGAATAAACATTAGTTTCAACTTCCTCCAAAATTTCTACAAGAGAAGAAAGTTCAACCTTCTTTGTCGCAATCTCTCTTGAGATTGTTGCCAGTACTTTTCTCTCAAATTTCCTCTCAGACCATTGCAATAACTTCTCATTAGCTTCGATGTTGTCATCATTTATTTTTTGCACAATATGAACTAACTATTCAAGAATAGGAGCTTGAGGATTTTCATCTTCCATGTCAAAATCTTTTACAAATATATCATTTATGTCATGTAACACCTACTTTTTCTTCTTCTCTCTTTTCATTTCTTCCCACCTTTTCTTCCTCTTGAGTAATTCTTGAAGAGTCTCAATCTATCCATAAGATAAAATATTGGGATCCCATGGTGGAATCACAATCACTTCATCTAATGTGACATCAAGAATCGGAGACTTCTTCTTCATAACTTTCCTCCTCTTAAATTTAGGTGAGCTACTGTTCAGCTTCATTTCTACAATACCTTTTCCTATTTTAGTAGTAGTCACCATTGCATCTTTCAATTCAGTCAAAATTTCCTGTTGATCAGGCATACCTCCTATTTTAGGTCCAATGGAAGTGGATGATGCAGAGTGTGGTAAATCAACCAACACTTGCACTGCCTCTTGTTCCTTAGGCTCATTGTTAGTATCCCTCATCTCCTCTCCACTATCTAAAACTATTTTCACAACCTCTAAAATAGGTGAATTTTGTATATTTACCTCTTGTTCATCTGTCTTCTCCTTCTCTACTTCCTTTTGTTCAACTTTATCTTTAGGTTTCTCTATACTCTTCTCTCCTTCATCCTTAGTAGCCTTAATAGGTGATTCCCTATTTGTATCTCTCGACTCATCCTAACCCTTGGCACCCAAATTACTAGAGTCATCAATTTTGATGTCAATTGGTCTGTCTACTATCAGATCAATAGTTTTTATTGTATCTGATTGTTCTTTTGGTTATGCTCTAGTCTTGTCAGAATTAGTAGCAATTTGTTCTTTTGTTTTTTGTGGTGCAGGGGTGGTTTCCACTTCTTTATCCTTCTACCCAGATGTCCCTTCATTAGTTCTCTCCTTTTGTGGATCTATCAATCTAAATTTTTCCTTCCATATCCTTGTACTTTGTTGTACTATACTTTCAATATCATTTTTCAAAATAGCATATCCTCTGAGTTTAGGTTGAAATTTATGCTTGTATTCCTCAATAAATTTATCTCTTTATTTCTTAGTCAGCTTAGGGATAACCTTAGCTAATGTACCTTCTCTAATCTATCTCTCAGTAGTAAGTGCAAATTCTTATTTTCTAGATAGAAACTCATAGTTCACTTGGAACATTGTTTCCTATCTATATAGGAGTTCACTTGAAATTGCTCATCATATCTAGTAGAGCTTCCTGAACTTTATGCTTATCCTCTACCCTCAAATTCTCATACTTGATAAACTTAAAGCCAGATAACCTTGTAGAATTCCTCAAATTCTCACATACCTCATTAATATCAGTGGGTCTTTTGAATGGTGCTTTTGGTATGTTGCTGGCTTTATCAATTTCAGTCTTTTCTTCATCACTTTCTAGATCCAAATGCAGTTTCCTTCTTGGTCTCTTTACTTGTAGGCTCGACACAACCTTTTTTGTAATTTTAGTCTTTGATCTAGAACTACTCTCTCCAACCTTCTTTGCATATACTTTTATTTGCACTATTGGAGATGTGGTAGAAAATGCCCTTGTCCTTGGATGATTGACAATGGGAGGGGTAACTTTAGGTTCTGCTTGGCTTGGCCCAGTTACATTGGCTACTGCTGGTTTCTTTCCTTTTGCTTTAATAGAAATATCTTCCTTAGATTCACTTATTTTTTCTTCTTATTCTTCTTCTTCTTCTTCTTCTTCTTCTTCAGATATATCTTCTCCTTGTCCAGTAGATATTCCTAGAGGTGCATCCTTTGGCTCCTCATCACTCAGCAATCCATCCATTTTCTTCATATTCTTCACAATGTTTTTCCTCTTTCTCTCCATGGTTCCTACCTTTAGATTCATAGATATCTTTTCCTAGCTTCATCATAATTTCCAAATCTCTTTTATTTTGTATCAATCTCCTCTACTAAGAGTGCTGTGATAGCTGCTGATGTTTCATCAATGTTAACTTCATAGGGAAATGGCTCCAGCCATGATACCCTAGGTTTCACAGCTTGAATGTAAGTGTAATCTGTGTCAACTAGAAAACATATCTCCTCATAGTGCTTTTCCACAAGTGACCTAGGAATTCTAGATCTCAACCTCATTCTCTTTTTGAATTCCACAAAGTAGTTTCCCATAATATTGTTGAAATTATTTCCCAATTGCATAATAGATTCACTAATTTGCACAGTAATAGGTCTATCCTTCTTCCAAACAATATTTCCCAGTGTAGGAAATGGCTTCTGTACATAGAATAATATGCAAAATAGTAAAGAACCAAACTTACATGATGAGATTTTAGCTTTTCTGATCGATAGTAGGTTCTCGACTAGTTGTGTCAACTACAGCTCGACAAGGTTTTAGGTGTGATTCTTCTTAACTATCTTCCATGCTTGGTCCACAGCTGTGTAGGGAACACTATCTAGTTGGCTCGACTAATAGAACTTACGTGCAATCACTCTCACTCCAAAGTCAAGTTCTAAATCTTCAATTGTAGATAGTCATACCTCTTTTATTCTAGACAACTCCCGTGTTAGCTGCTATTTCTTCTTTATTTTGATCTCTCATCATTCATTTTCTGCTAATAATAAGATATCTAGTTACTTGATGAATAATGTATTTAGTGATCCTAACTGGTCCATTGTCCAGCCACATATGCATATTATGAACTTGGCTTAGAACAACCTTGATCCATTCATCATTGAAGTATGGCAGAAAATATAGGGCACAAGTTAACCCTTTGTTGGCTAAATGCTTGAATTATTCCTTCAGAACTCCATTATCGCACAACTTGTTGCAGGATTTCCTCAATTCACTATCACCTACTTCACCAATCTTAACCATGTAACAAGATCTAAAATCGTGGATCATAAGTACCTTTGGTGGAATAGATGACAGGGCTCCATTCAGATCACCTAAAATTGCACTTTTAGGAACAACTCAAAATTTAGGAGGTGCACATGCATCACTTCTCACCAGCTTAATTTGCTTCAACTCCTCCTCCATACCTTTGACTAGTGTGGAAGAACTTGTAGCCATAATCTCTAAAATTAGAGTTTAGAAATGAAGAACATGGTACCTCTGCAAGTAGCACTTCACACTATTCACCTTAGGGTTTCTGACGACACACTGGCGAGATCTTTGATACAAACTTCGCTAAGATAAATTCTTCAACTTCTTCAATCACTCTGTGAATACTGAAAATCACAATGTAAAAATGAAGAATAAACTGTTTGTCCTTATATAGACTCAAAAGGTCAAGGTAGGTAAGAAATAAATGTTTTTCCCATTAGGTTAGTGCAAACCACCTATCATTGGCTGACTAACGTAACTTGCATACCACTTGGCTTACCATACTTGACACCTATAGTGCAATTAACTCTTCTCGACATTTTTCACAAACATGTTCTGGTGCATCTCAACATATGCAAATATGCACTTTGGCACATTTACATATTAGGAACTGATGTAATATTTGAAATTGAAATGCAGTTACTTACATACCTCTCTTGGTCAGTTAGAGATGATGTGATCACCTCATCCATTGGGTTGGGTGACCTCAGCTTTAGTAGTTTCACTGTTGCTTGACTCTATTTTCCTTACCCATGTCTGGTTCATCTATGCTCTTATGTCCTCAACAGTAGGAGCAAGTACTCTTGTCCTACACTCTCTCTTAGTGTGACCAATCTTCAAAAAACTAAAGTAGACTAGGCTTCCATTCATCCAACTCTTAGATCTTCCTCTGAAATGTGTCTTTAAGCAATCTTCAAGTGCATGTCCATATTCTTCACAGTAATGACAACTCTACCTTGTGTTATAATCCCAATTGTAAGTGTTGCCTTTCCTAGGTGATTTTGTTTGTATCTTAGATGTCCATTGTTGTTTAGCATTGGATCTACAATCTTGTGATTTATGACCATATTTATGACACTTGTAACAATAACCATTGAATCTTGGTTTGGGAGGTGCATCATTTACTTCAGCCCAATATTAATGTGCTTTATGTCCAAACATCTTGTAATTAAAATAGTAACCATTGAACTTAGGTTTAGGACTGGACTTACATTTCTTGCTTTGGAAAATGTTTGTTGTATGACCTGGTTTTCCACAGTGGTGGCAAACAGGTTTTTTGTTGTTTGTATTTGCATTCCTCCTTTCACCATTTTTAGATGATTCTCCTTTCTCAGTACATGTCTTTGGTTCAATGTGACCTAATCCAGAAGAATGATTTGGTCTTCTTCATGCTTCCATCAGATTCTTAAAGTGAGTCAAAGCTTCATTAGGTTTATTCATCCTTTCTGATGAAGGGTGCTCCCCTTAATGTCACAAACACATAACAAAAATAGAGAAACAACAACAATTTGCAAGAACAGAAAATGGGCTTCTTATTATCTCCACAAATGTGGAATTACAAATTTTCAGAATTACAATATGCAAAGCTACATGGACATTCCCCTTACAATATTATGTAGGACAAAGTCTTGAATTATTACCCAGATCTACCTAGAACTGCCCTAGACAACACTACAGGCCTTCTTTATATAGGCAATTTCCACCGCCCAAGAAGGTTCCAAAAATCTAGCCATTAAGGTTGACTACCCTTAGCATTTAATTATTTTTCACTTTTATTACAAAAGGGTCGGCTTTAAATATTTACAAAACATGAGATTAGGTAGCCCAACTTCCGGAAGCCATAACTTTTGAACCATAGCTTCGTTTGACTATTATAACCACTTTCCAGAAAGGGGAGATCACGATCTACAGTGCCTAACCTTGTGAAGCACCAATTAGCCAGAGGTTCAACCTTGATCTGGAGCCTCTAAGGTCCCTAAAATTGAGCTCAAAGATTTTGCACCCTAAAATCTCAATAGTAAATCCTTAATAACTTCACCAATACAGATGATCTGGCAATGAAATTCAACTGGCATTCTTATATGACTAAGATGAACCGCCACCTGGAAAATTAGAACATTCTCAGTTCAAACGACCAACTTACTAAAAATAGTAAGTTTCCAAAAATAGCATCTTTGTAAAAAATAGCCCTTATTGAATAGAAAAAACACATATTTTTGGGTGATGCAAGATTGCCCTTACACCCAGGATGCTCCTACATTAGACACCCAGGGTAATTTGAGAAGTGACGCTGTCACATCTCAGGTGTGTAGAGGAAAACCAAGCTGGTCAACCTCCTCCTTTGTCAGCCATGATGAATCTTCTATAGGCCATCCTTTCCACTTGACCAGATATTCTTCATATGTCCTATTCCTTGTGCTTCTACCAACACGACTGTCCAGTATGTCTTCAATCTCCTTGGTATCTAAACTACTTGCTAGAATACTCCACTGTGCCGCTGTGATCTCATCTTCAACACCTCCTTCATGATACTCTG
>MU223518.1:937511-973925 GCA_018584345.1 Thuja plicata | reverse complement strand
TATATATATATATATTGGTGTTCTTCAATTCAATTCAAATAAATTTAAAGCACATGTATATTAATTTAAACTTCAAAATAAGTGATGTTGCATTTATACTTGATATATCCCAGAATACTCTGAATGGTATGACTCAATCCAAACATGATGTTGTGTGATCCTGTGTTGGAACCTCAAAATGTGTCTTGCACCACTCAACTACATCATGAGTGTTATTTATATGATATCCCTGATATTCCAACTGATACTTTCTTAAAGCATCTTTGGTACAGGCTCTTGCACCATCATGCTCTCCCTTTCCATGTGCACTCTCAAAGAAACTCCAACGATGTGGTATCTTTTGGTATTGATGATATCTACATAGTGCATAAAATGGCCTTATTGATTTAAATTGTGCTACACATCCATCTGAACAAACAAAATGCTTTTCAATTTTGATGCCTTTGTTTTCCAAATATCCAAAAAATGTTTTAAAGCAATGCTCAACAAAATGTATGTCATGCTCTTTATGATCACGAATGTAAAAGTGATATTCTTTCATTATGAACCATGTTTGATATGTAATTTCAACACCATCCAAGTCTAATTGTGCATGTCGATAAGAAACATGTGCCATGATAGTGACTTGCTCTGTATAGTAGTATTTTGCTTGAAGTTGTTTTTGAGAAACAAAAGAGTAATTTTCTACAAAGTCAACAACCGATGAAATTGTTCCAACAAGAAAAGCTTCTCTTAGTAGTTGGAACTATTCTGCTTTCCATTTAGAAAAAAAATATGATGCATATATGGTTGTATTAATCTATGAAAATTCTCCATAAATATTGCAGCATGTATCTCCTCCTCTACATATTCCAACCTTGTTGAATCTTTCCCAACTTTTTTTTCAAAATTTATGTACTTGTAACTCTTACACTTTACCATCCTCATCATGTTAGTATCTTCAACTCTCAAAGGAAATTTAGCCAAATCGCCACATGTTTGACAAGTTCCTCTTATGCAATATATTTCAGGTATTTCATGATCAATTCATTTGTTACATAATATTGATGCTATGAATTGGCTTGGATGTTTTGGAAAAGTATTTTGATAGCCATCGTGTTCTTCTATCATCTTTGTGAACCCTTGATAGTAGAGATCAAATTCAACATGATATCAATAACAACAAGTTTCAAAATATTTATTTATCTTTACAAAATATGGCTTTAATCTTTCAACATTGTTTGTCCGATCTTAATGTCAGGATTTGAATTACAAAATGAGAGATACAATTCATGTTGTGTGGTGTACAACCATTTTTTTGTGTTGCAAATAATCCTTAGGCCTAGTCCTCTTCTTGATAACATCTCTTCTATTTGGTGAAGGACGAGTATGATCAGTCCAAAATGTCATAACCAAGTTCCTAACTGTTTCATTAATCCTATCAGAGCTTAAAGCTCTACACATTAGTGCCCAATTACCTTCCAATGTAGTATCATCCAAATTGACTCTTCTTTTCAAATAATGTCCTAGTGTCTTCCTACTGTATCTGATATGGGATGAAAGTGAAGAAATTTGTCATTTTTGGGACACGTTTTTATTTAAAATAGATGTCAGTATCACTCTTCTTGAAAAAGACTTATCTACAGATCTAGTTGTTTTCCCAATGGAATGCAAAATTTCTTAACACTTTCAACAAATTTTTTTTGTACGTTAGACATTTTTGTCCTTTTCAAGATTGCATCTACACCCAACAAATTTAATGGCTCTTTTAACTCATCTTTAAGAAGTGTAATTGATAATAGTTGGGTTTTTTCAAGTGTATAAAGATTCTCAAATTGTGCAATTATTTCCTTTGAATTTTTATTCAATGCCCTCTTTGTAGTATTTATGGGTTGTTTAGCATAATCTCTTAATTTTTCCACATCCATTTCAATTAAATGATCTATGCTTTTACAATTAATTTTTCTCTTCAACTCTTGGGCTAGAATAATATTCTCATTTGTTGTTTGTACTTGGGATGCAAATAAAATAGAAAATTCTCTTTATATCTCATCTTAAGGGGAAAGACAAAATGTATAATTAACTGTACTAAGAGACTAAATAGAGACAGTGGGGGAGATTCAGAGAGAGAGAGAGAGAGAGATGTGTACTTTTTTGTGATTTTATATTTTTTACTTGTTGAGCCTATTGACGTTGTGATGACCCTTCTCCAACTTCTAAAGGTTGGGATTGTTCACCTTGCAATGACCCTTCTCCAAATTCTAAAGGTTGGGCTTGTTCACCTTGCGATGACCCTTCTCCAACTTCATAAGGTTGTGCTTCTTGAGAATTTCCTGCATAAATTTAGATATTTAATTATTTTGAACAAAAGGGTCTAATTGTGTCTAATTATGTCTAATTGTGTCTAATTAGGTCCTAAAGGGGCTGATTGTGTCTAACTAGGTCCTAAAGGGTCTAGTTAGGTTATAAAGGGTCTAATTAGGTCCTAATTAGATCTAATTAGGTCCTAAAGGGTCTAATTGGGTCCTAATTAGATCTACTTGTCCTAATTGTCCTAATTGGATCTACTTAGGTCCTAATTGGGTCTAATTGGGTCGTAATTGTCTAGGTAATTGGATCTAATTAGGTTCTAATTGCTCTAATTAGGTCCTAAAGGATCTAATTAGGTCTAATTGGATCTAATTAGGTCCTAAAGGGTCTAATTGGATCTAACTAGGTCCTAAAGGGTCTAATTAGGTCCTAAAGGGTTTAATTAGGTTATAAAGGGTCTAATTAGGTCCTAATTGTCCTAATTGGATGTCATTGTCCTAATTGGATGTAATTAGGTCCTAATTGGGTCTAATTAGATCCTAATTGGATCTAATTAGATATAATTAGGTCCTAAAGGGTTTAATTGGATCTAATTAGGTCCTAAAGGGTTTAATTAGGTTATAAAGGGTCTAATTAGGTCCTAATTGGATCTAATTGGATCTAATTACATCCTAATTGGATATAATTGGATCTAATTAGGTCCTAATTGGATCTAATTGTCCTAATTATCCTTATTGGATCTAATTAGGTCATAATTGGGTCTAATTGGGTCCTAATTGGATCTAATTGGACCTAATTAGGTCCTGAAGGGTTTAATTGGGTCTAATTATGTCCTAAAGGGTCTAATTGGATCTAAGTACTTCCTAATAGGTACAATAAGGTCTAAGATGTATAATTGGGTCTAATTAGGTCTAGAATTAGTTCTTAGGTCTAATTATGTCCTAATCTAGGTCTGATTATGTAGGATTTCTAGGGTTTAGGGTCCTAGGTCTAATTAGGTAAGGTTTAGGGTTTAGGGTCTTAGGTCTAATTAGGTAGGGTTTAGGGTCTTAGGCCTAATTAGGTATGGTTTAGGGTCTTAGGTCTAATTATGTCCTAATAGGTCTAATTAGGTCTTCTTTATCAAATTAGGATATTGCAATATCATGATTACATGTTTCATTAAGACAAGTAATAATCATCAACTTAAAATATGGAGAGAGAGAGAGAGAGAGAGAGAGAGAGAGAGAGATGTACCTTGTTTCTTATGATAATATCTTTCCTGAGCGTCTTCATGTAGTCTTTATTCAGTCACTTTTGAATAATGTCATGTACTCTTATTTAGCCTTCTTTTTTTATTTCCCATCACAATTTGCAAAATTGTCTTCCTTTTCCAAAATACAAATAATTTTGAAACTTTCAAATTAATAAGATGATGAAAACATATATTTATTTATATCTAATCATCTTGAACCTGAAATGCCACCTAATAGGTCGACATAGGTTTCTATCGAAAGTCATCTCTGACTTTCTATCAAAACTTGAAACTTTCGATCGAAAGTGCTTTAGTAAATGGCTAACAAATGCCAAATCATGAAACTAATTTCGATAGAAAGTAGTTTTGATCTAAAATCAATAGTTTCAATCAAAACTGCTTTCTATCGAAAGTAGTTTCTATCGAAACACATTAAATTTTGGCCATTTACAGAGGTTAAGATAAATCTGTAGTTTTCATGGCTTCAAGGCTCAAGCGCTCTGCTCAAATGGAAGAATATGGAGACATCCTTTTGCATCACACAAGTACTCTGAACTATCTTTCTAACGAATATAGATTAGAAATTTTTTGAATTCATTAGGTCTATGTTTTGTGATATGCATCAAATGCAGGTTTTATATCAAAAATAAACCTCCATGATTGACGTTCAATGAAAAATAGTAGATTTTTTTTTTTTAAATAACAGTGCCCTCTGGCTTCGAGTCTACTTTCTATATAAAAAAATGAATTTTGATAAATACACAACAAGTTATAAGATATGCAGTAAAGGTATGTCAAAATTATAGTTTATGCTACTTCAAACGTTCATAACATATGCAATAATCATGATAATGTTGTCAAACCAATTGCATACCCTCTGTATGGATGTTATAAAACCAAATTCAAAAGAAGCGCATTGATATCTATTTTAGAAAAAAAAGGTTATGCCCTATGAAGTCAATGTAACTTTTTGAAAATGATGTTTTCAGCAACATAGCAGTTTTAGTGGGAGAAAAAAAACTATTAAAATCAATTAAATATATATATATATATATATATATATATATAATCTAGACAGAAAGTACTAAAAGACTCTAGTTTACTTCATCTTCCGATTTCAAATGGTTTAATGACAATATGCATCCGAATATGAAAGTTTCTTTCAAAAATGTACACTTCACTGTCCGTTTAGGCAAAAAAGTGTAACCCACTATTGTGGGATCACCCACATGCTTCTTTCTTGTGATGTCAAGTTTGTAGGTACTCGACATCATCTTCCTTAAATTGGTAGGATAGAGTGTGCCCGTATATTCATCTCAATGGTAAAGAGGGGAGTTAACAGTCAGACACGAAACCCTATACTAAGCCTATTTGTCCTAAAATTGGACAAGAATCAGTTTGTCTACCCTACCCGAATTTGTCTAGCTGGTGTAAATTCATGGATCCCTTCCTTGTGTGTGTTTGAGTTTTACTTTGGTTGGTCTCAGTTGTGTGTATTTCTATTTGATTGATTTACTATGTCACTTACTGAATTGATTATTGTTGGAATTGAATATTAAATATAGGGTATTTATTTAATTAAATACCTATGTTTAATAAAGAGAATTAATTAAATTTCAAATATTTGAATATTTAGATTTAATTAAATATTTAATTTAAAATAGAGTTATTTGAGTTTTTATGCGTTATTAAATATTTAAATATTTAATTTCATGGATAAACTTGTGCTTTAAATATTTAATTTATTCAGTATAATGTTTATTTAATTACTTGTGCATTGTAATTATTGAAATTGAAATTTGAATTCAAATGCAAGTTATTTTTAAATGTGAAAGTAGGAGTTGCACAATAAAATATATTTTTATTTATTTAATTAAGATTTTCTTTCAATTAAGAAGGTTGAGTTAACTGAGTTGAGTGGAGTGTTTGTTTTCTGGGATTCATGAAAGAGGGAAAGTGGATTCTCTTTATAGGGGATTTTCTTTTCATTTGAGAGAGAATACAGGTTTTGGAGAAGGTTGAAGGATTTTGAGGAATTCTTGTGATTTGGGTATTTTGGTGAAATTTATTGTTTTGGGAAACTTGGAAGAATTTTTAGAATCATTGTTTCAGGCTTTTGTTGCTCTGGATCTGTTGTCGAATCCAGGCTTGGAGGATTGTGGGAGTATTTGTCTTGCAAACGCTTTGGTGATCAGATTTGTTATTGAATTTAAGGTAGGGTTTGAAACCCTTGGTGATTTCTATTTTTGTTGAAAAGTTTGCTTCTTTGTGATTGGTAATTTTGTATTTGCATGTATTATGAGTTAATTGATATTTTTTCTTATTTGGGTATTTAGAAAACCTATGGATCTATATTTTAGAGAAAATTAAATCTTTATTATAGTTGGGTTATGTTGTCAAATTTTTTATTTAAATCTCCTTATGAAAGATCTACATTTTAGAAAAATTAAAATCTAGACTATAGAGAGACTATGCTGTCCAAAATTTATTATTTGAGAATCTCCCTATTGTTGAAAAATTAAATTAAAAAAATTATATAGCTTTCTAGAAATAAAATACCGCAAAAAAATACAATCAAAAACAAATTCCAGAGAAGACAAAAAAGAAGAATGAAAAAAGTCATTTAAAATGTCCACACGTTTTACAAAAAATGCATTGGGTAATTTAATTTTTAAAAAAATGTATTTGAAAAAAATTATTAAAAAAAAAATAAATTAGAATAGGGAAGGTGGGTTTTATCCCAATCATCCCCCATGGTGTACCTTGTCGGTAGCTCAAACTTTGTACAACAACAGGGAAGCCGCGCTATCGTAAGGCAACATGACCACCAATGACAACTGTGTAATACCCACCTCTTAGTTTGCTTTTCAGTTTGTGGATGCCAAACTCTTTTAGGCATTTTGATGTATGTGTGGATTTATTTAGATAATTTAGACGATATCTATGTATTACATTTCAGTATGTTATTGATCCATTATTATCATGTTGTATCTTCTGAGTGTATTTGATTTATGGTTATTTTATGATGCTTATGTATATGTTAGAATTTCATTTCGATTATGGTTTTCTGACAATACTGACCTTAGATTTATATGCACATTAATAATCGTATATTTTTATTACTATTTGATGTGCTTGGTATGGTATGGGACAGAGTCATAATTACTTACTTTGGCGAGATCCACACGATAACCTAGTCTCAACCATTGGTTGCCATATGATTAGGCATGTATGTTCGTCGTTGTGATGACAGGTTTGCAGGTACTGAGCTACGTCTTCCCTGAATTGGCAGGAGTGAGCGTGCCCTATCACATTAATCTCAATGGTAAGAGAGGGGAGATAGTTTTCAGGTCCAAATCCTATCCTAAACCTAATTTTCCTAGTTAGTGGACAAGTATCTGTTTGACTACCCTTACCGAATTCATATAGTTGATAGGAATTTGTGTATCTATTTTCTAGTGCATGTTTGATTTTGCATGTGTTTGATTTCAGGTGCTTGATGTGATTATGTGGGTGTTATATCATGTTATATATTTAATTGAATATTATTGCAATTAATTATTAAATATAGGGTATTTAATTAATTGAAAATTAAATTAAATACCTATGTTTAATTGAAAGTTTAATTAAAGTGCAATTGTTGAATATTAATATTTAATTGAAAATTAGAGTAAATATGCTTTTATAATTAATTAAATAATTAAATATTTAGTTGCATGGATTATGGTGCTTTAAATATTTAAGTTATTTAAATTAATATTTTATTAATTACATGTGCAAGATTTGGTTGAAAAAGTATTTTCAAACTCGAGAGATCTCAACTTGATTTTAAGAGTCAAAGTGGAGTTGTGCAAGTAATTAGATATTTTAATTAATTAATTATTATTTTCTTTCAATTTTGGGAAGAGTCCTTTTAGGATTTAACTGAATGTGTTGTCATGAGGGTTTGCATGTTTAGGGGAAATTGAATCCCATTAGGAGGGGATTTGGGGTTTCATTTTGCATTAACAGGTTTTTGGGGAGCATTTTTAGAGAAGCTTTGGGGAATGCTTGGTTTTGGAGCATAGTTTGGGAATTCTCCTTGCTTGAATTTTTGCATTGTGTATTCCTAATCAGTTATTCAGGTAGGGTATTGTTCATGTCAATTATGGCTTTTGGATCCCTGTCTTCCATGCATCTGAAAAGCTAGGATCCCTTGTTGGGTCATTCCTTTTAGAGCTGAATTTCTGGTTTTTGATTGTGTGCATTTTTAAGCACACAATCAAAAACCAGAAATTCAGCTCTAAATTCAATGGATTGTGGAAATCTGATCGATTTAATGGTCATTCCTTGCTTGTTTATTTTGTGTTGTGAGGGTTTCAATTGGGAAATATGTTTTTAGATCAATTTTGTGTTTTAATTCAAGTTTGTATGTCAGATCTGTGGTTTTGGGTATAAAGGGTTTTATTTTATGGCATTAGGAGTAAACATGTATAAGGGTTTTCAGTCAGAAATTGTTGTTGAAATATGTAATTATGGAAACTTAGATCCCTGATTTTTGAAGAAAAATATATATTAATCTAGTACGGAAGTGTTGCTGAAATTTTGTTGCAAAATTCTTCCTACAACTCCTAGAAAATGAAAAATTAGATTACCCTATAGTTAGAACTATAGTTGAGGAAAAATAAATATTTCCCTTGTAAATGTTCTCTTGGAAAAAAATCAATTTGAGAAAAATAAAGAGCTCTCTGTAAAAAAAAAAGAGTAAATAAATTACACCAGTCATTAAAAAATTTGATAGAAAAGAAAAAAAGAAAGTAAGTTATTTCATTATTCTGTTTTCAGAATTGAAAAAAAAAATATAAATAAATAAATGAACAAACTGTTTATACCATTTCCGAAATTGTTTAAAACAAAAACAAAAAAAATTTAAACAATTTTTGTTTTGGGGCAAGTGGGGACCACCACTTTTTCCTCCCAAGGTGTGGGGTCAGCCGTTGGCGCGACAACCAAGACGTCGGTATGACAGCTGGAGCTACCGGCATGACAGTCAAGGCGTCGGCCGGGCTATGCTCTCGTGGCCCTTCCTTAAAGGAAGGAGCCCGTGGGGCGGTGTAGGATAGGGTGGGGTCCACGGGACCCCCCCAAATTATACTTTTTTTTTAATTTTTTAATTTTTTTTAATTAAAATTTTTAATTAATTTAAAATATGTTATTTAATATTTATTTATTTTAAATTAAATTTTAGTTAAATTAATTTAGTTAAAATGCTGATTTAATATTTGTTTCTATTTTAAGTTTTATAATCTATTTTATAAAAGTTAAAATTAACTTTAAGAAAAGTTAAAGTCTTTTCTTTTATGAAATTTAATTTAATTTATGCTGAAATTTAGTTAATCTAATATTATTTAGTTTAATTTTTGAATTAAATTAGTTTTCTCATTTCAAATTGTGGAATGGATGAGATATGAAGACTGTATTTTTGCAGGATTAATTAATATTATGATTACTTAATAGACAAAGAAGGGTTTATTCTCTTTTATCATCGTTATAAATTGATCATAGTTAAATAATAAAATTTAGAGTGTAAGCTAGCGAGTAATAAGAGGTGATATTAGACGACCTTTATTAATACCTATGTTACACCTAGTACTTTATAATTTTATAATTATAGCAAGTTGGTAATTATTCCCTACACATATTTATATATTGTTTTATAAATAGATCTATAGAAAATGTTAACGTTTTACCAATGAAGAATATTTAATTATTTATCAATAGTAATTTTAGTGAATAAATGAATTTGCATAATTAGGGATTATAAATTTGTTTATTCCTACGTTAACATTATATTTGATCTTATGCATTCTGAATATGAAATTGTTGTACCATGATGTGCTTTGGGTGCATGTTTAAATGAATCGAATGTTCTTTTATGTTATCATGTTTTTGGGTGTATGTTGGGCTAGATGACCCTTAGGACATAAATCTAGAGGTTTTATGATTGTATTTTTTGTATGGTATTATTGCCATATTAGTTCGTGATTTATGATGATGTCATAGTCTTGATTTCTTAGACCCAACTTAATTCAATTATGATGTGTTGTTCAATCCTATAAGGACACTATGGATGTTTTAGGGTTATTGAGAACCTATGTGCACCTGGATGTACATGATGCAATTTGAGTTATGATTTATCCTTTATGATGCTCTTTGTGAACCTAGGGTAGGTTACCTAGTTGTATAGTAGGAGGTGGCTTGCAATAAGTGTCGGAGCCCACAAGTGGCTGCTAGGATCACTTATTGTAAGTAGTGGTAACAAGTGATAACATAATTAATCTAATTAGGCTGACCTAGTATTAAAATAATAAGATTAATGCCTCACCCATGCTTGAGCGCTAATATAGGCTAAGATGGAGGATGAGATGATGCTTGCCCCCTTTTGAGGTGTGGGTTTAGGCATCATTAGTGATCTTGTCTGTATGAAAGGTCATTGATGCCGTGTATAGTCACTTGGGTGCTGGAATCCATTAAAGGATTACTAGGCCAAAAATCAAGGATGCGACGTACATGATGACAGCTTCCTATATACAACTTAGATTATCCTACATGTGTTAGTACCTCTGGTGTTGTTTAGTATTCCTTGTTATGGTTTATTGCATTGGATTATGAGGTCATATATACCTTGTTTGTATTCTTTTTGTATACCCCGTGTGATGGGTCTGTTACTATCTCCTTAGTATGGTGGGAGTGGACCTTTGGTTCCACGTAGTTGGGTTGTAGTGATTCTTATTACCATTGAGATTCTGATAGATTCTTCTTCATGCTTGGATGTTCCTTATTGCATTTCATCTTCATAGTCTTTTGGAGACTTGCTCAGTTACTTGAGATGTGTTTTGTACCATATGTATATATTTGTTATCATCTCTTGCAGGATGAATTGTACTTTTTATTATGTATTATTACATACCCCGCGACTTGTGCAGTGGGTGTTGATTAGGTAGTATACCTTATGATATCAGATGTATATGTAATATTTTATTATGAGATGTATGTAATTGGTTTCAGAGTATGTAACCTTTGTGTCGGTCCTTTATATTTGTCAATCTTAGATTATTATGTTTAAGTAATTCTACGTCAAGGAACCCTCGAGAAGCGTTATCTATGTATGAGTTGTATTTCATATATGTCATGTACTTCATTGTGTTGCTTCCGCATTGTTATCATTATTGTTTGTAAATATTTAAAAAAAATTATTCCATGAACTTAGTGTCATGTTTAGGTTAAGTTTTCCTGAGTTCCCTGGTGGGGCATTACACTTGGTATCAGAGCACACGTTTCTACACTGGGAGCTCTGGGAAAATTGTGTGCCCTTAGTTGGTTAGTAGTGCATGTTAGCACTCGTCTCCTTATGTCTTTAGAGTCATTGTTCATGATCTCGAATTCTTGTGTGTGGTTCTTCCCACTTGATTTGGGAGTGATCTTTAGTCTTGGTTTCTATAGGTGGATACCTACTCAGGCTTGATTTGTGCTAGGACCTATGATTGAAAATCTCTAGGTTCTCTAGTCTTATCGATGCTCATGAAGTTCGTAATCATCTATAGGAGTGTTTTGATAGTGAGAAGATGGCTTGTTTATTTTGGTCTCATGTGGTTGGTATGTATGAAGACTTGGTGATTGTCATTTGACTGCCTCATCTATTTTAGCATGATAGTTGATGTATGTTGTATGTGATATGTTGTGGTGATGGAGTCCTAGTTTGAAGAACTCCATGTTGCGTGATTTCCTTCCCTTGAATGATGTGTGGTTCTTGAGTGAGCTATTTCTTAGCCTCTTGAGTGTGATTTTATTGATCATGTATGATTAGACTTGCATGTTGTATTGAATAGACTTTGTTTGAATTATATGAAGTGTATTGTGTGAATGTTGTAATCAGCTCTGATGGAATATGATTGATTATGAAAATTATAAAGTAAATTCTTGTCTGTTCAATATATTGTGCATGAATTAGATGTATATATCATTCATTATTGTATATCAAATTAGGTAAAGGACCTAAGTCCCCAAGTAAAATGTGCATTGCATCCTTAGTAGAATTCTTGTAGCTCTTAACCTATTTGTAGCAGTTTGCAAATGATTGATTAGGTATTAATGTTAGTAATAAAGTAGAATGCATAATTACATGAAGTTGCATAAAGAGGATATTAGAATTTAACATATTGTCGGTCTTCAGTGATGGTGTGCATACTCTAATGCATCTAGCATGAAAGATCTTGGATGTCATGAAGTGACTACTCCCTTGAGAGTGTGGCTACTCCTAGTCACCTTGTTATGTGAAATGTTTTCTTATATTGGTTATTAATTTTGGTTGATTGATATCTTTTTGTGTAGTATGTAGTCAACACTAATTTCTTTTGAATTTTCTTATAACTGGATTAGTCACCCAAATCTCTTTCGTTGTCTAGTTTTTGGCATTAGTCACAATTGATTTATTGTTGAAATGGTACCCTTTTATGAGTTAATGTTGAACTTTGGAAGTTCTCCCACTTGGGTTTTTCTTTGAGTTGTATGGTGGCTATTCTGAATGTTTGTTGATGTTGACCATGGTTTGTGATAAGTATTGTTTCTATCATGTTCTTTATGGAACCTTGATAGTATGTGTAAGGGAGGACATTGTAGACATGACACTGTATTTGTATGAGAAACAAAATGCATTACATAACTCATGTGTTTACATGAGTGTTGCATTAGGTAAGGTTGCATGAACTGGTCAAATTTCCACTAGATATAATCATGAGTAGGTGTTTAAATATTAAGCTTCAATATGTATGTATTTCATGATTCTTGAAAGCATTAAAGATATAGATTTATTTAAGAAATGTTATATGATGAGAAAATGATTAAGGTGATTTTTGGTTTGTGCTTAAATTTGAGTTATATTACTCTTTGTGATTCATTATGTATATCTTGAAGTAAGATAGTTAAGTTGTCTTACATTAGTTCTTCTTATATGTCAATGAGTGATTATTGTGATGGGTATATTCTTTTGGTGATTATGAGTTGGGTGAATCTTCATGTTCGATCCTAATTGTTAGGGGGTGTAGCACTACTATGTGAATCCTTTTGATTCTTTACTTGTTTAGTTATCGGCTTCTAGGAGTAAGCCTAGTTTTAGGGGAGGAGGATGTAATACCCACCTCTTAGTTTGCTTTTCAGTTTGTGGATGCCAAACTCTTTTAGGCATTTTGATGTATGTGTGGATTTATTTAGATGATTTAGATGATATCTATGTATTACATTTTAGTATGTTATTGATCCATTATTATCATGTTGAATCTTCTGAGTGTATTTGATTTATGGTTATTTTATGATGCTTATGTACATGTTAGGATTTCATTTCGATTATGATTTTCTGACAATACCGACCTTAGATTTATATGCACATTAATAATCGTATATTTTCATTACTATTTGATGTGCTTGGTATGGTATGGGACAGAGTCGTAGTTACTTATTTTGGCGAGATCCACACGATAACCTAGTCTCAACCATTGGTTTCCATATGATATAGGCATGTATGTTCGTTGTTGTGATGAAAGTTTTGCAGGTACTGGGCTATGTCTTCCTTGAATTGGTAGGAGTGAGCGTTCCCTATCACATTAATCTCAATAGTAAGAGAGGGGAGATAGTTTTCAGGTCCAAATCCTATCCTAAACCTAATTGTCCTAGTTAGTGGACAAGTATCTGTTTGACTACCCTTACCGAATTCGTATAGTTGATAGGAATTCGTGTATCCCTTTCCTAGTGCATGTTTGATTTTGCATATGTTTGATTTCAGGTGCTTGATGTGATTATGTAGGTGTTATATCATGTTATTTATTTAATTGAATATTATTGCAATTAATTATTGAATATAGGATATTTAATTAATTGAAAACTAAATTAAATACCTATGTTTAATTGAAAGTTTAATTAAAGTGCAATTGTTGAATATTAATATTTAATTGAAAATTAGAGTAAATATGCTTTTATACTTAATTAAATAATTAAATATTTAGTTGCATGGATTATGGTGCTTTAAATATTTAAGTTATTTAAATTAATATTTAATTAATTACATGTGTAAGATTTAGTTGAAAAAGTATTTTCAAACTCAAGAGATCTCAACTTGATTTAGGAGTCAAAGTGGAGTTGTGCAAGTAATTAGATATTTTAATTAATTAATTGTTATTTTCTTTCAATTTTGGGAAGAGTCCTTTTAGGATTTAACTAAATGTGTTGTCATGAGGGTTTGCATGTTTAGGGGAAATTAAATCACATTAGGAGGGGATTTGGGGTTTCATTTTGCATTAACAGGTTTTTGGGGAGCATTTTTGAAGAAGCTTTGGGGTGTGCTTGGTTTTGGAGCATAGTTTGGGAATTCTCCTTGCTTGGATTTTTGCATTGTGTATTTTTCATCAGTTATTCAGGTAGGGTCTTGTTCATGTCAATTCTGGCTTTCAGATCCTTGTCTTCCATGCATCCGAAAAGTTATGATCCCTTGTTTGTTTATTTTGTGTTTTGAGAGTTTGAATTGGGAAATATGTTTTTAGATCAATTTCGTGTTTTAATTCAAGTTTACATATCAGATCTGTGCTTATGGACTTAAAGGGTTTTGTTTTATAGCATTAGGAGTAAATGTGTATAAAGGTTTCTAGTCTGAAATTATTGTTGAAATATGTATTTATGAAAACCTAGATCCCTAATTTTTGAAGAAAAATATATATTAATCTAGTACGGAAGTGCTGTTGAAATTTCGTTGCAAAATTCTTCCTACAACTCCTAGAAAATGAAAAATTAGATTACCCTATAGTTAGAACTATAGTTGAGGAAAAATAAATATTGCCCTTGTAAATGTTCTCTTGGAAAAAAATCAATTTGAGAAAAATAAAGAGCTCTCTGTAAAAAAACAAAAAGAGTAAATAAATTACACCAGTCAATAAAAAATTTGATAGAAAAGACAAAAAGAAAGTAAGTTATTTCATTATTCCGTTTTCAGAATTTAAAAAAAAATTATAAATAAATAAATGAACAAACTGTTTATACCATTTCCAAAATTGTTTAAAACAAAAAAAAAAAAATTTAAACAATTTTTGTTTTGGGGCAAGTGGGGACCACCACTTTTTCCTCCCAAGGCGTGGGATCGGCCGCTGGCGCGGCAACCAAGACGTCTGTACGACAGCTGGAGCTACCAGCACAACAGTCAAGGCGCCGGCCGGGCTATGCTCCCGTGGCCCTTCCTTAAAGGAAGGAGCCCGCGGGGCGGTGTAGGATAGGGTGGGGTCAACGGGACCCCCCCAAATTATACTGTGTTTTTTTAAATTTTTTTTAAATTTTTATTAAAATTTTTAATTAATTTAAAATATGTTATTTAATATTTGTTTTTCTTTAATTAAACTTTAGTTAAAATGCTTATTTAATATTTGTTTCTATTTTAAGTTTTATAATTTATTTTATAAAATTTAAAATTAACTTTAAGAAAAGTTAAAGTCTTTTCTTTTATGAAATTTAATTTTATTTATGCTAAAATTTAGTTAATCTAATATTATTTAGTTTAATTTTTGAATTAAATTAGTTTTCTCATTTCAAATTGTGGAATGGATGAGATATGAGGACTGTATTTTTCTAGGATTAATTAATATTACAATTACTTAATAGACGAAGAAGGGTTTATTCTCTTTTATCATTGTTATAAATTAATCATAGTTAAATGATAAAATTTAGGGTGTAAGCAAGCGAGTAATAAGAGGTGCTATTAGACGACCTTTATTAATACCTATGTTGCACCTAGGACTTTATAATTTTATAATTATAGCAAGTTGGTTATTATTTCTAGATATATTTATATGTTGTTTTATAAATAGATCTATAGGAAATGTTAACGTTTTACCAATGAAGAATATTTAATTATTTATCAATAGAAATTTTAGTGAATAAATTAATTTGCATAATTGGGGATTATAAATTTGTTTATTCCTACGTTAACATTATATTTGATCTTATGCATTCTGAATATGAAATTGTTGTACCATGATGTGCTTTGGGTGCGTGTTTAAATGAAATCAATGTTCTTTTATGTTATCATGTTTTTGGGTGTCTATTGGGCTAGATGACCCTTAGGACATAAATCCAGAGGTTTTGAGATTGTACTTTCTGTATGGTATTATTGCGATGTTATTTCATGATTTATGATGATGTCATAGTCCTAATTTCTTAAACCCAACCTAATTCAATTATGATGTGTTGTTTGGTCCTGTGAGGACAGTGTGGATGTTTTAGGGTTATTGAGAACCTATGTGCATCTGGATGTACACGATGTAATTTGAGTTATGATTTATCTTTTATGATGCTCTTTGTGAACCTAGGGTAGGTTACCTAGTTGTATAGTAGGAGGTGGCTTGCAATAAGTGTCGGAGCCCACAAGTGGCTGCTAGGATCGCTTATTGTAAGTAGTGGTAACACGTGATAACATAATTAATCTAATTAGGCTAACCTAGTATTAAACTAATTAGATTAATGTCTCAACCATGCTTGAGCACTAATATAGGCTAAGATTGAGGATGAGATGATACTTGCCCCCTTTCAAGGTGTGGGTTCGGGCATCATTAGTGATCTTGTCTGTATGAAAGTTCATTGATGCCGTGTATAGTCACTTGGGTCCCGGAATCCATTAAGGGATTACTAGGACAAAACTCAAGGATGCGACGTACATGATGACACCTTCCTATATACAGCTTAGGTTATCCTACATGTGTCAGTATCTCTGGTTTTGTTTAGTATTCCTTGTTATGGTTTAGAGTGCTTCTAGGAGCTTCCTTTGCACTAGAGTATGAGGTCATGTATACCTTATTTGTATTCTTGTTGTATACCCCATTTGATGGGCCTGTTACTATCTCCTTAGCACGGTGGGAGTGGACCTTTGGTTCTATGTGGTCGGGTGATAGTAATTCTTATTACCATTGAGATTCTGACGGATTCTTCTTCATGCTTGGATGTTCCTTATTACAGTTTTATCCTCATAGTCTTTGGGAGACTTGCTCAGTTACTTGAGATGTGTTTTGTACCATATGTATATATTGGTTATCATCCCTTGGAGGATGCATTGTATTGTTTATTATGTATTATTACATACCCTATGACTTGTGCAATGGGTGTTGATTAGGTAGTATACCTTATGGTATCAGATGTATATGTAATCTTTTATTATGAGATGTATGTAATTGGTTTCAGAGTATGTAACCTTTGTGTCAGTTCTTTATATTTGTCAATCGTAGATTATTATGTTTAAGTAATTCTACGTCAAGGAACCCTCGAGAAGCATTATCTATGTATGAGTTGTCTTTCATGTATGTCATGTACTTCATTGTGTTCCTTCTGCATTGTTATCATTATTGTTTGTAAACATTTAAAAAAAATTATTCCATGAGCTTAGTGTCATGTTTAGGTTAAGTTCTCTTGGGTTCCCTTGCGGGGCATTACAAGCTGACTGCTGTAAGGCAGCATAGACTGCCTTGGTGGCAGCATGGGGGGGTGGGGGGTGTGGGGCCCGCTTCCACCCAAAAATAATTTTAATAAAAATGATTTTTATAAAAAAAAACTTTATTTCATTTTATGTTTTATTTTTTTTCAATTAAGTTATATATAATTTATTTAAAATTTGCTTTTATATTAATTTTAAAGAATTTAATATTAATAAATTTAGTTTATTATTATTTTTTTGATCGGTAATCACTTTTGACTGGAGCTTTGAACTAGTGAGGGCACATATGGGAGCCCTCATCCCCGAAGTTACATTATTAGTACTACTATGGCCTAAACTCCTTGCCAATTTTTGTCTCATGCTATGACCTCTAATTTGATAGTTCTCCTTATCTTTCTGCACCTTATATCTCCCAATCCTCTGGCAGCACCTCTCCTTATACCTCCCAAGCTAAGCTCCTTATAGCTCCCACTGAGCACACACACTCATCCCCTGCCAAGTTGACAGGTCAATTCCTCCAACAACAACGACCTCTCCTTATATCTCCCTAGCCGAAGGCCTCTCCTTATATCTCCCTGGCTGACACCTTATCTCTCCAGCTATCAGGATCCTCTAACTACCAACCGGATGTTGGAACTACGATGACTTTGTCTTAGCATCCTTATACCTCCCGCCGATCAATCCAGCAAGGCTGGAAACACACGGCAAGGGCCCACCACTAATCGACATGGCAATAGTGACTGGTGGGATTTGAACAACACACCGCCCTTACAATAGGATTCATGACAACTGCCGTGTTGTGGGGTGATCCCCAAATTTAGTTTATTATTAATGATATTTTTTTATTATTATTCATTTATTTTGCTTTTTTTAAAAGGAGGTTATTGTTAATTACAGTATTTTTTTAAATGAGGAAAAATAGGTATTATAATATTTAATTTAAATAAACTCCTTTAAGTATTGTATGCATCTTTGTTTTTGTATTTTATTAATTATGTTTTAGGATAAAATATAATTAATAACATACAACTTATTTTAAATTGATATCTTATCAGCAACTATAAGTACTCTTGTGGATGGTAAACTGTAATTATTTTAGGGATAATTATTTTGTAATTAGAGGAGATTATTGGTTGGATTTTTGTTTACATCATGGCTGGATGAGATATACAGTGTAATTCTTTCTTCATAGTGTAAATGGAATTTATTTTTCTGAGTGAACTATTTGCTTAGAATGTTAATTTGGGAATTAGAATGACCTTAGGAAGGATACAGAGGCTGGGAATGAATTTTATTTTTGTCTTACGATGTGATGTGTTTTTATATTGCTCTTTACCCCAAACTATCCATATAAACTCATGTTGTTTATGAATTTTTTGAGAGTGTATATCTGTATGATCATTCCTGTTATTGTGTGGGGGAACTAGATTGGGTATATCTTTATTTGAACCTATGCTAGATCTATGTAGGATCTGTCAGCCTAGGGTTGGTTACTTAGTTGTGTAGTAGGGGGTGGCTTGCAATAAACATTGGGGCCTGAAAGTGGCTACTAGGATCACTTATTGTAAGTAATCTTAACAAGTGATAACATAATGATTAATTGAGGGTTTTAAAAGAATTAATAATATGCATTTACTCACCCATGCTTGAGAACTATTATAGGCTGGGTGTGTGCTTGGCATAGTTAGTGACTTTGTCTGTTTGAGAGGTCATTAATACCATGTATGGTCACTTGAGTGTCAGGGTCCAGTGAGACTACCAAGATGAAACTTAAGGGTTAGACATACATGATGACACCTTCTTATATATAGCTTATATTTCCTACATGTGTCGGTTGCCTCTGGATTAGTGAGTCTTACCTTACATTATCTGTAGCACACCTAGAGTTAGAGAGCTATCAAGACCCCCTTTTCTTAATGGTCACTTCCTTCTTTGGTTTTGGTTATCTGAGTGAGGTCTGTTGTTATCTCCTCAGCACGGTGGGGTGGAATTTTATAGTTCCACATGAATAAGTGGTAATGATTCTTTACCATTTGAGATTTGACGTCCTTGTTCCAGTGCTAGATGATACTTATGCTGTTGAGATCTTTATGATTCTTCGTTGGTGGTTTTGTTCTTATCATTCCTATATTTTAATATTTTTTTAGAATATTGCATGTGATACCTAATCTGGATATTGTATCATGTTTATGTTAGAGTGATTACTACATACCCTGCGACATGTGCAGAGGATGTGAGTTTATTTAGGTCTCATTGTTTCTGTGAGAATTTTAATTATTGTTTTGTTCGATATACTTTTTCCATCTATCATTATGAAATATATTGTTATGGCTATATAGTTGATTTTTACTCTTACGTAATTCTACCTCACAGATTCCTTGAGCTTTGTAATCTATGTTTGTAATTGTATATGTGAGTAAATGGTAATTGCTTCTACATTAATGTATGTCTTGTTGTGTAAACTTTAAAAAAAATTATTCATCAAACTTTGTATCGTGTTTTAGGTTAATCTCCCTTGGGTTCCCTGGCGAGGCATTACATTTGGTATCAGAGCCATAGTTTCTACACTAGGAACTCTGGGAATTGTACACTCATTAGGTTTTGTATAGCTTGAACTTGAACTAAACATAGATATACAACATTGTTTCTTTTTATATCATTAATTTGTGGTTATTCTTATCCTTTGATTTTTTGTCTCAAGCTATGTTTTGAGTTGTTGTATGGATCTTTGGTTTCTTCAGGAATCATGCCTAAGACTAGATCTTCTAGAGGCCAATATAGTAATCATGGGAGGGGTGGGAAACATAGACCTTCCATGAGTACATTAGATAGGAAAGTGATCATCAGCAGTACAAAGATGAGCAAAGAGAGGAATGTCATGATGAGTTTGAGGAGCTAGGCACCAAACAATTATTTCAGGTGATACCGAATCATCCTGGTCATGAGTAGGGAAGAGTGGAGCTAGATTCCTCTCACCACTATTACAGAGAGGAGAGGGTGAGGGAGAGGTCTAGGAGTCCTCAAAGGAGGACCATCACAGTTGATCCTGATGTTGTGGCAATGAACTACATGAGGGATCTTATGAGAGCATGACTTACTCTATTTGATGGGAAAGGATTAGGATCTGAAGTAGAGACATGGCTTATTTCCTTGGAGAGGAGTTTTTCTATGCACCCCTTTAGTATTAATACTAAGGCCAGATATGCGGTGATGCACCTCTCTCATTTTGCAACAGTGTGGTGGAAAATCAAAGAGGAGAAGTTAGGGCTCCACATGGATATGGTTACTTGCGAGTTATTCCTAGAGAACTTTTGAGAGAAATTCTTGTCATATTAGTGTAGGTATCAATGAGTGGATGAGTTCCACAACCTGAGATAGTTGACCTTGTTAGTTGAAGAGTATGAGCATCAACTTTTTGAGCTCAAGTAATATGCAGGTTTTGGATAGGATTCAACCCTTATGATATAATATTTTATTAGGGGGATTAATGCCTACATTATTGGGGGAGTTAATCTCTTTGAGCCTATGACCTTGAAGGCTATGATCATTAAAGGCACTCTTGTAGAGGCAAACTTTTCCTTGGGTCATGATGGTCAATTTGGTGCTCAGTGAGGTGGTGCATCATGTTCAGGGTTCAGAGGTAACCAGTCACAAGGCACTAGAAACTTTAAGAAACCACCTAGCTTCTTCAAAGGTAATCAAAAATAGTAGTAGAAGAAGACTCTTCCTCTTAATTAGGTCGGTGGCTCTCATTCTAATAGCTTTTGTAATTTTTAGTTCTTCTGATGCAATCAGTCCAGTCATCCTATGCAGAGTGCACAATAGAGTGCCAGCAAAGGTAGTTACCAGTAGTTGAGTGCCCCCTTTGTTACCAGTAGTTGAGTGCAACCTCTGTTGGGAGAGGAAACAGTAGAGGGAATAGATGCTTTACATGTGGATAGTTTGGTCACATTATAGTTAACTATCCTCAGCACACACCTCATTATTCAGGATAGAGGCTGGAAGCTTCTAAGCCTACAGTGGGAGATGCAGGACGATCTCATAGAGTGTTTTCTGTAGTGGATCATCATCAGGAAGAACACCAGGGCATAGTGGTAGAGACTTCTGGTACTATTTGAGGTATTTATATCTATGTTTCATTTGATTTTGGAGCTACATATTCTTTTATTTCTCCTTTCTTAGTAGAGTGATGTGGGCTAGTGGATCCAAAGCAAGATATAGGATGTCAAGTGGATTTGTCTTCTGGGGATAAGGTAGCCATAGATTCTTTGGTCCCTAAGTGCAAGCTAAATTTAGGTAAATTCATTACCTCAATTGATCTTCGTGTGATTCCTTTGGGATCATATGGGGTCTTCTTGGGAATGGATTGGTTGGGATCTCATGGGGATAACATCAATTGTAGATAGAAGACTATCGAATGCAAGGATGATGTGGGAAAAGATTGTAAGATTTTGGGAATTCAACATCACATATCTCTTCGTATGATATTTGCTATGCCACTTAAGTGAGATATATGAAAGGGTTTCTAAGTGTTTGTGGTATCTATGAATGAGATAGATGAGGTGGATAGCGAAGAAAAGACCCTTGATCATTGTATTTTTCATGAGTTTATAAATGTCTTTCTGAGTGAGATTCTAGGTATGCCACCAAGGCATGATATAGATTTTTGTATTGAGCTTGTTCCAGGAGCATAACCTATCTCTAGAGCTCCTTATCAGATGACTACTCATGCATTGAGTGAGTTGAAACTTTAGTTGGAAGAATTTTTGGCAAAGGGAAGCATTCGACCTAGTGTTTCTCCTTGGGGAGCACCTGTCCTCTTTGTTAAGAAGAAGGATGAATCTTTATGCTTGTGCATTGACTATAGACAGTTGAACAAGGAAACGATCAAGAATATGTATCATTTGCCAAGGATTGATGACATTTTTTTATCAAATTAAGGGATCCAAGGTGTTCTTAAAGATTGATCTCAAATTGGTATCACCAGTTCCGTATCCAAGATGTAGATATCCACAAGACTACATTCTGCACTCGCTATGGGCACTATGAGTTCACAATAGTACCATTTGGTTTGATAAATTCTCCATCATTTTTCATGTTCTTGATGAATGGGTTTTTTAGTAAGTATCTAGATCACTTTGTTCTTTTCTTCTTGGATGATATATTGATATATTCTAAATCCATAGAAGAGCATGAAGAGCATCTATGACAGGTATTGCAATGCCTAAGCGACAAACAATTGTATGCCAATTCAGAAAAGTGTGATTTGTTTTAGTCTGAGGTACAATACCTAGGTCATGTGATTTATGGGAAAGGTGTTTCAATAGATCCTTCAAAGATATAGGCAATTATGGAATAACTAGCACCCACTAATGTGTCTAAGGTCCGTAGTTTCACGGGTCTAGTTGGATATTACTGTAGATTTGTTAAGAACTTCTCTAGGGTTTCATATCCTATCAATTATCTTCAGAGGGAAGGGAAGAAGTTTTTTTGGATGGAGAAGTGTGAAGAGGATTTTTAGAACCTTAAGGGGTGTTTAACTAGTGCACCTATCTTAGAAGTACCTAATCTAGTGAGTGACTTTATAGTTTGTGTTGATGCTTCATTGGAGGGAATTGGAGTTTTCCTTATGCAAGAGGGACGAGTGATTGATTATGAATCTCAAAAAATAAATGATCACAAGTTGAACTACCCTAAACATGATCTTAAGTTAGCAGTAGTGGTTCATGCATTGGTCTGATGTAGACATTTCTTGTTAGGGCATCAGTTTGAGCTTCATAGTGATCATCACAATCTACAGTATATATTTACCCAACCTAATATGAATGCTAGATAAAAGGTGGATAGAGCTCCTTTGTGAGTATGAATTTGAGATCAAGTATATTTAGGGTAAGGAGAATGTGGTAGCTGATGCTTTGAGTCATAAGAGATAGGATATTTTTGCGTTGACTCTCAGTGTGGATCTACGGAGTAGGATTCTCCAAGCACTTCCTAGAAATATTTTGTATCAGGAGGTGAAGTTATAGATTGAATCAAGGAGACCTTTGGAGGGTATATTTTAAAGATTTGTTACAAAGTTAGATGGTCTTTTGCGTCACACGAGCTAGATTTATGTACCACTATTAGATGACCTGCGTACATTATTTTTATTTGAGGCTCATCATGCACCTTATTTGACACATCCTATTGTTAAGAAGATGTATACAGACCTTTGACATCTCTACCATTGGTCTAGTATGAAGCGTAACATTTCTAATTTTGTGGCTAGGTGCCTAGAATGTAAGAGGGTTAAGGTAGAACATCAACATCCAATAGGGATTTTATAGCTGAATCTCATTCCATCCTAGAAATGGGGTATCATATCATTGGATTTCATCGTTGGTTTGCCTTTGACTCCTCATAGACATGATGCTATCATGGTGACTGTTGATCAGTTAACTAAGGTGACACATGTCTCCCCTATGAGGACATCCTATAAACAGCTTCAACGACCAGAGTCTTCATGCAGGATATTGTGAGACTACATGGTATTCCTTGCAGAATTATCTTAGATTGAGATCCTGTGTTCACTTCTACATTTTGGACCTCATTACATCATGATCTTGGTGCCCAACTGAATTTTAGTTTAGTGCACTATCCTGAGACCGATAAACATACAGAGTGAGTTAATCAGGTACTAGAGCATATGTTGAGGATGTATTTCATGGATAGACAGACTCATTGGGATGAATATTTGTATCTCATCAAGTTTGCATATAACAATGGTTATCATAACTCCATTGGCATGTCACCTTTCCATGCTTTGTATGGTCATCCTTGTCATACACCCTTGAGTTGGGTTAGGCTGGATGACCATATTCTCCTTGGTCGAGAGATGCTTTGAGATATGGAGCAGCAGGTAGAGCATATTCATGAGCATTTGAGCACTCCACAGGATAGACAAAAGAAGTATGTAGATGCTCATAGGGTGGATAGGTAGTTTACAGTTGGGAATAGAGTTTTTCTGAGACTGCGCCAATGAAATAGTCCAATCCATTATGGAAAGGGTTCAAAGTTGGCACCTCATTTTGTTAGGCCATTTGAGATCCTAGAGAGGATAGGACCAGTTGCACACTACCTTTCTTTGTCACCCATCCTATATCATGTTCATGGTGTTTTCCATGTTTCTATTCTTAAATACTATATTCCATATATTGTGCATGTTCTTGATTGGAATGCCTTACATGTAGAGGGCGGGTAGGTCACTTTGGAGCCCATGTGTATTCTTTAGTAGTGGAATTTGACCCTCAGGGGTTGCACCATTGAGTAGGTAAGGGTCCAATGGGACACAAATGATGATGCATCATCAACTTGGGAGGACACAATGAGATTACAGGATTTGTATCCCTATTTGTTCACAGGCTTCTAGGAGTAAGCCTGATCCTAGGGGGTGGATGTGATACCCACCCATAGTTTTCTTTCAATTTATGATTCTAAACGCTTTTAGGCTATTATTTCAGTTGTTTGCCAAATTATTTTAGGCTATATTTCATGTGAGCATTTATTATTTTAGTAGATGGTGATTTTGGATCATGATGTTTATATGTATATCATGTCTTGATTAGATAGATGATGATGATATTTTTATGATGTTTTTTGTATGTTTATATTAGAATTGTGATGTTACTTACCCCATACATGTATGTGTATGGTTATCATATATGTTAGTTTCTTATTGACATATTTGATGTGGTAGAGGACGGAGACGTAGTTACTTACATTGTGAGATCTACATGATCGACCGATCCCTGTCATTGTTTCCTATATTTATATTGAATGTACATGCTTGTTTCTTGTGATGTAAGGTTCGCAGGTACTAGGCATTATCTTCCTTGAATTGATAGGAGTGAGCGTGCCCGTATATTCATCTCAATGGTAAAGAGGGGACTTAACAGTCAGACCCAAAACCCTACCCTAAGCCTATTTGTCCTAAGATTGGACAAGAATCAGTTTTTCTACTCTACCCAAATTTGTCTAGCTGACATAAATTCATAGATCCCTTGCTTGTGTGTGTTTGGGTTTTACTTTGGTTGGTCTCAGTTGTGTGTATTGCTATTTGATTGATTTACTATGGCACTTATTGAATTGATTATTGTTGAAATGTAATATTAAACATAGAGTATTTAATTAATTAAAATTAATTAAATACCTATGTTTATTTAAGAGAATTAATTAAAATTCAAATATTTGAATATTTGGATTAATTAAATATTTAATTTAAAGTTAGAGTTATTTGAGCTTTTATGCTTTATTAAATATTTAAATATTTAATTTCTTGGATAAACTTGTGCTTTAAATATTTAATTTATTTAGTATAATATTTATTTAATTATTTGTGCATTGTAATTATTGAAATTGAAATTTGAATTCAAATGCAAGTTGCTTTTAAATGTCAAAGTAGGAGTTGCACAATAAAAGATATTTTTATTTAATTAATTAGGATTTTCTTTCAATTAAGAAGTTTGAGTTAACTAAGTTGAGTGGAGTGTTTGTTTTCTGGGATTGCATGAAAGAGGGAAAGTCAATTCTCTTTATGGGGGATTTTCTTTTCATTTGAGAGAGAATACAGGTTTTGGAGAAGGTTGAAGGATTTGGAGGAATTCTTGTGATTTGGGCATTTTGGTAAAATTTGTTTTTTGGGGAAGCTTGGAAGAATTTTTTGGAATCATTGTTTCAGGCTTTTGTTGCTCCGGATCTGTTGTCAAATCTAGGCTTGGAGGATTGTGTAATTATGTGTTTTGTAAAGGCTTCGGTGATCAGATCTGTTATTAAATTTAAGATAGGGTTTGAAACCCTTGGTGATTTATGTTTTTGTTGAAGAGATTGCTTCTTTGGGATTGGTAATTTTGTATTTGCATGTATTATGAGTTAATTGATGTTTTTGCTTATTTAGGTATTTAGAAAACCTATGGATCTATATTTTAGAGAAAATTAAATATTTATTATAGTAGGGTTATGCTGTCAAAATTTGTATTTAAATCTCCCTATGAAAGATCTACATTTTAGAAAAATTAAAATCTGGACTATAGAGAGACTATGTTGTCCAAAATTTATTATTTGAGAATCTTCCTATTGTTGAAAAATTAAATGAAAAAAATATAGCTTGCTGGAAATAAAACATAGTAAAAAAAAATACCGTCAAAAACAAATTCTAGAAAAGACAAAAAAGAAGAATGAAAAAAAGTCATTTAAGAAGCCCACACGTTTCCTAAAAAATGCATTGGGAAATTTAATTTAAAAAAAATGTGAAAAACTTATTTCAAAAAAAATATTAAAAAAACATGAAAAAAAAGTTACAATTTTTTTTTTTAAATTAGAATATGGGAGGTGAGATTTACCCCCACCATCCCCCACGACGTACCGTGTCGGCAGCTCAAAGGCTACCCGACACTAGGGAAGCCACACTGCTGTAAGGCAGCTCAGGCATCCTTGGTGGTAGCATGGAGGGCACGTGGGGCCCGCTTCCCCTCAACAACTTTTTTAATAAAAAGTTTTTTTAAAAAAAAACTTTATTTTATTTTATGTTTTATTTATTTTAAATTAAGTTATATATAATTTATTTAAATTTTTTATATATTAAGTTTAAAGAATTTAATATTAATAAATTTAGTTTATTATTATTAATATTTGTTTTATTATTATTATTTTTTTAAAGAGGTTATTGCAATTATAGTGTTTTTTCTTAAATGGGGAAAAAGAAGTATTATAATATTTAATTTAAATAAACTCCTTTAAGAATTGTATGCATCTTTGTTTTTGGATTTTATTAATTATGTTTTAGGCTAAAATATAATTAATAACATACAACTTATTTTAAATTGATATCTTATCAGTAACTATAAGTACTCTTGTGGATGGTAAACTGTAATTGTTTTAGGGATATTATTCTGTAATTAGAGGAGATTATTGATTGGGTTTTAGTTTACATCATGGCTGGATGAGATATACAGTGTCATTCTTTCTTCATAGTGTAAATGGTATTTTTTTTCTAAGTGAACTATTTGCTTGGAATGTAAACCTGGGAATTAGAATGACCTTAGGGAGGATACAGAGGCTTTTGGAATAATGGAATGGTGTGTACTGAGAGGGGAGGGGTGAATCAGTGCCCTTAAATTTTTTATCACTTTAACCTTTATTAATCTTTACTTGTATTACCGAAACATTCATGAAATTCATTGACACATGACACAAGAATTGGTAACGTAGAAAAACCCCCGTTAGAATGTAAAAACTACAGTGGGGATGAAACCTACAAAACTTCACTATCTGCAGAATGGAAGGTGTCGATTAAGGCTACAAGTGTGATCATTTCTGATGATCTTACCCTATTAGGAATACCATTTGAGACTTGTTAAGGTCTACTTTGTTAAGATATTTTAACAACACTGTTAAGTGTGCACTCGGTTAAGAGATTTACAAAAATACTGTTAAGTCCACCTTCTTAAAGGATTTCTTCTATTTTCTACAATTGTTAGAGACTAGTCAAAAATATTTGTTAACCTAATAGTATGCAATCTTGAAGTGTTGAATATAGTTCCTTTAAGTTGAAAAGATATGTGTATCACCTATAATGATTGATTAATACCCCTGTTCTTCTCGGTAGCCTTAAATCTTGTTCTTCATAACTGAATTCTATCTTTTGTGTCCTTCTGCATAAAAATCTCTATCTGATCTTTTGTATGTATGTTGCGACTACAATAATCATGTTTTGATTGATTACTACATCTATTTATACAATGTATTGACCTATTTAGGTTTCATGTTTTACAATAAAAATCTACGATCAAAGGTTTAAAACTTGACCTTGATCTCCTAGTTTGCATGTTTAAAATCAGTTAAACTGATTAAAATAATTACATATCCTTTACTTGTTCCTCAAGAAATGGTTTTATAGCTAAGAATTAAAGCTAATTATAAAACTTCAGTTCTTTATCTGACATGTATCTTAGATCCACATTTCTCAGGATATAAACTGTCTCTCGGTAGACTAGTGCTTGGTGATGTCTTTGAAGACATACTACTCTCAGGTTCCTTTGTGAACTGTGTTATCGGGTTGCTTTGTAAACTATCTATCAGGTTTCTTTGTGAATTATGTTCTCAGTTTTCTCTGTAATCTGTCTCTCAGTGATAGTGATGATTTCGATGTTCACTAATTTTGGTGACCTCTGTGAACTGGTGTGTCAGGTTGCACTATAAAACTATCTTTTGATGATCATGTTACTGATTGTATACTAATGAAAAATATGATCCTTTAGGATTATCAATCTCCCCCTTTGGCAACGGTATCAAAAAACTGACATGTGCAAACTGAAATGTTCAATATCTACACCATGTGTATACCTTGTCAATAACCCCCCTATGTGCATGCCTTGGTATAATGTATGTACAAGTATTCCTTTGTAAGGTATATACATTTTCCCCTTTATACATATATTTTCCCCCTTATACATGTCATTTCCCCCTTAGATATATCATTTCCTCCTTATTTTGAAATTAATGACAAAGGTGTAATACTTACAGTTTGTCAAATATGTGTGAATGGGATTTCTTTATGTCTTCCATCATCTTCTCCCATTTCTCCTTGAGGTGTTCTAGGGCCATGTGTTCCAATGTTATCCTAGCATTCATGTCATAGATACTATCAATGACAGACATCTTCAGGGTGGCAATTAGTGTTTTTGCCGAAGTCATGTGTTGTTGTAGTAATGTGAGATTTGGTAGTAATAGAGCTTGGAGCTTGTTTACCTCATCTCGGATTTTGGATTCTGCCTCTTGGATCTCATGTCTCAACTGTTTAGATTATACAAGCTTCTCATAATGCAACTTTAATGTATTGTCATCGGTTGTGAGACTTTGTGCACTAGCATTAAGATCTGCATATATCTTGGAAATCTTTTCACTATTCTCCTTAGTGAATTTCTCTATTGTGCACAATTTCTGAACTAAGTTTATAACTTCTAAAATAATTGGTTGCAATGTATTGACCAGTTTAGATAGCTTTACCTTTTTCTTTTTCACTTCTTGGCTTATTTTCTCTGTTAGTTTGTATTGGTACTTCTCCTCTGCATGTTCTTCTATCACCTTGTCAACTTCCACATTTTGTGATGTAATCGCCTCGGTGAGAAATGGTAATTGATCAAGCATTGGTGCACTTTGATCAATTTAAGTGTTAGGTACTAACTTAAATACTATTTCATTTGTAGTTTCTAGTACTTGTGTTTCCTTGTGCTCCTTTTTGGGCTTATCTTGTATGGCTTTCCTTTTACACAATTCTCCATACCTTGTTAGTGACTCATAGTCCAGTGTTCTCAGATCACAGTCAGGTATTTCTATAATCTCATCCAAGGTGACTAGTTCTTTATTATTATTTTTATTTTTCTTCTTTGAAATTATCCTGGAAGCAGGGGAATGTAGAACTATAGCTGGTTCATTCTCTTTTTCTTGCTTTGGTGATTGTTTGGGAGGTGTGGTGCTTGTTGCTTGTTGCTTGGTATTTACTTGTTGGTTGGTAGTGGACGTCTCTACATCAACCTTGTCTGTATCTACAACCTTTTCCTCTTTGGTTTCCTGGGCATCACTATGTTTCTCCTCTCCACTTGTTTCTTTCAACTCTTAATTTGTATCCTTTTGCTTCCCTTGTTCATAACCTATGTCTATTGGATTGTTTGCATCAGGTTTAGGTGTCTTCTATTTTTCTTCAGATATGATATTGATAGCTTGTATCAATAAGGGCATATGACCTAGTATATTTACCTGTGTAACATCCATTGTATCCTTTTACTTTTCTTTCTTGGTGGCATCACTTATATCTTCATCATTCTTTGGTTCATCATCAAAATCAATGTGTTATATCTTTTATGATGACCTCTATTGAATCCCCTAATGATTGAAGTATTTGAGGTACATTAACCATGGCCTTGGTTTCCTCTATTGTCAATTCTACTAGATTTATGTCCTCACTATCATTTATGAAGATGTGTTTAGGGCTCAGTGTGACCTCCTTTTATTCATAGTGTGGTGTCTTGGTAAGAAGTAGTACCTTCTTAGGGCTTGTTGTATCATCCTTAGGTGGATTGAATATTTCATTCCAAGTTTCATTGCTTTCTTTGTCTAGCTCTATTAAATATCCCTCCAGTACTTTGCAAGGCCTCATCTTAGCTGAGAACTTCTTAGCATGCTTCTTTATCATTTCATCAATTTCCTCAACTTTTGACTCAGGTGGCATGATTGTAACTAGGGATCTTTCCCTTATCTAATTTTTTGTATGCAAGGCATATGTCCATCTTGCTAATATTCTGTCATGAAGCTCTTGTGGAATCATCTTATTAAATTGTATAGGTACATATTTGAATGCAATCATTTCCTTGATGATGGCCTCTTCTATAGTATTCTAATCCTTGGATTTCAGAGATAGCCATTGTCTAATATTAGGATTTGATATGCTACCTGATTTGATGGTTGATGTCCCAATCTCATCAATTGTCTTAGGAATTTTGATCTTTGTAGGTTGGAGTGCTTGCTCACTCTCATCCTATTCAGTGTCATCCTTGCCCTCTTTTCCTCTAATGTATTTTATTCTTTGTCTCAGTGCCTATTGCCTAGTTTGAGGCTTTCTCTTATAAGTCCTCACTATACCCTTCTTTATCGGTGGTGATTTTGCATCTTTTTTAGTCTGACTTCTGTTTCTTGATGCAACATTAGTTCTTGGTTTCTTTGTTGGTGGTGCATCAAAATCAGTTGAATCGTAGTCACTCAAACTCTCATCTTCACCGATGGGTGATTATCCCTTGGTGTCTTCTTGTTTTGAATATTTATCATCTATTGAAAGTTTCTTCTCAAGTGTTTTTAAGATTTTATTATTCTTTTGGTCTATCTTCTTCACTACTAGTCCAGTTTTGATTCTAGCCTTAGCTTCCTCATATGTGCCAAGTATTGGCAATGACTTGTCTACTGCTTCATTTAGCAAGGATTTAATAGCATTTGTGGTTTGATCAATGTTGATCTCATAATCTAGTGGTGGTAGCCATGATGTTCTCGGTACAACTTGTTTTATTAAAGTGGTGTTGGTATCCACTATGAAACATATGTCATTCTTATACTTTTCCACCAGTTTTGCAGGTATCCTCATTCTCTTCCGCATTCTTTCCTTGAAGGTAGTGAAGTATGCATCCATTACTGATGTAAAATTATCCCCTAGTGACTTGATGAAGTCACTAATTTTTGCATTTAATGGATGGGTTGTGTCCCAATTGACATTACTGATAGATGGGAAGAAGTTCTAAAAATAGAAAAATGTGTACATGAGGAGTGAACTAAACTTACATGAATTAGATTTGGCTGATCTAATAGTTCTCATATTCTCCTCTAGTTTCTTCAGGGTCAGCTCGGATAAGTCTAGTTGCAATCCTTTCTTTACAATCTTATAGGCAATGTCAACTCTCTACATGCTATGTTGTTCAATCAGCTGGCTTGGAATACCTTGTATCCAATTACGCATGCACCAAAATTCATCTCTCCGTCAGTGATTGAATTAACTTTTAAACCTTTGTCATCCCATACTGCACCAGTTTCTTTTTCAATGTTAGGGTGAGAAGGATTTTTTAGGGATTTGGCCTTGTCGGTTATTGGATAAACAGTTACTAGGTGTATTACATCCTAAGTGAGTGGTTTTGGTTCATCCAACCACATTTTCCTATCATGTACTCAACTGAGTACTATCTAAATCCATTCGGTCTTGAACTCTTTTGGAAACAATAGGGAATTTTTAAACCCTTTTAACTCAATTTGTTTATGTTCATCTTTGAGGTTTCCATCTATGCAAAGCTTCTTGCAAGCTTCCTCAACCTCAAGATCTCTGATCTCTACAATCTTGCAATGGATATATGCTCGGATATCTTCAACCAGAAAAACCCTAGGAGGGATGCTTGAGAATTCTCTAGCGTCATCGGGTTGTGAAGAAACCTATGGGAAAAATTTATACTTAGGATCTTCACAGGTTGTGTTCTTTATTAGATTAACCTTCTTGTCCTTCACATTCTTGATATTGGAGACTCACGATGTGGTTTCCATGTTTCTTGAATTAGGGCTTTCTCCATAAATGCTTTGTTTTCTTAGTGAGTCTTAGATACTCACTTGATCTTAGTTGTAGATGCTAGGAATCTTTCAGAGTAGCCATGTATGTGCTTTTGAATCTATCTGTAATGTGGTCACTCCTTGGTTTCTCTTCTTCACTCTACACTTTTCTCTTAAACGCTTGGTTAGTGAATGAGCTTTCAGCCCTTTTATAGATGATTCCCTAATAGGTGCAAGAAATGATTCACCTACTTATTGGTTGTTGAAGATGGAGTCACTCAGTCATCATGCAAACATCTCAACTCGGGGTAAGTGACAACTCAATTGTAATTTTTATATGTTCACCGATGGTGCTCGGTATGTAGCGGAGACTTGATTGTCATTCATGTGTTTATCGACGATGCTCAGTTTACATTGACAACTTGGTTTTTCTATGTACACTGCTGATACTTGGTGTATATTGACCGATAATAGGATATTATGCATCTTATTATGATATGAAATGAATTGTGAACATTAATTTTATTTTGCAATAAATTTAATAAATGCAATATATAGTGAGATGGAAATGTAATGCATCTAATGATATCAATGAATAAAAATTGATAACCAATGGATTGATGAAATGTAAGTAATAGAAAATGCAATTAACAAATGGATATGGAAATGGATATCGAAACAAATGAAGCTAATGAAATTAATGTAAATGAGAATGGAATCATTAATGACTAATGGTAATTATTAATGGAAAATGTAAAATGGTGTTAGTCCTAAATGGGTTTTTTTTTGGTATGTCCATGTGTACTTCATCAAGTTAAAATCCATGTATCAGGGTTTAGTGGAATCAAAATCCCCTTGTGAGTATATTCCCATAATTGCAAGATGCTCATGCAAGCTACATGAATGCAAACTATATGAAACCTAAGTGTAATGTTGTCATATTTTTTATCATTTTGTTGTGCTATGTTTCATCATTGAGCTTTTGAAATATTGAAAGTAAGTACAAACATCAATTGTAAAATTAAATCATGATGACTCAAGTACTAACTTCATGAATTTTAATGTTGCAAGGGAATACAACCATTGAGGAAAAATTGAACCCAAATGACCTAAGTATTTCTTGTATAAACAATGAGATTTGATTCATTTCTGATACTAATTAATGATGTCATCCATGAGTTTTTGATGTTCATGTCCTTAGACAAATTGGAAGCATACTAAGATTGGACTCACAAGCAACAAACACAAAAAATATATTGCTTCATCATTTCACATAACAAAGCTACTTAGGAGACATGATAATCAAAGAAATCAAATGAAAAATAACAAACCTTCATGATACAAAGATAATGATGCATAATTAATCATCCAGTTGTTGTTGAAATTTATTTCTTTGAAGCATGATTGCCTCATTTGCGAGAATTATATTGAGATATTTGATTGTCAAGGTATCGGATTGTCTTTGGTGTTATGAATTTTTTTTTTTGTTTCTTTCTTTTTTGTCATATTTGAGCTCAATTTTTATTTTACTATTTGAAGAATTTTGCCCCCAATGATGCACAACAAATGACTGATTTCCCAAACCATGGTAGGACTAGGCTTTTATGTACAAAAGGGATTTTATTATGGCTATGTACAATGGATACAGATGCACGATGTTAATAGATGCAAAAGCTAACTATGACCAGTAGCGCCTATTTTCTAGGTTTTCACTACTTGGTTTTTATTTCACTTTTTGGGATTTTTTTTTTTTGCTACTAAGGCACTTGTTCACTAGGTTTTCACCAAGGCATTCTTCTCTTTTTCTGATTTATTTTTTTTATTATTATCAAGGCACCTATCTGACAGGTTTTCACCATGATCATGATTTTTTGGGACTTTTTCTAATTTTTATAGATTTTCTCAAGATCAATATTTGTTTTTTTGGAATTTATCTAGGATCTTTTAATATGTACAAAATAAATGTGATGCTCTTAAGAATAACTTATTTTCAAGTGAATATTATTGATGGATTCAAGAAGTAGATCACCTTTCGGTGTTGACAACTGGTATGCACCTAAACCAAATATTAATATGATGAGAAAAGGGCCAAATTAGTTTACCTTAAATTTTTCCTTCTTTTCCTGATACTATTGATTTTAGAGATTTTCCCTCAATACAAGATCACCCACTTGAAAATACCTGGGTTTCACTTTGCGGTTTTAGGTGTTGGAGATCCATTTTTCATAGACTTTGAGGTGGTTGAAGGCTTGTTGTCATTGTTCATCTATCAATTCCAACTCATTAATTCTTGATACTTTGTATTTTTCTTCTCCCATGAGTCCTTCTAAGGAAACTCATAAGGAAGGGATTTCTACCTCAATGGGAAAAAATGCCTTCGATCCATATACCAAGGCATAGGGTGCAGCACCTGTGGAAATTATAATACTAGAACAATAGGCCCACAAGGATGGATTTAATTGAAGGTGCCAGTCTTGGCCACTATCATTTACTATTTTCCTTCTAATATTTAGGATATTTTTATTGATGGAATATGCTTGTCCATTCCCTTGAGGATTTTAAAAAGATGAAAAATGGTGCTTGATGTGAAACTTGTAGCATAATGCATCCATATCCTTATTTATGAACTTTTTCCCATTATCTATCACAATAGAGGAAGGAATGTCGTATCTAAAAATTTTATAGTTCAAAATGAGAGGGAAACTTGTTTGCCTATGAAAGTGACCAAAGGAATAGATTAAAACCACTTAGTAAAATATTTAGTAGATGTAATAATGAACTTATGCCCATTAGAAGAAGAACAAAAAATTTTCCCCAAAAATTCTAATCCCCATTGATAGAAAGGCCATGGTGTTCTTGTATAGCATAAAATAGTGAGCAATGTTAAGGTAGAGATCACTCACCAATATTATTTTTGTTTGTGTGGGTAGGGGGCCTATAAAGTTGGGAAATAGAAAATCTAACCTCTTTGTATCCAAGATTTATTAGCACAACCCAAGATGAATAATGCAAATACAAAACCTAGATGCAAAGGGAGGAGGATAAGACCCATTTCTACTATTAAGGAATTAATGGATTTCACCAATTGATTAATGAACAAGTACAAGTTTGAAAAGTAACTAAGGATGATTGATGCAATGATAGACCTAAAAGAAAATGTAGGATTGTAGAAGGATTTGTGTACCTTGAAATGAATTAGGAGGTTATATGCCTTGAAACTACAATTTTTAGTCACAGAGATGTCACAAACTGAAACCATTCTAGATCTAGAACCCTAGAACATGTAACTTCTGACTGTGAAAATATAAGGCCTCCAAGAACAAGTAAAGATTTGAATACACCCCTTTGTTTTTTATTGTGTACTTTCTGATTCTAATCTATGAGATAAACCCTAAAATGCCTAAATCTAGTTCCACAGATCCTAAAACATGTTCCTGCACATATAAAAAGGGAAATTGTTTTTGGAAAGGGGCTTACCTTGGTCAAGCCCGATTTAGGAATTAGCCTTGAAATTGATATGTGAATGCAAATATTAAAAGGAAAGGAAGGTAAATGTTTGATTCACCTTGTGCAAAACCCTCATGAATGGATGTGGAAATCACACAAATTCATGAAGTTGCTTGCATTTGAACTTGGAATAGATATGTAGGAAGATCAAGTATGTACCCACTAATGTATGAGATCAATAATTACCATCTCTAGATCATGAATGTAGTTATTCCACTTTAAGAATAATGAAATGAGCCTCCTTGCACCACTTGAGAAGCTCACTACTTGGCCATTAGGGGAGATAAATATTGCATAAAAGGAAGGATATTGACTTGATTTAATAGATCTATGAAGAAGACTTGGAGACCTTGGGTAGATGCCTTGCCTTCACAAATTGAATTCTTCAATGCTTGAATTCTTGCATAATATTGGCAGAATTTCTTGATCATATCATTAGGTCCTTAATATATGTTTCTAAATGAGGGGACGGAGCATCATTTTATATGCATTTTGAGATTCAAATGCAAGTAGGATGACACATAAAATAAATTGAAAATACATACGAAGAAGGGTCCATACATCAGGTTTTGGGCCAAATCAAGACAGGCCCATGGGGGCTGAAGTTGAATTTTGACCTCACCACTAGGGGTGTACTCAAAATTTTATTGTAAACCTAGGTGAAGTTGTGTGTGTGTGTGTGTGTGTGTGTGAGAGAGAGAGAGAGAGAGAGAGAGAGAGAGAGAGAGAGAGAGAGAGAGAGAGAGAGAGAGAGAGAGAGAGAGAGAGAGAGAGA
>MU223518.1:919135-937223 GCA_018584345.1 Thuja plicata | reverse complement strand
AGAGAGAGAGAGAGAGAGAGAGAGAGAGAGAGAGAGAGAGAGAGAGAGAGAGAGAGAGAGTAGAATCCTATCTATGTAGTGATAGGTGATCCATGGAAATTAGAAGGAGAAGGCAAATTTAAAGTCAATTCCACCTTCACAAGGCATACACATGGAGCGACTTTAAAAAAAGAGATATTGGGCATGTGGAAAAGAATTTTCTTCCACATGGATCAAAAGGAAAGGGAGATCAAGCATGTGGAAAAACATTGTCTTCCACATGGATCAAAAGGAAAGATCAAGCATGTGGAAAAGAAGTGTCTTCTACATGGATTAAAAAGAGAAAGGAGATCAGGCATGTGGAAAAGAATTATCCTCCACATGGATCAAAAAGAAAAGATTAAGCATGTGGAAAAGCATTGTCTTCCACATGGATCAAAAAGGAAAGATCAGACATGTGGAAAATCATTGTCTTCCACATGGATCAAAAGGAAAGATCGGGCATGTGGAAAAGCATTTTCTTACACATGAATCAAAAGGAAAGACTAGGAATGTGTAAAATTATTGTCTTCCACATGGATCAAAAGGAAAGATCAAGCATGTGGAAAAGCAGTGTCTTCCACATGGATCAAAAAGGAAAGATCAATCATATGGAAAGTAATTTCCTTCTACATGGATCAAAAGGAAATATCAGGCATGTTGAAAATAATTATCTTCCACATGGATCCAAAGGAAAAACTAATGTCAAACCACCATGAGTGTGTGCAAAGTTGGCATAGTGTATGCCCCCATGTTAAATAAATTACAAGTGCCTTAATGGGAGCAATATCTTTAATGGAGCATACATTTATCCATAAAAGATGTGTCTACATTGAAATTCCCCCAAGTAGGAACAAATAAAGGGAAAGAAGCACATGAAAAAGAGAGAGCATGAAAGGGATCTACTAACTCCGGGTCAGTATGATCATATGATAATAGGTATATGTATATTATATCAAAATGAACAATCATCATTCCCCAAAGGTAGAGGAACTAATAGCACAATGGAAGAATTGTCCATAAGAGTTACAAAGAAGAGTCTTTTTCGGTGACATTGTGTAGACCCCCAAAATAGAAAGGTTGCTACTTATTTTCATTGTCACCAAGAAGACAACACAAACACATATTAACGAAAAATAACACATGCACGACATAACATGAAACAACATATAGAAGAAGAGAGATACAAATAGAGGAATGTTTACAAAATTGTGATTTATTTATCACCTTGCACCAATGGAGAAACAAGGGTCATTTAAAGAAATCTAAACAAAAAAAAGAGAAGGAAACACAACACTAGGGAAGCACAACACTAGAAACATGTTAACACATAAAAGGAATCCACCAAGCAAGAGGAGCTAGTCAAGCATATTGCCTCCTCCCCCCAAACTCAGTCTGTAATGTTTGATAAGGTAAGAAAATTGTATGAGTAGAAACATAAAGCATTAAGGATGGAAAAATGGACAGTTCCAAACAAGGACCATGCTGTAAAGATAGGTCATTGTATTTGTCACCAGGATTGATGGATAATTGCTGCAAAAATCTGTTGGAAAAATCATGATCAAGATCTATAATCTCACAATCATTATAATCAATAGCATCATGTGTATCATCATTACACATAAAAAAAACATCATCAATAGTACCTTATTCATGTAAATTAATTGTAATAGAATCTTAGATACAAATTGAATTATCATGTTTGCACATTTTTCACTATTTCAAATTTACTTCCTCCTTGGGCTCAGGCATGGGTTGGGAAAGTGGAATTAAAAAATCAGAGGGTGTATTAGGAGAAGAATTTTTTTGAGAGGCACACTGATGGGCTTTAGCACGACATTTATGATGGTGGTCATGAGCATGATGGTTATGGAAATGTTTACTTGAAATAGGTTGAGATTCAAGATCAATGACAATAGGGACCTTTTCTTATTTAGGAGGAAGAGCCAGAGGATCCATGTTAGGATGATATATAGGATGTATGCAAGAAAGTGGAGGTATAGAAGGTGTAGGAATAATTCTAGGCATTTATAGTTGAAAAATTCACCTAAGGCTTCCTAGGTTCACAAATCTTTTGGAATTTATAGTTTTGATATGAATGAAAAATGTTATCAAGATGAGGTTGAATTGGTTAAGGCATGGAAAGCCAAAAGAAATCCAAGTCAAGAGAATCTCCTAACACTAAATTTTTGTAAAGGCTATGGTTAAATATCACAATTTATGTATTATGAGTTAATTTAATTCATTTATGAATAGGACATAGCATGAATCTCATGGATGTAAGAAAAGGAAGGAAAAGTTTGACTTGAAATTGATTCAAGGTTGGGATAATAGTAAAGGTAGAATCTAAAGATTTATTACCAAATTCAACATGAAACAATATGGATCCATGAGAAGAATAAAGGAAACCATTTCATTTTTGAATCATGATGATGGATTCATCATAAATATCATGACGTAATCATCTACTAAAAAGATGTTCTTTAGTTACCACATTCACCATGCAATTAGGATCAATGAGGACACCATGAGAAGGAATACCATTGATCTTTGCAACTATGTATAAAGGACCATCAAGTGATTTGATTATTTTAGAAGGATCAAAGATAATGCAAGGATCAAGGCATGGTTTAGGTTGGACTTGTTTTACAAGACTAACAACATGACTGGGATGATTAGTTTCCTCAACGGGTTGAGAAGATGACAAAGGTTTGGTTGACACAATAATATTGGTTGAATGAGATGGAAAAGGATTAGTATAAATTTGCAAATTTTTGTTGGGAGGTGATACAAATTTGTTTCCTTGATCATTTACACCTTCACCAAATATAGCATTAAAATAAATAAGGTTTTGTATCTTATATTTTAGATGGAAACATTTTTTCAGTATCATGTCCAAGTTGATGATGGTATTGGAAAAAGGTTTTTTGGTCAAAGGACTTTGGAAAAGGTTTGGAAGGATCAATTGGTTTGATAGGATGAAGTGTTAAATTTTAGCATTAATCAACTTCAACATCACATTATGCAAAGATTTAGAAAGTTGTGTAAAATTATGAGATGGTTTAAAATAAGATGACAAAGGAGCCATGCCTTTGGATGTTGCTGCCACCTATTTGTCAACATTGTTGGATGTGTTAATTTTTATAAAGTTCTTTTGTTTCTGAAATTTTTTGAAATTGCTAGAGGTGGCATCACTCTTATGAGTAGGATCCATTGGACTATCACTCACAAATTGACTCACTTGAAATTGATAATTATGAAGCACAACACAAAGTTGAGTAAAGGAAGAGAATTCATTAACTCTAATGTCTTTTTGTAAATTAGAAATAAAACTTCTTTAAACACCATTATCAGGAACAGGATAAGAAATATGAGCATGAAAATTCTTAAATCTACCAATAGAATCAGTCACTTTTTCTTTAACACCTTTTTTACAAAGCATTAAATTAGTTAAGGAGATCTAATGACAAATGTTGTTTTGAAATTGTTGGATTAAAGAGTTATCAAGCTTGTGAAATGAATCAATGGAATAAGGGGGTTATGAAAAAACTATTTTAATGCCTTATCTCGAAAAAATTATTCATAAATATTTGATCATGAGAGAAATCACTACACAATGTTTGGAATGTTTTGACATGAGTCAAAGGAGCATCCTTACCATTATAAGTCTCAAGATGAGGAATATCCATGTAGTGTGGGATAATGACATGGATGATATCTAAATACAAAGGAATAGCATTGTCACATGTAGGAATTTTTGATTTGGATTGTGTCAAGGAAGTTAGTTGTAGTTGCAAAGAAGACATAGTTTGAGCTAGATTGTTGATGGTTGGATCATAAGATTGATTTATGTTGGAAGTGTTTTGCATATTGTTTGGCATAGTAGGGATGGTGGGATATGAAAAGGGCACACTATGGTAAGTAGGAATATTTGTAGGCAATGGGACACTTGGCATACTTGAAGGAAAAAGAGAAGCACTAGAATTAGGAAGGCTCACCTGAATAGGATTTTAAGGTTGAAAGGAAGTTGTGATGATAGGTGTGGGATAAGTAGAAATAGAGGGAATTGAAGTGGAATAGGATAGGAAATTTCAACACTAGAAGGATGTTGAGTGTATCCTATCTTTTGAGTAACTTCTTGAATGGGATTAACATTGTTATGAAAATTTGGGATAATGAACGAAGAAAATCAATGCCATGTTCATCATTTTGGATGTATTTCTTTAAACTACCATTCAAGGCTAAAGATTTAGGATTATATTTTTCTTGACTTAACCAATGTTCAAATTTGTCCATGTTCATGGAGAGATGTTCAAATTTATGGAGAAACTTAAGGATTCCTCTTCATCATGAGAAGAGTGGGAAGAATTGTTCTCAACAGATGGGGAAAGTTATGTTGGAAAGTGGATCATTTAGTTGTGTTTAGGAACACATTATGGTTCTCATTTATGGAAACACATCAATTATGAATGATCACTAAGAGTGAAACACTAGTTTGGAGTTAAGGCTTGCAAAATTACTAAGTCCATAAAGTAGTTTATAGGGTATTGGAGAATAGTTTTGGGAAGAGAACACTCTATATGATAGATGAAGACATGATAGCTTAGATGAAGCTATTTTGTGATATGATAGACCTTAAGTTAAGTTTTCTTGAGTTTTGGAATTTAGAAATGAAACAAACTGATGTTTGAAGACATGCGAAGACAATGATACAACGAGACAAAGAAAATGAATGGTCATGATGATTGAGGGAGTGTAACATGGAATCCAAATGTCCTATGTTGGATTTGGATTGTGTATTACCTATATTTTGATAGTGTATGATCACTGACTTTGTATTTAATTTTTGTATAAGTGTTGGTTCCATTTTGAGATGTATTTGGAAGTCGAATGGGTATGTAATAATGTATATATATGAAGAGCTTTTGAGAAACAAAGTTTGATATATGTGTGAATGGAGGAATGGATGCATGGTGATGCAAGGAACAGATAGATGGTAATGCAAGCTACAACTTGAACTACCTAAGTATAACAGATTCTTTTTATGTTCATTTTGATAAATCATTGTAATAGAGACATATTTATGATTGTATGAGAAATGAGCTCAGTGTACACCTTTAACAAGGTTCTATATTCCTTTAATAGGGAAATGTACTAATGTAATATTCAGCTCCTATCAGGGCTAGGTATCCTAACAGTGATAATATACTTTTAGTGCATATTTGTGGGTACTATTCCCACCAGGGTTTCCTCGAGAATAAATTCAGGGTGTTATACGTTGTGTGTTTTGTATTTATATTCTATTCATTTCAGCAATTATTTGGTTAATTTGGAATTTGATACATTTAAGTTTAAAGTGTTGTAATACTAATTCCCCATGCCCTCTTAGTATTACTTAAACCTAACAATTTCTATTAGAGATATTGGCCCTTGTAAATAAAGTCTAACATCTTAAGGGAGATCAAGATGGATTTTGAAAGTTTGGAAGAAAACTTTGAAGCGACACTTGAAGACCTTGATAAGGCTAAAGAAGAAAATCGTGATTTGAAATTCAAATTGAGGAGAGAAGAGGGTTTCATCAAGAAACTGAAAGAATATTTTGAGCTATCCAAGAGTTAGAGGCAAGATCTTATGGATAAGATAAAAGAGGATTCAGAAAGTGATACATCAGATCAAATAAAATAGCTTGAACAAGAGAAATATACTTTGAAACTTGATCATGAAACTAATACTTTTCAAATCACTAAAGATATTCAACAAGTAAAGAATGATAGAAAAAAATTTGAAGAAACCTTAAAAGATGCTAATATTAAGATGGGACAAATATAGATTGAACTAGATGACTATAAGAACAAATATCTAGAATTAGAGAAATCCAACCAAATCATAAAGGGAGAAATTTTTGAAGCTAAGAAACATTTTTTAGCTAAGAAACAAATCCCCTTTTAGCTAAGAAACAAGTCCTTTTCAGCTATTGTTTCAATTTTCATGCACATGGATACAAGAAGGAAGAATGCAGGAAGCCTGATCAATCTAGAAGCAAGAAAGATTTCAATAGAGAAGTAACAACTAAGATCACATGTTACAAATGCAATAAATTTGGGCATGTTGCAAAATATTGTAAGTTGCATATTAACCAGACTAGAACACCTCATATATGATACAAATATCATAATCTAGGACACATGGTGAATTTTTGCAGGTATAATAGATCTGAGAACATAAGTAAACCTCCACATATTGGTGTAAAAAAGAATATTGGTGATGCTAAGAGTATTGTAGAGGAATTTAATAGTAATCTTAAGAAAGCATGAGATATAAACAATGGTAAGGTATGGAAGGAAAAAGAACCAAGTGAAAAAAAGGTTCAGGGAGAGTCAGTAGATTCTACTGAGTCTTCTCTTGATGCTAACATTTCTACATTGAACTAGATGGCCAAGCATGGCCTTAGGTGGAGCATTGGAAAGAAACATTAAAAATATAGTCATCCCCTGATTATGGAGAGTAAGCTCTTGCAAGCTTATGAAGAGTATGTAGAGATGTTTTGGATCATATATCTATGATTACATAGCTCTGAAAGCCATATCGTCTGATTTCCAGATTGTTAGTTGACTGGATCCTGTGTAGAGATAAGTTTATGGGGAATTGTGTCATTTATTTACATAGAGAAATATAAGGAAAATCAAATAAAGTTATCTAATCATCATTTGAAGAAGCAGAGCCAAAGAAGCAAGTGCATTGTGCAATTGGATGAAGTAGAAATTTGCAGATTCATCAAAGGGAGGTATTTTTGATTATTTGCTAACTTTCGTTGTAAATACTCCATTTATTTTTTATCTCATTGAAAGGCCTAGATACAAATTTAAGAAAAATACATTTAAATCCATTGAGAATGATCTTAAAGGTACATTTTTTCAAACACCTTATGATGTTCTACATCTCAAAGAAATTAGGGCTTACATTCACTGTAAGTATGAGTCTCTATGAGACTTTGAGATATACAAGAAGATGAAGGACATGATTGGAGAAAATGGGAAATGGAAAGATGAGTTTGCACATCTTGAGAATCTCAATATCATGTGAATGAAGAAACCCTATGAATTTGATGAAGAGGAATGGATCAAAATCATTGTGAGCAAAGTACATGACCAATAATTTGGATAGGAGATCTTCTAGTGAAGATATGCAACAATTTGATTCATGGTATAACATGTTTGGATAACTTTGATGTTATCCCTATCATGAAGAAGAAAATAAATAAATAGGGGGATGCCCTAACTCATTCAAAATGAGATAAGAGGGAGATGACCATAGTCGACATCTTTCAACAAGATGTTAGATAATTTTCCATGATTCTCAGATATAAATGACACTATATCAGCTAACCTAACTCATTATCTGGGGGAGTAATCATGATGAAATATAGAATGGTAAAGGAAAACATCAAATGCAACCTTTGTGAAATAATCGCACAACATTTTTTGGAGAATGTAAAGAAGATAAAGAAGGATAAGTTGAAGGAATTCGGGTTTGGATCGTTATTAATACACATGCGCATCCACATTATACACAAATTTCGTAGTATGTACCCTAGATATTGGAAGGACATCGAACCCATAGGAATTTAGATTAAATAGAGTTATAGAAGACAAAATAGTACATGGGTTGATGTTGAACTAGTTGGGATGATCAAAATCTTGCATAGACAGATGGGAGAAAGAATAAGGATACCTTAGGCTTTAGTAGAGAAGTATAAAGATACAATCTATTTCATGGTTGAAACTAATTGTGTTTTCTTTGAGGTAGTACAACCTAGAATGAAATGGTGTTATCCTTTGGGATATGAAGTCAATCCTGAGGTTTTAACTATGCAAGTTGAACATGTATTATCCTCAGAGATTGATCCATCTGAAGAAAGATGGGGCACTTATGAAGATAATTATACAAAGATAAGGGACGAACATACTTGAGAAGAAAGGAATAGAAAAGTACAAAATGTGGTATATAATCTAGTAGCTAAGGATGGTATTACAAAGGAAGAGATGAAAGAGGTAAGGAAGAGGATGAAAAAATGTGTTTTTGGGTTGGGGAGCACTACTTCTATATCCCTTACACATCCATAGAAAGATAAAGTTATTAGTCCACCTCCTACTATAGTTGATGTACCTAAAACCACACCTACACCACCTAAGAAGACATAAAAAAGAAGAGAAACCCATGGAATTACCTAAGATAAACACTAGATCTAGTAAACAGGACTCCCCACCTAAGAAAAAGAGGACATAAGTTGTAAAAGAGAAATCAGAGGAGAAGAAAGTGGAAGAGAAGAGCACAAAGGTGAAATAACTTTGGAAACCTGATATGAAGATACTGGAGAAGAGGATCCTTAAGAAAGGAAATCTTTTTTCATTGACTAGATACTATGAGAGGTATGATGCATCTGATCAACTCTTGATTGAGGACATGTTCATCAATCATTTACTTGTTTTTAAGAATAACTTATTAGAAGTTGAAGGCACTATACTTGAGGATCCGTGTGAAAAATTAGAGATAAGAGAAAAGTTAGCACAAATTGAAGATGAAAAAATTAGTACACAAGCCATTGAATATATGTTACCTAGTGTTTATGTTAAAGAGATGGAAAGGATATTGAATGATATAAAACCACTATTAAGAACTAAATCAAGATTGGTAAATATAATGGGGAGAAAATATGATGAAGTGATTGAGGAAACACAGAAGGAAGTAGACAAGGTTTTGATGGGGATTGAACCTAAGAAGTATTCACCTCTACAAGATACTAAGTCTAAATTTATTCTAAAAGGTGAGTCATCAAGGGTAGCTGAAGTAAAACTTGATACATCAGAAGTTGAAGATTATAGCCAATTTGTTAGTACTATAAAGAAGCCAGATTTATTTTTTACTGGTGTTCCAGTGTCTTTGGACACTTCATAGTATGATAGTAACCATTTTGAAAGGGATACTAACAATGTTGAATATATTGGAGGAAGCATTGATCTAAAAGTGGGAGAGAAGGAAGAATAGAAAGAGAGTGAAGTTGAGATAGAGGAAGAAAAAGTAAATAAAGTTGAAGTAAAACAACAAACTCATATATTTGTTTCTTTATCTTTATTTTTGGCAAGTGGAGATAAAAATCTAAGAACTAACATTGAGATCATGGATGCGGATGACTTGATAAAGTTATCTTACATAGCCTTTGCCAAAGTGAAAGAGAGATCTGATTAGAAAAGTGAGAAAAAGACAATGGTAATGGAAAGAGCAGTTGATACTGTCAACAAACACCTACCTATACCTCTTAATTTTCAAGGAAAGTACACTATAGATAACTTGAAAAAGGTACTGCAATGCTTTGATAGTCACTATGAGTCCATAGGAAATATCATAGAAAAAAGAAGAACATAAATACTTAGCAAAGAAGTTAGAAGAACTATGCATGTATATTGCATGAGAATTGAGCATACTAGGAGAAATAGTGACTAAAGAAAAGAGTTGTGTATCACATGGATGGAAGTTATACAGTTATTGTGTAAATCCTACCAGACATCTTCAGAGAATTAAGGACATCATAGAAAAGGACAGAAAAACCTTAGATAAGTTGATGCATAGTTATGAGACCTCACACACTGTATTGGAGTTAAACAAACAAGTGTGCAAACTATTGGACAAATTGATTGTGATGGAGACTGAAAAAGGGAGATTTATGGGAAGATTTGGTATGCTTAAGTGTTTAATTACTCCTAAGTTATCAATTCTTGAGATACACCTTTCAAACATGAAGAAGATAGTGCAAGCTCTCACTGGGAACTTGCCTAATTAGTTAAAGGCAGGAGAGACATCTTCTATTGCATTGAATGGACTGATTCATGTGAGTCATATATTGGTAAAGATTTATAAAAAAGAAGTAAAAATCTTGGAAACATCTTTCCAAGATGTGGTTAAGAATGTCTAGATTTTTGGGTAAGCAGTTGTATCAATTTTGTTATGTACTCCACATTTTTGTATACCTTTGTCATTAATGTCAACGAGGGATAAGAGAAGATATGAAAAATGTGTAGAGAAAAGATAGAGAATATAATATAGTAAATATCTAAAGGAGATAAATAAGTGTAATGTTTTTTGGTATTGACACTTAGTCATTTTTCATTATGTTGTCATTAATGTCAGTGGGAGATATTGTTTGAAAGTGGCTCACTCAGAAGTGTTCAGGAACACATTAGGGTTGTCATTTATGGAAACACATTAGTTATGAATGATCACTAAGAGTGAAATACATTTCTAGAGTTAAGGCTTGCAAAATATCTAAGTCCATAAAGCAGTTTAGAGGGTACATTAGTACAGTTTTGGCCAACAAACACTGTATATGATAAATGAAGACATGCGAGATTAGGGGAAGCTATTTTTGGATATGATAGACCTGTTTTGGAGTTCATAAATGAAAGCTAAAAATGTTTGAAGACATTGCTATAGTGTTGACAGGGGTTTGTGACCGGGTCCACCAACAGGTGTAAGTTGTCATCGGATACCTAGGTACCGACCAACTTTGCCTGTAAAGCTTGTTCAAAGAAATGAGATTCTCTAGGCCTTCAAGCATGTGAGGGTTAGGTCTCAACGGTGCAGGAGCTTAGTTGGGAGTGTGATTGTTTTGTTTGGGGGGATAGCTGGTTCTCTCAGCTCATCTTCTCTAGGGATTTAGATAAGTGGGGTTTCTTGCAAGAATTCATTAGTTAACCAAATAAACTTCAAAAGATAGGCTAGGGTTAGAAGTATTCCATCTATCTATAGTCATGCAAATATGTTTAAATAGAAACCATTCTCTAACATGCTACCCTAAAATACCAAATTTATACGGAGCCATTAGTTCATACACATTCAATAGTGAGGGGAAAAGAAGGTCGTTAATCTACTTAAAACATTAGAGAAAGGGACATAAGAAACATATGGCATGAAAGAATGTTAACCAAAAATTAGGACACTAACAACTTCATTTCCAAAGCTCTTCCTTCTTCATTTACAAGTTTCCAGCGAGCACGTACAACAATGGCTCCATGGGAGCATCTATCTACCAAGAACTTCTAAGAACTAAGGAGCATTGAGCTCTACAACTATGAAATGGAAATGCAAAAGTTCTATAGCTATGGACTGCAAAATCATCAATTCTGCCGACCCTTTGAATAAGGCAAGACTTGTTTTTTATATACATGTTTGCCCTAAAACTAACCTAACTTAACTTTACACTCAATCAATAAAATACAATTTTTGGTTGCCAGTAGTACCTGCACCACGCTAAAACAACCTCAAAAAGAATAGGAGTCTAACATGTCAGAAGAATGAGACAAGAAAGGGGGTATGGAAGAATCAACCTTGAGAAGAGAGACAGAGGGAGAATAGAAGAAATATGATCCCCTGGGAATTGAGGCTACATGCCTCATCAATGGAAAAATGGCTCACTGTCTTCGATGCGCTAGGTGTTATGTTGGAGCGGCACCTTGGGAAGACCACCTATCAGGGCCATCCCTTGTGCTGACGTGCCTTGTTGGGGTCACCTACCTTTTGACACCCTTATTAGCTATCTAATAATGACCGGTCAGCTCTGGGGAACCTGTATGTAGGTCACCAAAAGGATACAAAATTATGAATCCAGAACACTGTGATCCGGGAGCTTACACTCAAAGAATAATGAATACAAAATATGCATGGCTGATGAAAATCCTCTGAACTCTAGAGAACCTTATTGTTCCTTGGTGTTATTGAATGTTTCCAGGAGCTGGGTGATTCCATCTTCATCAATACTCTTGAGGCTTGCCTCGAGGTATTTATCTGCCTCCAAATATTCACCCAGATCTAAAGATTTTGCTTTGAATTTAGTGGCTATCTTCATGGCATCATGGCCCTAGAGAACCATGTGAGATATATAGGACATTGCTACTCCATCAATTCCTTCCAGGGATTGGTATTGAGCTTCCATCAGCTCATCGAACTTGCCTACAACATACTCCTTCAGAGTGCAAGTCTCATTACTGAAGGGATCAACTCCTGAAACTGTTGTAATGAATGCCTTGTATAAATTCAAAGAATAATCAATTTCTAACACCTTTTCCCGCAAGGCCCTTACCAGTTGCTTGGTTACCTCCAATGTGAGATCAAGTCTAGAGTGCTAGTTATAGACAAAATCAAAAGACTCCTCTGCCAAAATTTTGGCTTTGTAGACAATTTCTTCTCCGATGCTCATGAGTTCTCCTAACTCACTGATCGAAGCCTTGTACTCTTTGACCTCTCCCTCCCAAATGGTAATAGTAGTCTTTTCCTGATGTATAACATTGCTGGTGGCATATAGGTCTGGGAGAGTTGTCACTAGGAAATGCCAGGCATTCCCTACCTGCTCAGCTACCCATTCATCAGCTACATGCACTTACTTTTTCATACTTCTAAGTGTGTCAATATCACCCTATGGGAGCAGTGCTCTGGCTAAGGAAGTTTTTGGGGAAATGGAATTGATGGGTTGGGCAAGTTCTGTCAGAAGCCCAACAAGATTTGTGTTCTTCTCCTTTTCTTCCCCAAACTTCTGGGATTCTTTTTCATAGCATGCATCTATCTCCTTGGCCTCTTCTTTCAGTAGGTCTAACTCACCCTGCTTTCCTCTCTTCCCCAGAGGTATCTCTGTGATTGTATATTCTTGAAATTTTGTTGTCGCCGTGTCTGATTCTAAGGGAGGTGTTACGACTACCACAACTGTATCTCCTTCCGGTCTAGTCTCAAGGGCATGGACTGTCCAGGATTTCTTTGCCTTCGGGGGGTTTTTTGCTTGTGCGATCATTTCTACCAAGGAGAGATGGGCCTTGGCCAGTGCTACGGATTTCCTTTTCTTTATTCCACCAGCCATTGTAGTGGTAGGGGTGGCCTTGCTGCCAAATTTTGATCTTGTGAGTCCCCTCTGGGGTTCTGTGATGTATCCCCAGTATTTTGAGCCTCTCTAGACCCTTTTCCTATATCTTTAGGATCATCGACATCATCCACCTTAGTGGCATTGGTGTCATCTACTCTGGTGTCCACATCCTTAGCAGAGTTAGACCCTGCATTTGTATTCCCAGGGTTCTGTCGCTCATCTTGCTACTGCTACTGTTGTTGTTCCTCGGCCTTATCTACAGAGATGTTCTCTTCTGTAGGAATATCTTCTGAAGGCGGATGAGGTATCTGGCCAAATTTTAACAATGCAGCCATTGAAACTACCTCACCAAATGTTGACTTCTTTGGAGGCAGCATCTGAAGCATGGTAGCTAAGGTTACAATAGTTCCCATAGGTCTGATTCCCTTGGTTGATGCTGGTTTCTCATCCTACATTTGCCTCTCCTTCATGGTGCTTGCCACTTGTCTCTGGAATGTCAAAGATGTTCATCTATTCAGGCTCCTTCTTTGGTTCTATCCAAACTTCCTACTCTTGGGCAGCTTCTTTCTCTGGGGTTTTCTTCTTAAGAGGGTTCCCCACTTCCTCTTGGATATAATTTTTTTTCTATTGCCTTCCTGATATCCCTGTGTAGGTTCACCAGTTCATCTATCCCAAACATGTCATCAAACTCATCATGTGGAGGGGAGGTCTCTGGGGGATTCTCAAGTTGATTGTCTGGCATCAGAGAGTCCGAGGAGATAATTTGTATTGCCGCGATGCTGGGCAATCTGAGCTCTAGCTCCACCTTTGGCTGAGGATTATTCTTCTTCTTTTTCCTCCTTATTACCAATGGGGGCCTTACATCCAACATGGCTTCCTTCTTGTCCTCTACCCCAGTCCCTGTTACTCAGACCATTAATGTTGCAAGTGAAGGGGAAGTGGGAGGATAGATAGGTCTAATCATAATGGCCAGAGTGGCCAACTGAGTGATAAAATTTTCTTTCATCTGCTAGGAGGTGGCCAACATTTTCTCCATCTGTTCCACTATGAGAGTGGTGGGCGAGACTTGAGATGGGGTCCCTACTTTCCTCTTTCCTCAGTCTTCACCCTATGAGGAGGTTCTAGCTCCAGAAGTTGAACCCCACACAAATGAACAAACTTTACGTGTACTCTCTGGGCATGCCTTCTTAAAATATGCATAACTGTGCTAGATCATGTCATGGGTGAGGTCCTCCATTGCTGGTCTCTCCTATGCATCCCAATTTACTAGAGGGAGTGCCATTTTATCTACCCCCCTTTTCTTTGTATTCTGGGTCTACGGTGGACCCAGTATCTGAGAATTCATCTGAGAACATCCAAAGTTTGAGCCTCTTCACCATCCCCATCATCATCCAGATGAAATGCCAATTTTGGACTTTGAAGTCATCCTGGCAATCTTCCTAAAATTCAACCATGTGAAATTCATGGGGCTCTGATGCTCGAGGAAGTGCTAAGGCTATTTTTCTAAGCGGATCAAAATTCTTCCACTCCAGATAGAACTCCAAAAGTCCCAGACTTTTGAGCTCATTTTCAGCCTCTTTTTCCATGGCTAGACTACAAGAGTAATTCCCACAAGTGATTGGGAATGAGACATTCGTCAGCTTCTTCACTGTGAAGATGACATGTAGGTCCAGGATCTGCCTACAATATTCTAACAGAATTATTTTATCTCCATAATGCTTGGGTAATAAATAAGGTTTCCCAAAGAAGCTGATCACCCAAATGTAGGTATGCTACTAAAATTGGATATAACAATGACCATAAGTTCTGACCAAGTCCATTTCTTCCTTGGAGAGCCGGTATCTAGAATCTCAAGTAAGTATGAGGAGGTTGTAGTAGACAAAGGCATTTTTCACTGGACAGAAGCTAAGGAAACTAGCCTCCCATTGGATCAGTGAGAAATAATCCCAGGGAGAATTCTGGCCCAGGCCAATCCCGAGTATACCTACTATAAGTAATCCATTTGTGATGGGGTGTTGTTGTGTCAGAGCCAAGAGAACATAAGACATCATGTAGAACTTGGATGCTTAGCGACCTAGAGGAATTGGGAGTCCACATGATTTACAATAATGGTGGCCCAATCAAAGTTCTACTCACTAGAGGAGATTCCCAATAGGAAATAGTACATCCATGCTAAGAATTCCTAGGCATGGGGTTTCCCAAAGACCCTACATAGTGCAATAATCCCCATTTGTATGCTTTCTTTGAATTTGGTTTGGGGGATTTCAGGCTTCATCTTCCTAAAGTCTTTTCTTGTAACCTAGATCCATTTGTTGTTGAGGTACTGTCAGGCTATGTGCTCCAACTTATGAAACTCCTCCAAGGCCAGCGCCTAAGTGAGGATGGTTGTGTACTCTAATTGGGGAATTCCCAGTCCTGCCTAAAAATTTACAGCGTCTAGAGACACCATCGGCGTTGGATGTCCAGTTGGGACTTAGGTAGTAAGAACAATGGCTTATACGGTGGTATTATAATGTCCTACCAGAGTGAGACTAAGCTCCGAGGCTTGCACAGAGTAGGGGAAGCAATCATCTTTGAGTATCCTAGAATTACCCACATTGATGGCCAATGGATCTCTGGTTGTCTATTGAATAAACATCATTTTAACCAGAGCCTACATTTTGGACCACATTTTGACACTTGTGTCGATGATCAGTTGAAGTTTCAAATCGATCTTTGATCTTGCAATGGTGTCTCCCTCTAAATATTTCATTGTTAGCAGGAGTTTTTCTCGGTCCTTCTCAGCCTTTATCCTGACAGCTGCCCGAGTGGCAGCAATGGTGGGGAGATCTGAGCTTCTGGGTGGAGATGATGCAGAAGATTCTGACATGATTGATGAGTGGTATTTTGGAAACCTACAAGCCAAGACAACCATCAGTATCTATATAAACAAAACAATATTATGGATTCCTGATATCCTACCATCACATCACACCTATTCCTCAAAGAATTGTTAGTTCATGTCAAACTCTAGAGAGATATACATAAAATAAAAGAATTTAAGAGTGAGATTTACCCAGGCCTCTGGGTATTTTAACACGTGGTAAGGATGAAACAAAGGGCCAAATGAAGACCTGGGACCCAAAGTCTAGAAAACTAACTATTAATGATGAGACCAAAAAGGAGCCATATTGGGCTAATGTGGGGGTCTCATGTGGTCATGCAGTAATGGGAGTTATGGAATTTATGCTGAAAACTATCCAAACATGTGAGGAAAGGAAGGCCACTTGGGCCAGACTTGAATGCATGCATGAGAGACTTAACCTGTCATTAAGACTGACTTGATGAAGGAGAGAGAAAATTGCCATGACCAAACCAATGAAGTGCTGAGTTTGAACCAGGCAGCCACCTTTCTTGGATGAGCTCCAAATTTGGGATTCTCAATGCACAAAGTGCAATGAGCTCACCATTAGTTGGAACATATAATATACATGAAATTTATAGAGCCAAAGCACAGGCAAGGGCTGAAGAATGACTCGTAGACTTGGTAGAAAACATTCATATATACAGACACAGACAAACATTTACACAATATAATATATACATACACCACTGGGGTATTTACACGAAAACCCACCGAAACATACAAATCATTTACACTAAAATTATAGATAGACAGAGGGAAGACAACCCTTTCGTAGATCCAACCCACCAATGGGAGGTGACAGACAACAAAACTAGAGACAAAATGAGGAAACAAAACAAAAAAATGAAACAAAAATAGCCAGGCAAACAATAAAACCAAAAACCAGAGAGAGATGAAGGCCTACCTAGAAACATAGAGGAGGCAGGAAAGGTGAGCATGGGAGGTGCTCTGTAACCAATTAACCTTCAAACCACCATGAGAAAGCACTACAAATCACTGTTCAATTAACTACTAACCATTGGAGCAAAATGTTGTTTAATCACCTTAATCGCTTTGAAATCGCTCTGAGTGATCTAAGTGTTTAATCACGCTAAATGTGAAAATGACAGGTAACTTCTATTTATACCCTAGGGTAAAAATAGATTTCATTCTTTCTACAAACTCTAGAATAAGCAAACCTCCAGAATTTGGACCTGGGGATTCCATGCAACCATATCTTCTTGGGAAAGAAGACATGATGGTAGAGAATCCCGGTGTCTAGAATCCAGCCGACTCAAAAGAACAAACAAAACTTCAGGACTGGGTCCTAGAGACACAAGAAGACAACCCTCATAGAAGCAAAGCCCGAAGGGAAAACAAAGAAAAAAAAACCAAAAGGAAGAGAAAAAGTGAAAAAGGGGGACCCAACATTTTGCCTACAAAATGTAGGGACAGGTATGCAGGGCATAAAAAATGGTGACTATCTGGGACGAATGGCTTAGCACATTTGAGAACTTTAGAATCTCTAGTTAGCAAAACCAAAATAAATCCTTACTTGGAGCATTCTTCTTGTAAAGTGTGGGGTGTCTAAGAAAATCCAGTTCATCTATGATTCAATCTTTCAGTCTTTCATCAGTTGTGAAGTATGTGCTTTGAAAGAAAACTAAGTTGATGACCTCTAGGAGAAGTAGAGAGGAGGCACTTTAGAAAATCAAACCAAAGTTTTCATATCTTGCATGCCTCCCTTAGATACCAAAATTCTCCATTCTTCAATTCTTTCTTTTCTTTTCTGAATTTGAAAGGCGATACTTCTTTCACCATGAACATTAAGCTTAGCTAAATTTAAATAGTGGTACTTCTTTCACCTTACTATCCACTTTAAATTGCCAAATAGGAGAGAATTTTCTAGACCCGGGATATTTTAAAGATTTTCAGACTTGTTCAATCAGCTAGTGCAAATGATCTGCCCTCAAGGTGTCCAATTACTTGCTCCTTGAAGTTTGCTAACTTATGTCTAGATTGTCAAGATGTGAATCTAACGAAGATTACCCATAACCTTTTACCATACTACAAAATAACTCTAGAGTACAGACAAATTCTACCATGCTAATAATAGATTCCAAATTCACCAGAATGCATAAGATACCATTCTGAGGACTAGATGTTATGCAAAGCATCCCTGTCTAAAAAATGAAGGCAACATGGTAGGAACCCAGAAAAAAAAAAGAAAATGAAAAAAAAAGCCAAAAGTAAATGAGAAAACCAAGAAAAGGTGACCCTAG
>MU223518.1:895719-915733 GCA_018584345.1 Thuja plicata | reverse complement strand
GGAGGAATTATAATGTGATATATATCTGTGGGACCGATGAATATGGCACAGCTACAGAAACCAAGGCAATGGAAGAGAACTGCACTCCAAAGCAGATCTGTGATAAATATGTTTTGCTTGAATGCCGTAGATTTCCAAGGAACAATTTGAATCAAGCACAAAAGAGCAATGGAGAGAGAAAAGGGACAAAATGGAAAATCTGCATATATATAGTGAATATAAAGGGGGAGCTCATGAAAGCTATTGGTCATTCTTCCCCTTCGATCTTCTGGGTAAAGAATACCGCGGTAGAATGCGATGAAGAAAAGGACTATATGTGAAAAGGGAGGGAATAGTCCAAACTCATCAAGACTAGTGCCTCCACAATTGTTTGTTTGATTTGGGCAAATGCCCACTTTGCCTCAAGACTCCACTCAATCTTTGTATCTTTCTTCATCATTTCATTGAGTGGCTTCACTATCTCGGTGAATCCAGTAATGAATTGCCAGACAAAATTGATCTTCCTAAAGAAAGATCTCATTTCCTTCTTGCTGTCGGGCATTTGCAAATTTAGCAAGGCTTCAACTCTCTCAGGGTTAATAGATATACCCTTCTCAGAGACAATATGCCCAAGAAGTTCCCCTTCAGTGACCCCAAATATACATTTCTTAGGGTTGAGGGATATTCCATATCGGTGACATCTCTCAGTAATTTGGGTGAGGTGGGCGGAGTGATCATGCATGTCCTAGGAAAAGATGGTCAAATCATCCATGTAGATGATTATGCACCAGTTTACTAGGCCTTCGAATGCAATGTCCATAGCCTTCTAAAATGTGGCCTCTACATTGATCAAGCCAAAAGGCATCCTCTGGTATAAAAACATTCCCCACTTGGTGGTGAGCGCTATTTTGTCTCTATCTTCATACTTAACCATGACTTGGTTATACCTGGAGTACCCATCCAGGAAGGACATCATTTGTGATACATTCATGATTTGCGTCACCTCATCCAATGAGGGGAGAGGGTGATTATCCTTCTTATATGCCTTGTTTAAATTTGAAAAATCCACACAAAGGTGGATCTCACCACTTTTCTTCCTCATAGGGACAAGGTTGGCAACCCACATAGAATGCCAGATTAGAAAGATAATCTGGGCTGAAAATAATTTCTAAACCTCCTAATGGATCAGAGGCTCTATCAGTGGGTTGATAGGTCTTTGCTTTTGTTGGAAGGGCTTAGCATCAGGTTTTAGTGGGATGGTATGGGTCATGATGGATGTATCATAGGTCTTCAAATTCTCATACTCCCATGCAACTACATCAATGTATTCTCAGAGAACTGCGAGAATCTTCTCCTTCTCCTCAGGGGAGTAGGAGGTGCCAATGTGTACCAATTTTTCTTCATTAGCTAGGCCGATGCTAATTTTCTCAAATTTTCCTCCCTTGGGGGAGGATGATATGTTATCCTGGCCTCAAGGGTCTGAGTCAAAGGTTCTCTCCAGTGCTACCATCTCCTTAGGGATGGTGTTGGTTGGCAAGTCTATGACCCCATCATGTTCTTCACCCTACCCAGTAACCTCGTGATCTCTTTCTTCCACTATTTGGTCCTCAAAGACACCAACATTGGCCACGAAGGCCAGGATATGTTGATCATCTGAAAAGACTTGAAAGTGGGTGACATTGTCTAGAATGGACAGGGTGGGGACCATCTTGACGGAGAATATCCAGAGCTAGGAGCCAGCCATTGGCTCAAGAGTTCTGGTAGATATAACTAGGGCATCTGGAACATAGTTTATTTTCTAGGGAATGAGTTACATGCCAAAGGTATCAAAATATTTGATGAGGCTCCATGCCCAGTTGTGGTATGCGGCTAGCCTTTTATCATGACAAGTATATTGGCTCCAACCCTGCTTTATGATCAACTCTAAATCATCTAGCGCCTGTAGGTGAGTGATTCCCTTTCTTAGTGTAAATCAAAGTCCAATGACCAATGCCTTGTAATCCATGATGTTGTTCATGCAATTGAACTATAGCCTGTAAGATGTGAGGAAGGATTTCCCTCATGGGTTGATCAATTCCACTCTGGCCCCACAACCTTGTTTAGACTGGGACCCTTCAAACTTCAGTGTCCACAAGTTACTGTCTGTTGTCTAGGGCTGGGAAGGAAAAGTGGCCTTTGGCTTATTTTTGGGAAGGTCAGGAGGAGTTTCCTCCGGCGTTGATGGTGTATGGGTGAGGTTTTCCTTTGAAAAAGGCTATGGCTAGGATTCTTGGATTGGCGAAACCATGGGGATACTGTTGGAATGATTGTTGGGTCTAGGAAAATTTGCTTCATGTTTCTTCTCCTAGAGGGCATTGATGTGACATATAGTAGTGGAAACAAAAGGATCAAACTCTAGTTCCAAATGTTTCTGATAATGCACCAGACACCAAGTGTCAGAAAAGAGTGTAGTAGGGGTCGTTGTGGTACCTTGTGAGTTAACCTCACCCCTTAGTTTTTTGTCCAGGTCCTTTGTCCTCTAGAAAACCATAGGGTCCTCCCCAGGGGTGAAATCAAAGGTCAAGATTTCAAGGGCTCAATACACCATAGGCAAAGTGTCAAAGAAGAGGACTTCGTTCACCCTCCCAACTTTGGTAAGGGCCTATCTCATCCAGGGCTCACTTTCTACCCAAATCTGGTTAGGTTCTCTCTCCTAGGGGATCCACAAGTGGGAAAAGTTAGTGGAGAAGTACCTATTAAGGGACTTGGACCAATTACAACTTAATAACATCCCATAAGTCTCTTGGATGTCCACCACTAGGGTGTCAATTATGCTTACTATCTGGTGGTCTTTGGTGAGCTAAATCTAAACGTTCTTCAACTCACCTACCATTTTCATAGTAGTTTTTTCTAGCTAGACTACTATGCCTCTGGATGGAGTGGGATACAATTTGAGCTTCTAGCATATGGATAAGGCCATGACATTGCCTAAAGCACTAGAATCTACCGAGCAATTATATAGGTTCTTCCCTTGTATGTTTAAGCCTAGTAAGAAGGGAGGATCCTCAGTGTTTCCCCAGAAGACAGCTATGTTGACATCGTCAAAAGTGACAATCTTGGGTGGGTGAATGTCATCTTCGAGGTTTTCCAAGAGCTTCAGAGGAGATTTCCTCTACTCGGGACAGTTCAACAAAACCTCCATCAAGGTCATGGACGTGGTGGTGCATTCTAACATCTTTGTGATGTCAAACCTCCCCCCTGGGTATTGTTGGATTCCATCAGCCAGATCCTTAACTTGGTTAGAGCTAGATCCTCTCAGTGGGAAGGAGCGATCAGTTGTGTTTTCCTGGGGAGGGGCATCTTTGGGAGGTGTGGGTGTGTAAACTGGTCCTTTACCAGCCTAACTTTAAGTGTTGTAGGGAGTCCATGGGTTGGTGAAGGCATTGGCCTCAAAGGCCAAAATAGATTTATGAAAGAACCCTTGAAGTTCAGGTTCTTCCTCATCTTCATTTTTTGCTCCAAAGAAGACGGTCTCACAGGTGAAGGCACCATGAATGGGCTCTTGTATGGGGGGTTCCAGGGGAGTAGGATCAACATTTTATTGTCTATCTAGCTAGGATATCATTATGACTTTCTCCAGCGTGGCACAACTCACCTCAGAATGAGAGTCGGTGTCATGCAATCTACACTAGTTGGTCAAGGGATGGAATTTTGTGACTGGCATGAAATGGGAAGGTCCAACACCACTCTGATTGGTGTTTTGGTTCAGAGGAGGACCTCTAGTGTTAGCATTGCTTTTCCATTATTGTTGGTTGGGACAAAACCCGTTGTTGTAATTTCTTCCTCTGACATTGTTATTTCATTGGCCGAAGAAGATATTCCCTCTCTAGGAATTGGTTTTGTGGGGTACAAGAGACCCCACCTTCAGATGTCCCATGTCCATAGTCAATGAGGCAATAGTTGCCTGAGGGATTCAACTTCAGTGGACATTGGGTGTTCATGTCACAATGTGATGGTTGTTGTTGTTGGTTCCTGGGGAAGGTGACAGTGGTTACTAGAGTCAAGGGCGACAAACCTCCAGTCGAAGATGACTGGAAGAAAGGCACTCTAGAAGGTTGTGTCTATGGTTGTTGCATTTTTTGTAGCTGGTTCAAGGGAATGAATTCCAAACCCGGTATTTTCTGGGCTTGCAATGGGTATACATACTAGGCCTATTGGTCTATTTGTGATGGTGGGGCATTCATGGCCATTGCAAGGGCACCTATTGCCTGATTGGGGTTATACCCTCGATGTAAGAAGTCCCACTAGGTATCATGTTGAAAGGCATGCTCTGCCTAATCCCACCTGAAGACTTGTTCAGGCCACGGGAAAACTCTAAGGCAAGGTTGGAAACCTTCGCCAGAGTATTCCGGTCAGTGGAGGTGGTAGTTCTCCATAGTAGAGTGGTAATGAAAGGGTCCATTGTGTTTAGGTATCTCTGGATGGTCACTTTCAGGGATGGGATGAAACGACCCATGCACTGATTCAAGGCACATTGGAACCGACGGTTGAAAGCTGCAAGGGACTCATTTGGTTCTTTCCTAATAGAGATGAACTGGCTATGGGACCATGTTGGGTCTAGGTGTATGGAAAAGGCCACCAAAAAAGTGTCTTCCATATCCTACCAACTATTGATGGAGTTGGTGGGAAGGTTAAGGTACTAGTTTAGCTCATTCTATCCCAGGGACAGAGGGAACATTTGAGTCACAACATCTTGATGTTGGATCCAGTGTCGGTTCATGGCATCTTTGTATGCCTACAGATACTCTTCTATGGTTCATGAGCCTAAGTGCTCATATCAGGGACAAATTGTTTCCAGGTGTGCAGGAAGATTGTTGGTTGCACCCAAAAACATTCCCATTGAGACTTGGTGTTACCAAAATACACAGTCATCAGGGGGTGTTAGATTTTGGCTAGGCAAAGTGTTAATCCCCGGGGTTGTCTGGGAGACTTGGGTATTCTTGGGTGTAGTAGATCCCCAGAAAATGGTATTTGGTTTAGCTTTTGGGGTCCATTTCTTTCGAGTGGGAGGCTCGAGTTCAACAAACCTTATGGGATTGGGGGCTGATCTAAGGACTCTTTCAAATTGGGCTAGTGAAAGTGATCCAATCCCACTAAAGGCTTGCTTCCTAAAACTATGGCTTGGGGAACTCTTAGGTGGTGTAAAATCTAAATCTTTAGAAGGGGATGAGCTCATGCCCTCCTTCTAGCACCAGTTTCTATTGACAAGGGTTTGTGACTGAGTCTGCCAATAGGTGTAATTTGTCACCAGGTACTGACCAACTTCACCTGTAAAGGATGTTTGGATAAATGAGATTCTCTAGGCCTTCAAGCACATGAGAGTTGGGTCTTGACAGTGAGGGAGCTTAGTTGGGAGTGTGACTATTTTATTTGGGGGGATAGCTGGTTATCTCGGCTTGTCTTCTTTGGGGATTTAGGTAAGTGGGGTTTCTTGCAAGCATTCATTAGTTAGCCAAATAAACTTCAAAAGATAGGCCAGGGTTAGAAGTATTCCATCTATCTATAGTCATGCAAATACGTTTAAACATCAACCATGCTTTAACATGATACACTAAAATATAAAATATATACGGAGCCATAAATTCATACACATTCAACAACAAGGGGAAAAGAAGGTCATTAATCTACTTAAAACATTAGAGAAAGGGACAAGAAATATACAAAATGAAAGAACATTAACAAAAAATTAGGACACTAACAACTTCATTGCCAAAACTCTTCCTTCTTCATTAATAGGTTTCTAGGGAGCACTGGTGTGTACAATAATGGCTCCAAGGGAGCATCTATCTACTGAGAACTTCTAAAAACTAAGGAGCATTGAGCTCTGCAACTATGAAATGGAAATGCAAAATTTCTATAGCTATGGATTGCAAAATCATCAATTCTGTTGACCCTTTGAATAAGGTCAAACTTGTTATTTATACACATGTTTTCCCTAAAAGTAACCTAACTTAACTTTACACTCAATCAATAAAATACAATTTTTGGTGGCTGGTACTACCTGCTCCACACTACAACAACCTCAAAAAGAATGGAAATCTGACATGTCAAAAGAATGAGACAAGAAAGGGGATATGGAAGAATCAACCTTGAGAAGAGAGCTAGAGGGAGAATAGAATAAATTTGATCCCCCAGGGATTGAGGCTACATGCCTCATAAATGGAAAAATGGCTCACTATCTCTGATGTGCTAGGTGTTATATTGGAGTGGCACCTTGGGAAGACTACCTATCAGGGCCATCCCTCGCACTGACATGCCTTGTTGGGGTCACCTACCTTTTGACACCCTTATTAGTTGTTTGATAATGACCGGTCGGTTCTAGGGAACCTGAACGCGAGTCAACAAAAGAATACAAAATTGTGGATTCAAAACTTCTGGATCTAGGAGCTTACACTCAAAGAATAATGAATAAAAAAATTGTATGACTAATGAAAATCCTCCAGAATTTGGAGGACCTTATTGTTCCTTGGTGTTATTGAAAGTTTCCAAGAGCTGGGTGATTCCATCTTCATTAATGCTCTTGAGGCTTTCCCGACAGTATTTAGGTGCCTCCACCTGTTCAAATAGATCCAAATTTTTTGATTTGAATTTAGTGGTCATATTTGTGGTGTCATTGCCCCAGAGCACCATGTGAGATATACAAGACATTCCCACTCTGTCAATTTCTTTTGAGGATTGGTACCGAGCTTCCATCAGCTCATCAAACTTGCCTACAACATACTCTTTTGGAGTATACACCTTAGTACTAAAGGGATCAACTCTTGAAACCCTTGTAATGAATGCCTTGAATAAATTCAAATAATAATCAATTTCTAACACCTTGTCCCATAGGGCCCCTACCAGTTGCTTGGTTACCTCCAATGTGAGGTCAAGTCTGGAGTGTTGGGTCTGGACAAAATCAAAAGACTCCTCTCCTAGAATTCTGGCTTTGAAGACAATTTCTTCTCTGATGCTCATGAGTTTTCCTAAATCACTTACCCAAGCCTCGTACTTTTCAACCTCTTCCTCCCAGATAGTAATAGTATTCTTCGCCTTATGTATAACATTGCTGGTGGCATATAGGTCTCGGAGAGTTGTCACAAGGAAATGCTAGACGTTCCCTACCTATTTAGCTACCCATTCATCAGCTGCATACACTTTATTTTTCATACTTTTGAGCATGTCAATATCACCCTATGGGAGTGGTGCTTCAACCGAGGAAGTTTCTGGGGCATGGCATTGATGGGTTGGGCGAGTTCTGTTAGAAGCCTGAAAATATTTGCATTCTTCTCCTTTTCTACCCTGAACTTTTGGGCTTCTTTTTCATGGCGGGCTTGTTTTTGAGGTCTAACTCACCCTACTTTCCTCTCTTCCCCAAAGGTATCTCTATGATTGTATATTCTTCATCTTTTTTTGTCACTGTGTCTAGTTTTGGGGGAGGTGTTGCAACTACCGCAACTGTATCTCCACCCAGCCCAGTCTGGAGGGTATGGACTATCTAGGATTTCTTTGCCTTAGGGGGATTTTTTGCTTGTGCCATCATTTCTGCCAAGGAGAGATGAGCCTTGGATGGTGCTGGGGCTTTCCTTTTTCTTGATTCCCCTTGTGAGTCCCCTCTAGGGTTCTGTGATGTATCCCCTATATTTTGAGACTCTCTCAACCCTTTTCCTATATCTTTAAGATCATCGACATCATCCAACTTAGTGGAATTGGTGTCATCTTCTCTGGTGTCCATGTCCTTAGTAGAGTCAGAAACTACATTTGTATTCCTAGGGTTCTGCCCCTAATCTTGCTACTGCTATTGTTGTTCCTCGGCCTTATCTGTCGGGATGTTCTCTTCTGTAGGAATATCTTCTGGAGGTGGGTGAGGTATCTGGCCAAAGTTTAACAATGCGGCCATTGAAGCTACCTCACCAAACATTAACTTCTTCGGAGGTGGCATCTAGAGCATGGTAGCTAAGGTTATGGTTATTCCCATAGGTCTGATTCCCTCAACTGATGCCGATTTCTCATCCTACATTTGCCTCTCCTCCGTGGTTCTTGCCACCTATATCTGTGAAATGTCAGAGATGTTCATCTGTAAAGGCTCCTTCTCTGGTTCTACCTAGACTTCCTACTCTTGGGAAGCTTCTTTCTCTAGGCTTTTCTTCTCAAGAGGGATCACCACTTCCTCATGGGCAGCAATTTCTTCTACTACCTTCTCGATATCCCCCTGTAGGTTCACTAGTTCATATGTCCCAAAAATGTCATCAAACTCATCATGTGAAGGGGAGGTCTCTAGGCGATTCTCGGCTTGATTGTCTAGCTTTGAGGAGTAGGAGGAGACAATCTGTATTTCTGGGATGCTGGGCATTCTGATCTATAGATCTACCTTCAGCTGAGGATTAGTCTTCTTTTTTTTCCTCCTTGTTACCAATGGGGGCCCTGCATCCAACATGGCTGCCTTCTCTTCCTCCATCCTGGTCCCTAATACTCAGACCATTAATGCTACAAGTGAAGGGGAAGTGGGAGGATGAACATGTTTGGTCTTAATGGCTAGAGTGGCCACCCGAGTGATTAAATTTTCTTTCATCTTCTGGGAGGTGGCCATCATTTTCTACATCTGTTCCTGTATGGGAGTGGCAGTTGGGACTTGAGATGGGGTCCCTACTTTCCTCTTTCCTCTATCCTTGCCCTGCGAGGAGGTTTCAGCCCCAGAAGTTGAACCCCACACAAATGGGCCAAATTTACATGTACTCTTTGGGCATGCCTTCTTGAAATATGTGTGACTACACTCGATCGCCTCGTGGGTGAGGTCCTCTATTGTTGGTCCCTCCTGTGCATCCCAATTTACAGAAGGGAGGGCCATTTTCTCTACCCCCTTTTCTTTGTATTATGGGTCTACAGTGGACCCAGTATCTGTGAAGTCATCCAGGAATTTTTTAATCTTGAGCCTCTTCATCATCCCCATTGTCATGCAGACAAAATGTCGATTGTGGACTTCAAAGTCATCCTAGAAGTCTTCCTAAAAGTCCTTGATGTGAAATTCATGGGGCTCTGATGCCCAGGTAAGTGCCAAGGCTATTTTACCAAGCGGATCAAAATTCTTCCACTCTAGATAGAAATCTAAAAGTCCTAGACTTTTGAGCTCATTGTCGGCCTCTTTTTCCATAGCCAGACTACAAGAGTAGTTCCCACAAGTGATTGGGAATGGGACATTCATCACCTTCATCACTATGAAGAGGGTGTGTAGGTCCAGGATCTGCCTGCAATATTCTAACATAATTATTTTATCTCCACAATGCTTGGGTAATAAGTAAGGTTTCCCAGAGAAGCCAGTCACCCAAATGTAGGTATGCTGCTGAAATTGGATATAATAATGGCCATAAGTTCTGACCAAGTCCATTGCCTCCTTGGAGAGCTGATATCTGACATCTCGAGTAGGTTTAAGGAGGTTGTAGTAGACAAAGGCATCTTTCACTCGGTAGTAGCTGAGGAAAATAGCCTCTCATTGGATCTATGGGAAATAATCCCAGGGAGCATTTTGGCTTGGGCCAATACCGAGTACACCTACTGTAAGTAATCTATTTATGATGGGGCATTGTTGCACTAGAGCCAAGAGAACATAAGATGTCATGTAGAACTTGGACCACTTGGCAACCTGGTGGAATTGGGAGTCCATGTGATTTGCAATAATGGTGGCCCAATAAAAGTTCTTCTCACTAGAGGAGATGCCCAATAGGAAATAGTACATCCATGCTGAGAATTCCTAAGCATGGGGTTGTCTGAAGACCCTACATAGTGTGATAATCCCCATCTGTATGCTTTCTTTATATTGGGTTTGGGGGATTTCAAGCTTCATCTTCCTGAAGTTATTTCTTGGCACCTTGAGCCATTTTTTGTTGAGGTATTGTTAGGCCATGTGCTCCAACTTCTGAAACTCCTCCAAGGCCATTGCCTGGGTGAGGATGACTATGTCCTCAAATTGGGGAATTCCTAGTCCCACCTAAAAAGTTGCAGCGTCCAGAGACACTGTCAACATTGGATATCTGGTTGGGACTAGGGTGGTAAGCACAATGGCCTAGATGACAGTATTGTAATGTCCTTCCAAAGTGAGAATGAGCTCTGGGGCTTGCACAGAGTAGGGGAAGCAAGCAACTTTGAGTATCCTGGAATTGCCCACATTGATGGCCAATGGATCTCCAGTCGTCCATTGAATAAACATCATTTTAACCTAAGCCTACATTTTTGCCCACATTCCAACACTGGTGTTGGTGATAAGTTGAAGTTTGGAATCGATCTTTGATCCCACAATGGTGTCTCCCTTAAAATATTTCATTATCAATGGGACTTTTTCCAGGGCCTTCTCGACCTTTGTTCTGACAACTGCCTGGGTGTTAGCAGTGGTGGGGAGATCTAGGCTCCCAGGTGGAGATGATGTAGAAGCTTCTGACATGATTGATGAGTGGTATTTCAACAACCTTCAAGGAAAGATGACCGTTAGTATCTATATAAACAAAGAAATATTCTAGATTTTGGATATCCTACCATCGCATCACACTTATTCCTAAAAGAATTGTTATTTTATGTCAAACTCTAGAGAGATATACATACAATAAAAGAATTTAAGAGTGAGCTTTACCCGAGCCTCCTAGGATTTTAACACATGTGGTAAGGATGAAACAAAGGGCCAAATGAAGACCTGGGGCCCAGATTCTAAAAAACTAATCGTTACTAACGGGACCAGAAATGAGTTGTATTGGGTTGACGTGGGGTGTCACATGGTCATGCAGTAATGGGAGTTATGGCATTTATGCTAAAAATTGTCTGAACATGTGAGGAAAGGAAGGCCACTTGGGTTGGACTTGAATGCATGCATGAGAGAATTAACCTGTCATTAAGACTGACTTGATGGAGGAGAGAGAAAACCATCATGGCCAAACCAGCGAGGTGCCAAGTTCAAACCAGGCAGCCACCTTTCTCAGACGAGCTCCAAATTTGGTTTTCTCAATGCGTGAAGCACGATGAGCTCGCCACTAGTTAGAACATAGAATTAACATGAACTGTACAGAGCTAAAGCGCAGGTGAGGTCCAAAGCACAACTCATAGACTTGGTAGAAAATAGGCATATATACAAACACATACATACATTTACATTATATACAATATATACAGACACCACAGGGGTATTTACAGGGAAACCCACTGAAACATACAAAGTATTTACACTAAAATTGTAGCTGCACAGAGGGATGAAAACCATCTAGCAGAGCCAACCCACCAACAAGAGGTGATGGACAACAAAACCAGAGATGAAAAGAGGAAACAAAACAAAAGAAATGAAGCAAAAACAACCAGGAAAACAAGAAAACTAGAAACTAGAGAGACAAAGGCCTACCTGGAAACACGAAGGAGGCAAGAAAGATGAACATGGGAGGCACTCTGCAACCAATTAACCTTCAAACCACCACAAGAAAGCACTGCAAATCACTATTCAATTAACGACTAAGCACTAGATCAAAAAGCTATTTAATCACCTTAATCACCTTGAAATCACTCTGAGTGATCTAAGTGTTTACTCACGGTAAATGTGAAAATGACAAGTAACTTATATTTATACCCCTAGGGTAAAAATAGATTGCATTCTTCCTGCAAACTCTGTAACAAGAAAACCTCCAGACTTCATACCTGGGGATTCCATGCAACCATATCTTCTTGGGATAGAAGACATGATGGCAGAGAATCCTTGTGTCCAAAATCCAACTGACTCAAAAGAACAAACAAAACTCCAGGACCGGGTCCCAGAGACACAAGAAGACAAAAATGAAAGAAAGACAACCCTCATGGAAGCAAAGCCTAGAGGGAAAACAAATAAAAATAAGAAACCAAAAGAAAGAGCAAAACTGAAAAAGGGGGGACCCAACATTTTACCTACAAAATGTAGGGACAGGTATGTAGGGCATAACATACAGCAAGACATAGTAGTTGATTAATGGTCGCAATGATTGAGGAAGTTTAATGTTGAATCAAAATGTGCTATGTTGGATTTGGATTGTGTATAACCTATATTTTGATAGTGTATGATCTCAGACTTTTTATTTAAGTTTTGGTTCCATTTTGGGATGTATGTGGAAGCCGACTATATATATATATATATATATATATATATATATGAAGAGATTTTGAGAAGCGAAGTATGATATATGTGTGAATGGATGAATGAATGCATGGTGATGTAAGGACTAGAGAAATGGTGATGCGAGATACAACTAGAAATACCTAAGAATAGAAGATGATTTTTTATGTTCATTTTAATAAAGCATTGTAACAAAGACATATTTCTGATTATATGAAAAGTGAGCTCAGTGTACACCTTTAACATGGTTTGGTATTCCTTTAATAGGGAAATGTACTAATATAATATTTAGCTCCTAACAGGGCTAGGTCTCCTAACAGGGACAATATCCTTTTAGTGCATATTTGTGGGTACCATCCCAACTGGGGTTTTCTCTTGGAAAGGGTTTCCTCGAGAACAAATTCATGGTGTTATGAGTTGTATATTTTTTATTTATGTTCTTTTTATTTTAGTAATTATCTAGTTAAGCTGGATATTGATAAGTTTAAGTTTAAAGTGTTGTAATACTAATTCCCCCTCTTAGTATTACTTAATCCTATCAAGTTCATGGTTATGCATGTTGGTCTCACCAAGATTCAGAAAGAAAGAAGGATCAGGATTAAAGGAACTCATATGTCTGCAGCCTCTCCTAACCAATATACTATATGAAGTACTCAAAGTAAAAATGATCATGCACGAAATGAATGAAAAGGAAATGCAAAAGATGTATGATGAAAACTAGGAGATCACAATAGTAATGTAGATCTTACCCAATTTTTAAGATTAGAAGAATTAATGTGTTGTTGTATTAAGGAAATGTAATAATGAATAAATTGTAGCCCTATGATGTGAACACATACAACCAAGATCTAGATATCAAATGCATAAATAAATCACACAAAAGGGGTATCCAACAAACACATCAAAAGAAGGTATCATGCGTTGGGTTCACCGAAAAGGTATAGGGGTGAACTCAAGCATGTAATGTAAAGATCATCCAAATATCAAATCAAAAGATAATATGCATGAAAGTGGCAGGTTCACTTAAAATGTATAGTAGGTGAACACAGAAGAAATGAAAACAAGATCTAACTATTAACCAACTGATTGTAATTATTATGAAGACCGACTTTAGTAGAATAAAAGAAAGTAGAATGGTTAGATCAATTGTTATTTTTTCATTGATGTCAAGCAATTGATTTCTAGATTATATTAAGTTTCCATATCATTCGAGAGGAACTTAATTGGGCAGATAATAAAGATCAAACAATGACTATTGATATGATTGTTTTTACTTAAAATTTGATGTTGTTAAGTTGATAAAGCATAAAGGTCAAGTGAGTAAAGGGAACAAGCCTAGTTACTAAGCAGTGAAAAGTCTGTTGGTAATGGGAAGTGTTATTTGGTCAAGAAAAGTAGAGATAGTCACTGAGAAAAGTTGAAAATTGAGCAAGGTAGGTTACCAAGAAAGGTTGGTAACTGAGAAAAGTTAAACACCGTGTGAAGATAGTCACCGAGCCACTGAACATGGAATAAAGTTTGAACATAGATTGAATTCAAGGATTTGAACACATTTAATTTGAAGGCATGGAGATCAAGAAGGTTCTAAGCATGAAGATGAATTGTTTTACAAGATCTATGGTCATGAAAAATCAATTTGAAGATCTGAGATGAAGATTAAGAGGAAAAATGAAAGTTCTAAGTTCCAAGAAAAGTGCAAGTCATGAGGCAAAGGTTAATCGCCTAACTGAGTTGTAGATACATCGAATAATTTCATAAGAGATGATCTAACGACTCAACACATTTAAAGGAATACCTAATAAATGAGATTAAGAGGAAAAATAAAGGCCTATGTATTGATGAGTCTATATGTTTATATAAAGATGCTAGTTAATTGAAGAGTTGAAGTGCTACTGAGTAGAGTAGAGAAAGAGGTGAAGATCCAGTCTACAAAAGAGACTGATGAGTTGTTGATGCTAGTAGTTTTAGAGAGTGCACAAGGGATCTGATCAAGCAAAATATAGTTGCATAATCATAGATCAAATCAGTACACTATTGCTTACTAATATTTTAATAGAAAATATCTTAGCCGAGTGAACCTAATAAGTCTTTTTATAAATCCTTGAGAAAGATAACATTCTAGGATGAATGTTTAATCCCTCTAACCAAGCCACTCCTAACAGGGTGAAGATATTAAAAAATCTAAGGCAAATCCCCTAACATGGTCACATCTAACAAATGTGTATTGTAATATTTAACTGAATTAGCTCTTAACCGAGTACATTTCAAAAGAGTATTTATTTTTGTGGGTGATACCTCTCATGGAGGCTTTTCCCAAATTGACTTTCCTCATTAAATATGGTGTTACATGTGATGGTTGATAACTATGGATGTTATTTGCTTATGTTATATGTTTTTTTATCAAGTTTGTGAAGTGTTTACAAGTTTTGGTTGTATTTTTTATTTGAGTTACCGAGTTGAATCAAAGGTTTAGTTTTAAAGTGTTAATTTTCAATAATTTCTGATTCACCCCTCCTCTTAGTAAATCATCATTTGGTAGGGAAAATTAACAATTGGTATGAGATTTAGTTCTCCAAGAAGATGAGTTTGAATGTACTTGAGTTAAAGATCCAAAGATGTATAAGAGGGAAGCACCAAAGTTGAATAGGAATAACTTCTCTACATGGTAGAGAAGAATGAGGCTTTACATATATTGTATTGGATATTATGCACTAAATCATCTTCACACTGAGTACTCACCTCCACTATTTTGTCCTTTGACACTTGAGAAGATAAGAGAAAGATAGGAATATACACAACTAATGATTGAGATATCTTCTACTCTACCCGACCTAGAGTTAAATGATCTACAAGGTTGTGATACAACTAAGGAAATGTGGGGTAATGTTTCATTGGTTTATGGTGGAGATCAACATGTTTAGAAGGCTAAGGTTAAAAGATTAAGAAGAAAGTTTAAATCAATGAGAATGAAAGAAGGAGAAAACATTGCAGCATACAACACAAGACTAAAGGAGATTGCTATTTCTATTAGAGGTGCTAGTGAAGATGTTACAAGAAAGATGATTAGAAAACTACTACCTATCTATTCCATCTGAGTTTCTACTATTAAAGAATTGAGATCCACTCCAAATATGGTTGTTACTTTGGATGCTACAATAGGTTGTTAATCTCTAAGTTCTGTTGATGATTAGTGACCAACACTTAGTCATTCACTTAGGCAGTTTTAGTTGGATATCACTGTGGCTGAGCTAAAACTATGCAAGGCTGAGCAACATTGCCAAGAAGTTTTCAGCTTTCTGAGCTACATTGTCGAGCTGAGTAGGATAAATAGATGTTAATTGCCAAGCCACAAAGAAGTCAAGTGCCAAGCAAAAAAAATTTTGTATACATGTCTGGAATGATTCAAACTTTAAGGATAAGTGATATGGCTGACTTGTATAAGATTTTTGGGTCGACTTATGTATGCATTTAATATTCTTCTACAAAGTTAGTTATGCATTTAATTGTTTTATCCTATGTATGATCTATTGTAAACATTAATTGTAATACCATCAAGGTATGGGTATTAGATCTTGATCATTGATCTAGATCAAGCTATCAAACTCACACAAGATATATTAGATTGCTTCTAAACCCTATTTTGTTAGTGTAAGGAGAGAGTAGATGAAGTGTGTGGTGACTGCATTTTGAAGTAAAATGCACAGAGGGTTATTTTGTTAAGAAGCAGAGATCAAGTAAAGTGACAACACAGTGAACAACAGAGTAAAGTTATATCAGATCATGAGATCATAGAAGGTACTAGAAAGAGGAGATCCATCATCAGAATCAGAGTGCATACCGAAGGATCAATAATTGAGATATTCTAATCAATGTATCAGGTGAAAATCTCTTAATAGAGTGGTTCTAGTAGACCTTTCTTTATCTCCTAACAGAGTGCTTACTTTATTGTAAGTTCAAATCCTTTCATAGGGTACATTGTAATGATCTTTAGCTCTTAACTAGGCAGACCTTTAATAGGGTAGATTACATTTTGTAATCAACATTTGTAGCTTTAAAAAGCACACTTTATTACTACAGTAGTGGAGAATTTTGTGGGTGTCATCCCCACCCCAGTTTTACCTATTTGGGTTTTTGGGTTACCAAGTTCCTGTGTTATGTGTTATTTATTTCATTGTGTGGATGCTATCTGAGATTAAATTAGATTTATATATGTATGAATGTGGATCAGTTTGTTTTAAGTGTTTAAATTTGAAGATCTGATTCACCCCCCTCTTAGTATCTTGCTTTCCCATTATTATATTTTCAACAATTGGTATCAGAGCTCAGTTCTCTAAAAAGGTCATAATCAGTTTGAGAATATAGATCTTGAGATGGAGATCTACAAGATGGGTAAATTCATTGAGAATCAAAAGATTGATATTCAGCTAGCACTACAACAGCTTGAGACTGCAAGCCAAGAATTAAAGAAGTCCTTGACTGCAAGGAAAGATTTGGCCAAACTAATGAATGACACTCATTATCAAGAAGAGGACACCACAAATCTATTTCAGAATGGAGATTCTACTAAGAGTGATGCAGCAATAGCAGATCTACTGGAAAAGAATAGTACACTATGTGAAGAAGTCAAAAACTTGAAAAAGGAACAAGAAGCTCAATCAATAAGAATGTGTGAAGTTGTTGAATAGAAAAACAAAAGTTGAAGATGACAAGGCTATGGAAGAAGAAGACAAAAGAATGATAACTACCAGACTTGATGAAAGAACACATGATGTACAAACAATGATAGTAAATCAAGTGGACATGGAAAATCAACTACTACTTGTGAATCAGGAGATCAGTAGGAAAGACTTGGAGATTGTTAATCTTAGATCTGAGAATAGTCAATTGAAAGATGAATTGAGATCTGAGAAAGAACTTAATAACAGAGTGAATGATCCCAATGCTGCTATGAGCTACATTGAACAACTGGTAGAAGCATCAAGAAGACCTAAAGATTCTTCTAGATTAGGTCACACTGAACACCATACAACCATTGAAGAAGGAGAATCATCTAAGATAGGTGAAAGAAGGTATGCAAAGCCAAGAAACAACAAACCTGTTTGCGACCACTGTGGGAAACCAGGTCATACAACAAACATTTGCCGAAGCGAGAATGGTAAGTCCAATCTAAAAACTAACTTTAATGGTTATTTCTTTAACTGTACTAAGTTTGGACATCAAGCACATGAATGTAAGACAAAGGAAAGCAAAACACCTAGACTCAATGGTAATTTCTATAACTGTCACAAATATGGTCATAGAGAACAAGATTACAGATCTAAAGGTAAACATCAGTGGACATCAAAGGTACAAGAGAAGTCACCAAGAAAAGGCAATACTTACAAGTGGAATTACAATACATGGCATAGTTTTCATTACTATGGTGAGTATGGACATGTTCAAGAAAATTGCATAAGGACACATTTAAGAGGAAAGTCTAAAATTTGGATGAATGGAGGCCTGGTTTGTCATAGTTGTATAAAAATTGGTCATACAAGGAAAGATTGCAAGACTAGGGTACCTGCTCCTACTGTTGAGAAAATTAAAGAACAAATGAACAAGACATGGGTTAAGAAGTCTGAACCATGCAACAGTGAGGCTAGTGAAGCCGGGGTCACCCAATCCAATGGATCAGGTGATCACATCATCTCCAACTTAGAAAAAGAGGTATGTAAGGAACTGCATCTAAAACTCTTATCTTACATCAATTCCTAACATGAAATGTATAAAATTCCATATTTGCATATGTTAAGATGCACCAGGACATATTTTGAAGAAAAATACCAAGTTGAGCCAATTGCACTATAGGTGTCGAGCACCAATCATGGACACTAAGGCTGAGTTCTTTAGTGTGTGCCAAGTTTCGTTGACCGAGTAAGTTTTATGATTGCCGAGTGTAGTAAGCCGAGTGGGATGCAAGTTGTGTTAAAGCTGAGGATAGTTGGCTTGCACTAACTCAATGGGCAGAACATTCATTGCTTACCTACCTTGACCTTTCAAAGTCTATAAAGGATGAACAGTTGACACTTCATTTTTACCTTGCAATTTTTATTGTTTATGGAGCGATTGAAGTAATTTGCAGAATTGATCTTAACGAAGTTAGCATTGAAGATTTTATTAGTGTGCCATCGGCAATCCTAAGGTGAATAGTGCAAAGAATTACTTTCCAAGGTACTCTATTTTTCATCTTTCAAACCCTAATTTCAAGATTATGGCTGCAAGTTCTTTTGCACTAGCTAAGAGTGTGGAGGGAGAACAACAACAAATTTAGTTATTATGGAGTGATGATTGTGAACCTCTCAACTTTTGAGCCATTCCTGAAAGTGTGATTCAGAGTGATTTAATAGGAACCCTCTCATCTATTCCACCTAAGGTACTTATGATCCATTATGTTCGATCGTGTTATATGGTTAAGATTGGTGAAGTAGGTTATAGTGAATTAAGAAAATTTGACATAAAATTGTGTGTCAATGGAGTTCTGAAGGCATAATTCAAACATCTATCCGACAAAGGGTTAACTCGTGCCCTAGATTTTCCACAAGGTTTCAAAGATGAATGGATTAAGGTTATCCTTAGCCTAGTTCATGATATGTGTATGTGGTTGGATAATGGACCAGTCAAGATTACCAAAAGCATGATTCATTGAGTGACTGGATATCCTATAGTGAACAGAAAATGGACAATGAGGGATAACAACAAAAAAGAAATTACACTGAACACTGGAGCTGTATGGAACAACAGAGGTATGACTATCTCTACAATTACAGACCTAGAACTTGATTTTGGAGTAAGAGTAATAGCACATAAGTTCTATCAGTTGAGCATATTGGATAGTATTCCTTGTACAACTGTTGATCAGGCATGGAAAATTGTTAAGAATAATCATACATATGATCTTGCCAAGCTACAACAGACATAATTAGTCGAGAACCTAGCATCAATCAGAAAGGATAAAAGCTCATCATGTAAGTTTGGTTCCTTACTAGTTTGTATATTTTTCTACATTCATGATACATTTCCTACATTGGGAAATATTATTTGAAAAAAGGATCACTAGTAAATTTGAATTCAAATTTCGACGAAAATTGGTCAAAATTTTTACAGTAATTGGTCGAATTCATGACCAAACCTTTCGTCATTCTTTTTTTGTCAAATTTTTGACATTTTTATTATTAGTCACAATTTCGACCAAAATAGAGGTCAAAGTTTTTACTATAGCTCTTGTTTAATTTGACAAGAATCGCCGTCATTTTTTTTATAATGGTCAAAATTGAAACCATGCAATGGTCAAAATTTTGACCATCTCATTGGTGGAAAGTATAGTGATCCCGTCGAAATCTTTAGTCCAATGGTCGACATTTTGACCAATCTTTGGTAGATACGAAGCGTGGCATTGGTCAAAATTTTGACCATCTCATTGGTGGAAAGCATAGCAATCCTGTCAAAATCTTTGGTGTAATGGTCAAAATTTTGACCAATCTTTGGTAGAAATGAAGTATGGCAGTGGTTGAAATTTTGACCATTTCATTGGTGGAAAGCATAGCAATCCCGTCGAAATCTTTAGTCAAATGGTCAAAATTTTGACAAGTATTTGGTAGAAACAAAGTGTGGCAGTGGTTGAAATTTTGACCATTTCATTGGTGCAAAGCATAGCAATCCCATCAAAATCTTTAGTCCAATGGTCGAAATTTTGACCAATGCTAATTTTTTAAAAAAAAAAAATTTGACCAATTAACTTTTTTTAATTCTACTTGGATTCAACTGTGTAGTTTTTTGAGTCAAACTCATTGACCTTTGATTCATGAGTAGTGGTTTACACAAACCCATCTCTCATGAGAATGAATGGAACACTTAGCACTCATT
>MU223518.1:875365-885670 GCA_018584345.1 Thuja plicata | reverse complement strand
ACTTTTTAGTCCTTTTGGAAGTTGGTCATTGATGCCTTGACGACCTTCACAAGCATCAATTACATCATCAGTAAACAAAACACAATATCAAAATATAAATTTGAAACAAAAACCATCAGATGGAATGTTATTACCTCGACGATTTATTTTATTGTATGTTGAGTTCCATACGCGAGGTGTCATTCTCCGTGGCTTTGATGTAGTCTCTTCTTTCCTGTTGAAATGATGTTTCTCAGTAATTGGGTACTTATGATTTCTGTGGAGAAAGTGTCTATTCTCATCGAACACCTGCTTTCTTAAAATTTTTGAATAACAAGATTTTGTCTTTGGACCACAAACTGGACATGCAAATTTTCCTTTTGTCTGAAGACCTACAAGATCGTGTATAATTGGATTAAATGTGTTAACTTTGTGTTAGCTCTATAACATACCAAAAAAGAGGTGTTAAGAAGAGAACATACCACAAAAATGTGTTAGCCTAGGGGCATCATGTATTGCCCATACAAGCATTGCATGGAATTGAAATTGTCTTTGTCCTATTGGTCTAGAGATGTCATACATAGTGACCCCATTCCATAACACCATCAACTCATCGATAAGGGGCTCAATATATACATTGATATCTTTAACTTGGTACTTACCTAGTTGAATGGACAAAAACATTACATAATTATTATGACCATTTTGATGGATTATTAATAAAAAATTAATTTAGATGACCATTAAATCAAAAAATACCTGGAACAATCAGTGCCAACATTATGTGCTCCCTCTTTATGGAAAACCAAGGAGGAATGTTATTGTTGATAACAAAAATAGGCCACACCAAGTAAGTAGATCTCATCTCTCCAAACGGATTGACACCGTCCGCTGCCAATGAAAGCTTGAGATTACGAGGCTCTTCTTTAAAGTGTGGTCATTTTTCCTTTATTTTCTTAAATGCTGAACCATCCACAGGCATTTGCATAATGTCATCTTGACTTCTATTGTGTGCATGGTAATCCATAAATTGTGCCAAGCTATTGCACTTGAATAATTGTTGTAGACGTGGAATAATGGGAATATGTCGAAGAACCTTGTGAGGCACCTTTTTTGTTATTTGATCTAATTGATATCTACTAATATGACAAATAGGGCATTCTGTTGCAAATTTATGTTGTTTATGATATATAATATGATCGTTTGGACATGCATGTATTGTTTGATACTCCATTCCAATATCTTTTATAATGGCAGATAATTCTTGGTACGAGCGAGGTAGAATGTTTGATGGTGGTAACAAACACTCACCTATCAACCTAGGACCAAAAATATAATTTGTTAATTTAAAGAATATTAATTGCTATACAATTCACCCAATTCTAATTGTAAGGGACTTACGACTAAAATAATGAAAAAAGATAACATACCTTAACATACGTGTCATTGCTATGTTGGATAAACCATTCATAACCTTCAAGTTCACCAACAACAATACAACGGCAAGAAGAGTTTTTTCGGAGCCTTCATATAGGGGCTATTGTGCCTTCTCAAGTATAGGTACATCAAACTCTGCGTCAACATCATCATCATCATCATCATCTTGATCATTGTGATCATCTTGATCTTCTTCATCATCGTTGTCTTCTTCCATGATATCATTACCTTCTTCTTCCATATTCACACCTCCATGTTCTGTCATTTAGAAATCCACATTCTCCAGATTGTCATGGTCCATAACATGAAACTCAGGGACGTTGACCTGTATGAAAATGATGGCCTTATATTAACCATGACCATGTTGTCATCATCAAATCATGTCTTATGTATTTTATAAATTATTAAAATACATACCAATGGACGAAATTCATTTCCCCCTTCAATGTGACCATGTTCTGATTAAGTAAAAACAGGTTTTACAAGGACCTGAAACCTTAACAAAAAACCAAAGAGTACAGTAGGTTTTACAAGGACCTGCAACTTAGAATTTAAAGATAAACAGTTTTAAAACATAAACATCTATGCCTAAGCATCAGAACAGGAAGGAACAACAAACAATGAAACGAGAAAAAAAAAGTCCCAAAGAGACAACAGGAGACAGCAGGGACAGCAAAAAGACCTAACCAGGAGCTCTGAAAAAACATCTACATCCCTTTAACCACCTCCTCAGCTTCGAGGACCATTATTTGCATGTTATTGACTGATGTTTTCAGCTCCTCTATTTCTTTGTCCTCCTTTGGACCCTTTTTCTTAGTGCTGGCTCTGGTACGTGATCTCGGTCCCGTATTCTCCACTGTACTGCTGTCTTTTTCCCTGTTGATCATTTCCAGTTTGTCCATCAGAATTTGAGCATGACAACAGTAAGATTTCAAGCTTATGAGACATTGTTCACCAATTTTTTTAACAGATGCCTCCAATCTTTTCACTTTTTTGTTCAAACTCTTAATTTCATCATCCCTGTTATCCTTTTCCATCTTGTCTTCAATATGATTTATTTGTTTTTCCATGATTTCCACCTTGTTGGCATACTCAGCCTGAGCTTCCAAGTTTCCAACAACATCTCTCATTTCTTTCAAACACTCAGCCACTGGTTTATCCCCTATCCCCATTCTGTTAAGGATTTTCATATCCTCCTGAGTTTTCTCAACTTGATTTTTTAAAATGACCTGATCACTATACATGTTATTAATCAGACCAGAAAAATCTTCAATAATACCTTTATTGTTTTTCTTAGTATTATCCCCTTTTTTTAGACTATCAGAATACTCCTTGACCCCAAAATCCCCATCTTTATTCTGGACCAAAAGATCTTCCCCCTTCTGAGTATCAGTTTTCAGCTCCCTAGTTTTGGTCAACATGTCCTCTTTTTCATTATCTCTGTTATCTTTTTCCTTCGTCTTCCTCTTATCAGGGGTATTTTCTTCCTCACCAGAGGTAAGAACAATTCTTTTCCTACTATTTTTATTTTTTCTGCGGGTCTCCTTCCCCTCAACTCTCTTCCTTTTTTTACCCTCCTTTTTAGTAGTTTCATTTTCTATCTCAGTTTCAGAGTCCCCAATCTGGGTGTTCTTATGTTTCTTTTTTTTATTGTCAGTCCCCATTTCAGTCTCAATGTCCGAGTCAGCAGTCTGGGTTTTCTTCTGAGTTTTCACTTTGCCCTTTTGTTTTCTACTATCTGTCTCCCAATCCTCATCACTTTCTTCAGAGTCCCACCCTTCATAGCTATTTTTCTTCTTCTTTTTGGGAATACCCCTTTTCTTATTAGGGGTAGAGTAACCTCTTGCCTCTCCTTCACTTTCCGTATTCTCTTCAAACATGCTATCTTCCTCCTCCCCTTCTGTTTCTTCCGCATCCTTTAATTTCTTCTTTTCCACTGACCTAGCCAATTTTTTAGCTTTTAGCACCTCAAAGACAAGTAACATGAGTCCCTGGTGAGAAGCATGGTCCCCCTTGGGATCTTTCTGATAGCTTGTAATGGTAGCTTCTAATGAACTAAGTAAATAATAAGGTAAACTAATTTTCACCTTATGTCTAATGTGATTTAACAGCATAAAGTGGTGTCCTGTAGCTCTAGTAAACCTACCGTCCAACGTTATATAGCTAATGAGGACATACAGAACATACCTCCAAGGCCTGGAAATGCGCTTAGGGTTATGGTAGTAGGTTTCAATCTTCACCAATCTATTCTTCTCTTTCTCATCAGCCAGGAAAGTCTCCCAAGCTTTGTCAGATATCAACCTGTCATGGTAGAACTTTAAACCCTCTGTCCCCATTCCCGTGGCTTCAGCAATAACATTATTTGTTACTTCCATATATTCATCGTCCACTAAAATCTTACCCTCCTTCCATGTCTTCTCAAAAATCCTAGTGATATTAGGATTTCCCCCATGCAGACGCTCCAGATAAACAGCAAGACCACCTTCTTGTAGGATCCTCCACACTTCCTCATTCTTTTTCCACTAGCTCCAGCTAACAGGCTTGATACGCTTCTTGTTACCTCCCATCTTTTCTCTGCAATTTCTGTATTTTTTATTCTTGACTCTACAGGTAATGCCAAAATGATCCTTTCAAAAAGAAAAAATGACCCATAAAGAGTGCCATCTCCAACTTAACATCATTACCTTATACTGCCACCTTTTAATGCCATTATGACACATCACCTGAGTATTATTGGTTTTCGGATAACTTTCCATTGATGATGACTTTCTGACAGCTTCTCTAGCGCTCATCCTTGAGCATTAACTTAACTTCAATTGGCAACTTATTTCCATCATTCCACTGATCCACCTCATCGCCTTTGCATGTGTGATTGGCCACCCAGTCAGCAACGCCATTGGCTTCGCGATAATTGTGAGTAATAATGCAACACTCAAAAGACTTTATTATCTCCTTTGCTTTTTGAATAGTATTGTATATTGTCCATGACATGGGAAACTCATCATTTAAACACTTTATGATGTTAAGCGAGTCCCCCTCGAGTCAGAATCTAGTGCAACCTATCTCTTTAGCATAATTAACACCTTGAAGAGCCGCGCAAGCTTCTGCAACATGGTTAGTTTGATGGCCTATAGGAATAGTTTTGATACCAATGCACACCCCATTTTCATTTCTGATAACCATTCCACATCCAGCCACCCCTGGGTTGCCCTTAGAGGCCCCATCAAAATTCACTTTCTGCCAGCCCTTAGGGGGGCAGTCCCATCTTGCATCTTCTCTTTTTTCCTTTGTAATCTTATAATCAATTTTACCATACAGATTCCATTTTTTTAGAACTAAAATATCATTCTCCTATTTTGATTCTGCATCTTCATCCTTTAGCTTGACATTCTCCCTTATACGTCTTTTAATTTTGTAGAAAACTTCCTTTTCATTAGTGCTTTTGTCCCTAAAAAGTCTGTCATTTCTTTCCCTCCAAACCCCCCAACAAACATGTGGGAGGACAAATTTCCACATCTGAATAATAGTTTTATTCTTTGAGGGATATATCCAAGCTTTAAAAAAATTCTCCAAATTATTAGGGAAAACCCATTCAATGTTAAAGATCTGAAGAAAGAAACCCCAAATTTTTCTGACATAGGAACAATGAATAAATAAATGCTCAACACTCTCTTCCTCCTGCTTGCACAAGTAACATCTATTCACTATGCTCATACCTTTTTTTCTAAGATTATCAGTGGTTAGAATTTTATTCTGCATCATAATCCAGAAAAAAACATTGATTTTTGGTATTAGGGCTTTATCCCAGACTTTAGCCCAAAAAGGCTCAATGACTCCCTCATGCTCCATCTAATACAAAGAAGAGACTGTTAATTTTCCATTCAGGCTATGGTTCCAAACAACAGTGTCCTCTTCCTCAATCAAGTTTATCGAATTGAGAAAGGAATTCAAATGTCCCAGTCTTTTGTCAATAATAGATAGGTCCTTCTAGTGATCCTTGTCCCAATAATCAGCAACATTCCTGCCATACTTAGCTTTACACTGATTCTCATATATACTCCAATCTGGACTATCTTTCAGGGGAGAAGAAAGAAGCCATTTGTCCTCCCAAAAAAGAACAGTTTTACCATTTCCCACTTTCCACTTAATACCATTTTTAATCCTATTCTTGTTTTTCATAACATTTTTCCAGATGAAGGACCCCATCCCTTCGTTGTCCTTATTTAAAAAAACCTCAAAATTAGGCCTTTCCTTATTATACTTCTTATCCCATATCAAAGTCCATTCTCCTCTTGAGTTATAATATCTCCATATGAGTTTGGTTAAAATATTATCATTCAGATTCTTAATTCTTCTTAATCCCAGACCACCTTTCTTAATCAGACAGCAAACTTTGTCCCAAGCAATAAGAGCTATCCTTTTCTTCTTCTCCATTCCTGTCCATAAGAATTTTTTTTGAATTTTCTCAATAGCTTCACTATATTTTCTAGGAATTTTGTATAAACTTAAAGCATAAAGGGGGAGACCTTGAAGAGTAGCTCTGAGGAGTTGAATTTTGCCAGCCTAACTGAGAAGCAGCCCTTTCCATCCAGCCATTTTTTTATGAAACTTATCCACTAGGGAACTCCAAAAGGACTCAAGAGGCTCCAAACAAAGTGGGAGGCCCAAATAGGTACCCAGAATTTTCCCTTGATCACAACCTAAAATCCTTAATATTCTCATTTTCCTTCTCTCTAGGACATTGAAAAAAAATACAGAGCTCTTCCCCCAATTTATTAGCTGGCCTAATGCTTTCCCGTAGTTGTTCAAAGCTTTCTTAATGTTGCTAGCATTTTTAACAGAAGCTTCCCCCATAATCACCGAGTCATCAACAAACTGTTGGTGAGAACAAACCAAATTATTCGATGAAGGATTAAGCCCTTTAATATCTCCAATCCTAACCTGATTCTCCATGTACCTACCAAGGAATTCTACCATTATAACAAAAAGAACAGGAGACAAAGGGTCTCCTTGTCTTAAACCCCAAGAGGATTTAAAGAACGGAGTAGGAGAACCATTAACCATAATATAAAAAGTAGCCAAAGATATAAGTTGGAATATGATATCCGTACACTTACTATTAAACCCGAAGGCCTCCAACACTTGCATCAAAAATTCCCAATCCACTCGGACATAAGCTTTTGACATATCCAACTTTAGGATAAGGCCCTCCTTTCTAGCCATCACAAGAGAGTGGACATTTTCATGAATAGTAACAATAGAATCCAGAATTTGTCTTCCAGGCACAAAACCATTTTGTTGCCATGAGATCAGAGAGGGAAGGATTTCTAAAATCCTAGTAGTTAAAACTTTAGAAATAATCTTATAAATCGAATTACACAAACTGATGGGTCTGAACTGATCCATCTTGTCAGCTCCCTCCTTTTTAGGGACAAGGGCAATAAAGGTACCATTCAATTCTTTAAGAAGTTTTTTGGACCCAAAACATTCCTTAACCGCATTGGTAACATATTTTTCTATAATCCTCCAGTAAGACTGAAAAAAAAACATAAGGAAGCCATCAGGCCCTGGAGATTTTTCCCCTTCGAAAGAAAAGATAGCTTTTTTAATCTCAGAATTAGAAGGTATAGCAATAAGCTTTTTGTTTTGACTTTCATCCAAAATCCTTGGAATATGCCTAAGGAACTCCTTTTGTTCATTCTTGTCAAGCTCACTATCTTTTTGGAGTAACTTGAAAAAGAAATCTTTAGCCTCAGCTCTGATTGCCTCCTCATCACTAGAAGTATTGCCATTGATTTTGAGATTGGAGATCCGATTATACATTCTGTGCTTAAGAGTAGTCATAAAAAAATACTTAGTGTTTCTATCCCCCTCCTTGAGATATATCTTCCTAGATCTTTGTCTCTAGAATGCTTCTTCTTTAGCTATTATATCATGCATCTCAATCAATTTTCCATTCTCCTGCTCTCTAGTGATAAACTTATATCCATCTTTTTGGATACTTTCCTGGATTTCCTTAATTTCTAAGCTAATACTAGCTTTAGAAGTGAAAATGTTCCCAAAAGTTTCCTTATTCCAGTTTTTAATGTTATCTTTAACATTTTTAAGTTTTTTGGCAATAATAAACATGGCAGAACAATCAATTTTAGTTTTCCACCACTCCTCAATCCTTAGTTCTAGTTGCAGATGAAGAGTCCACATTTTCTCAAATCTAAAAGGTGTATTTTTCTTTTTCACAATCGGGTCAGCAAGAAAGGATATCGGATTATGATCTGAGCCAACCCTAATATGAGCCGATAAAGAACAATAGTAATGATTAAACCAACCATTAGACACAAGAGCCCTATCCAACCTGACTTGTATCAACTCCTCACCCGCTCTTCTGTTGCTCCAAGTATAATCAGTACCCTGTAGCTCAACATCATGAAGATAATTATTGTCAATGAAGTTCATTAAGTCCATCCTACTTTCCAAGTTGGGTTGGCTTCCTCCATATTTCTCCTTTTCTCCCAAAGGTGTATTGAAATCCCCCGTCACTATCCATTCTTCAGAAGCAAAAGTATTTCTTAGAGAAGATAAATTCTGCCAGTAAACTTCTCTCCCTTTTTTAGTATTAGGGGCATAGATGTTGGTTAAAACCCAAGAAGTATTGTCCTGAAGCTGTCCAAACCTTATGCAAACCATATTTTCACCTTGAAAGATGATGTCTCCTTTTATGGTTTCTTCATTCCATATAGTTGCAATACCTCCCGACGCTCCATTAGAATCTCCACCAAAAATTATTCCCCTCTTGAAGAATCTAATTTTTTCAACTTTTTCTTTAAGCATCTTAGTTTCTTGAATCAATAAAATATCAGGCCTATTATCCCTAATTAAGTTCCTAACTATATCCTACTTATGGGGATTGTTCAACCCCCTAATATTCCAAGAGATAATCTTCATGATTTAACAAAGGATCCTACCTCCAGGATCCGCTGACTACCATCCGCAATGTTCCTTTTGGTCTCCTTGTTTCTCACCTTTTGACTTGAAGGTCTCCCTGGTGATGCTAATCCTGCTCCAACATCTCCATTTCTATTGCTTCTAGTTGAAACCTTTCTATTTTGTGCCTCTTTGTCTTTCTTCCCTTTTTTTTTTCTCCTTTGGTATTTTTCTCATTTTCTCTATCACTTTGCTCTCCCTCAAGAGCTTGTGTGATCTCAGTTGCATCCCCCCATTTTGGTTTAGTTGTTCCTGCTGGATTCTAGTCTTCCTCTTTTGTGTTCCCCCTCTTAGGTGTAGCTTTCTCTTGATCTTTATCTCCCCTTTTTGGGGTCTCTTCTACATTCTCTGGGTTACCTTTCAGTTCCTTCACACTCTCTATCTTGTTGGCCTTGTTCTTCTCTGTTGTACTTTTGGTTTCTTCCTGGAAGTTTCCTTCTCTGTGATAATCATGTTGCTCCTCCTCAGGCTCTTCCCCTTCTTCATCTCCCTTTGCTTCCTCTTCCTTAAACTCCCCTTCTTCTATTTGTATTTCATTTTCTTGTATTTCATCTTCTTCCATTTGGATTTCATTACCTTTTTCATTCATAACTTCTATTCCCCAGTCCTCTGGCTCCTCTGTATATGATCCTAACATGGTCTTAGTGTATTTAGTTCTCACATTAGTTTTTTGTTCCTCTTGCTCTTTTCGCTGTCCTTCCCTGTCTTTGCTGCTGACTTCCTTAGTTTTTCTTCCTACAGGAATCCACTTCTGAATTTTTCTCTGATTGACTTTCTCCGGGCATTTTTTTGCCCAGTGACCCGCCTTTTTGCAGTGGAAGCACGCAAAGGGAATGGTTTCATATTCTATAGTTTGTTCCCACATACCCAGTTTAGATTTCAAACTTATTTTTTCTGGCATATCCTTATCCTGCATTATCCTGACACAGATACGGGCATAGGTTAGCCTCCGTCTCGCAGCTGTCACATTATCTATCAAAAAAAGTTCTCCAAATGAGCTCGCTATACCAACAAATATATCTTCCAGCCAATATTCCAGCGGAAATCCATGTAGCTTTATCCATACTAGAATCTGTCAAGCTTTGTCCTCCTCGAAGACAAGATTCAAGCTCCACTTTTGAAGAATAAGAGTGTTTTTCCCAATCAACCATGGCCCGCTGCAGATAATATTCATTCTATCTTCTTCAGAAGAGAAGAAGAATGACATACATCCCTTAGCCATTGTTACCACCTCTACCTGTCCTTTCAAAGCCCATTTGCGGGATACAAAACCCCTAACCAATTCAATGTTAGGTCTAACTCCTACAAATCTACCGACCAACGAATTTTTCATCCTTGCTATAGAAAAATCAATGGTCTGGTCTGGGATTTCAATAGCAAAGCTTCCTTGAGAAGGTATTGAAACATTCTTCATCGGAGGTAAAGAAGATTTACCTGTTGGTTTGATTCCAAAAAGGGACACCCATTTCCTCGGTTGCCCCAGCCCATTCTCCAGTCTAGGACCCCCACCTGGGTCCTCTGGCATTTTTCCTGTATCAGGATCAAATCTTGTGATCTTGCTGTCCTTCCCATCATCCCGCTTGCTAAGCTCAGAGGATTCTGTCTCCTCCCTAATTCTCCCACCCAAATTCAAAGCTGAATCCAGACACTCCCGCTCCCACTCCCGCTCCATTCCTGCCTTCTATTTTCAATGTGACCATGTTGCCTACAATGTTCCTTAGCTGTTTTGATTAGATATCTTCGAGTCTGTAAGCACTTACACATTTTTTAAGGACAATAACATTTTCCATCACCTTTTCTTTTTAAGTTAGACCACAGTCTAGCAATTGTCTTCCTATTTTTTTGTGCGTTGATATCATCAGACATGGTCTTTCTTGAATGGAATGACTCGTTGGTGGAAAAAGGATG
>MU223518.1:847636-863714 GCA_018584345.1 Thuja plicata | reverse complement strand
GATTAGGGTTTTGGAACTAAGTGCACATAAATTAAACTATAAAATAGGTTGTGGCCATCCATCAAAGAACAAAGATCAAAGCACATACCTCCTTCACTTCTACCCTGTTCTAGCTTCTACCTCCTTCACGCGCGCTGAAATGAAGTTTCAACCTTTTGTTTTTTTTAATAACGAAGTGGTAAAATGAAGTTTATTTTTCTTTTTTTTTACTTTTATGCACGTGTTGGTCAAAATTTTGACTAACACGGGCATAAAATTAAAAAAAAAGAAAATTTATCTTTTATAATGCGACCAAATAAAAAAAATTTGCTAGTTGGTCAAAAAGTTTGGTCAAAATTTGGGGTCAAATCTATTAGTTGATAGACCCATTACAGTTCAGATTAGTGAATGTATTGAGAAAATAGGAAGTAATTTCAATAGCATTATGGGAAGCTATTTTGTAGAATTCAAGAAGAGAATGAGATTAAGCACTAGGACTCCTAAGTCACTAGTGGAGAAGCACAATGAAGAAATCTATTTTCTAGTTGATACAGATAACACTCATATCTAGGTTGTGACACCTAGGATAACATGCTTAGAACCATTTCCATATGAAATTAACATTGATGAAGCATCAACTACCATCATTGCACTCCTAGCCGAGGCAATTGATACTACAATAGAGAGATTTGGAAATTTTGATGAAGCTAAAGCTAAAATTTCTAGAAGCTTGAATGAGGGAACTATGGAAAGGAAAAGAAAGAAGATTGTGAAATATCTGAAGAAAATGGTTGGTTTAGGTAGTGATGAAGAACCTGAGGATGTACCTTTAGGCCTAACCATTGGACAAGGTGAGGATATATCTATAGAGGAGGAAGTGAGTGCATCAGAAGAGGTCACTAAGAAAGCTAAGGGAAAAAGACCACCAATTGTCATAGTAACCAAGCCGAGAAAAGCTAAACCTAAGGTTACACCTCCTATAGCTAATCGTTTGAGGACTAGACCATCTACTATTCCTTCTCTAGCAGAAGTACAAACAAAATTATATGGTAAGAGGAAAGTTGCAGAAAGTATTTTTGTAAAGGAAGCTAAGGTTGCTCCTAAGGATGAGCCGAGTAAGCCAGCAAAGAGACCAAGAAGGAGATTAAATTTGGGGATAGATAGTGATGAGGAAAAGACAAAAATTGATGAACTCAACAACATACATACAGTACAATTCAAGAAACCAGCTAGTATTGATGAGGTATGTGACACTTTGAGGAATTCAACAGGGTTAGCAAATTTTAAGTTCATTAAGTATGAGAAATTGAATAATGTGGATAGGCACAAAGTTCAAGAAGCACTCTTCGACATGATGAGTACTTTCAAATTAACTCCTACAAAGATAGGAAATCATGTGCCAAATGAACTATATTATTTTCTGTCAAGCAAATGGGAATTTTCACTTTCCATAGAGCAACAGATCAGGGAAGGAACTCTAGCCTAAGTAATACCTGAGTTAACCTCAAAACAAAGAGCCAAATTCATTGAGGATTACAAGAATAGGTTTCTTCTGAAACTTAGAGGCTATGCTATTCTAAAAAATGATATTGAAGGTGTAGTATAACAAAGCACAAGGATTTGGAAGGAAATATTTGGACTGGTCAATCCAAAAGATAAGAAATATGGTGAGGGGACATCTGAGCAAAAGACAAAAGAAGTTGAAGTGAAGACTACCCCTGAGCCACAGATAACTCAAGATCAAATTGCCATAGAATAGGACAAGACCAAAGTTACATTAGACTCAAATAATTCTGTTGATCTAACTGCAGACAGTCCTATGGATTTTATAGTTGATTCTCCAAGAAATTTGAATTCTAAGGAACAAGATATGTCGAGTGGTAGATACACTGATTGGCTTATTAAGGCAACTGAAATTAAAGAAGAAAATACCACAACATTTGATGGCATACTTGAAGTTATCAATGATCAGAAAGGTGAAGAGAAATAGAAAACAAATGCACAAGAGGTAACTTCACAGAATCCACTTATTTTAGAGGCTGTGAAAATAGTTTTAGATACTGGAGTAGTGATAATAGATACTATTGATAAGCCTAAAGAAGAAGAGGCAATGCAAGTGTTCGTTGATCTACCACACTCTGCATCATCCACTCCCACTGGTCCTAAAACTAGGAGTATGCTAAACCCACAGACAATATTGACATAATTAAAAGAGGCAATGGAAATTGACACTGTCAAAGGGAAAGGTATTATGCTGCCAAACATAAGTTCTCCAGAGTTGAAGAAAAATAAAATTCTAAAGAAGAAGTCTCAAATTCTAGATGTAACATTAGATGAAGTCATTGTGATTCCACAATGGGATCCCAATGAATTATCTTTTAAACAAATTGGGACTCTTCAAGAATTACTTAAGAGGAAGAAGAGAGAGGAAGAGATGAAGATAGAGATAAAGCAAAAGCAGGTGTTGCATGACATCAAAGACATATTTGCAAAGGCTTTTGACTTAGAGGATGAAATGCCTCAAGCTCCAATTATTGATCAATTAGTCAACATTGTACAGAAGGTAACTGATGAGGACATAGAAAACAATGAAAAACTTCTACAATGGTCCTGGAGAATATTTGAGAGCAAAGTTCTAGAGAAAATCTCAAAATATATTGCAAAAAAATAGGTTGAACTTTCTATTCTTGTAGAAAATTTAGAGAAAGTTACAGCCAATGTTTATTCTTTATATAGAAAATTATGTGATGTTGAATTTTTCACAAAGGATAATCTACACCTTGTTGAGAAGCTACAGTTAGATTTAAGATCAACTGGCACTACTGTGGGTAAAGATACTACTTCTAGTTCTTTACATCTTACTAAGTTGATAAATGCACAATGGAGAATAGTCGAGCTTATGGCTAAAGATGGTTGAATAAGGGCCAAACTGATAATTATTCAGACAAGCCTATTGCCTCACTTGGAGGTAATATAGAAGGAACTTTCAATTGCAAAGGAGTTATCACTGAGCAATGCAAATCTATCAACTACAGAAAGTTTAGTGAATCTAGCTACCAAGCTAGAAATAAAATTAGAATTTATGAAGATTGCTAAGGAAAGATGGGATACTACATTTGAATCCACCCTGCAGCTTCATAAGCAATTTTTGGATAAGTACAACTTAACCCCACCAACAATCAGTGACAAAAACAAGGGGTTAATTGGTAAGGAAGTTGGAAAGGATACAGTATGATACATCAGTACAGAATAGGTACTCTTGTATATAAATTTTTTGAAGGCATGTAAACTTTTTGTATGGATTATTTCTGAGTATATTCCTAGGGGGAGTACTTAGTGTACTTAGGAATTATTTTGATGAAACGAATGGAAGTAATGATAAGTGCTTTTGCCACTTTTTTGCCACTAATATCAAAGGGGAGATTGTTAAGCTCTAAGTTCTATTGATGATTAGTGACCAACACTTAGTCATTCACTTAGGCAGTTTTAGTTTGCTATCACAGTGGCTAAGCTAAAACTATGCAAGGCCGAGCAACATTGCCGAGCAGTTTTCAGTTTGCTGAGTTACATTGCTGAGCTGAGTAGGATACAAAGATGTTAAGTGTCGAGCGACAAAGAAGTCAAGTGCTGAGCAGAACAATTTTTGTATACATGTCTGGAATGATTCAAACTTTGAGGATAAGTGATCTGGCCAACTTGTATAAGCTTTTTGGGCCAACTTATGTATGTATTTAATATTCTTCTACAAAGTTATTCATGCATTTATTGTTTTATCCTATGCACGATCTATTGTAAATATTAATTGTAATACCATCAAGGTATGGGTATTAGATCTTGATCATTGATCTAGATCTCGCTATCAAAATCAAACAAGATATATTAGATTGCTTCTAAACCCTATTTTGTTAGTGTAAGGAGAGAGTAGATGAAGTGTGTGGTGACTGCATTTTGAAGTGAAATGCATAGAGGGTTATTTTGTTAAGAAGCAGAGATCAAGCAGAGTGACAACACAGTGAACAACAGAGTAAAGTTATATTAGATCATGAGATCATAGAAGGTACTGGAAAGAGGAGATCCATCATCAGCATCAGAGTGCATACCAAAGGATCAATACTTGAGACATTCTAATCATTGTATCAGGTGAAAATCTCTTAACATAGTGGTTCTAGCAGGCCTTTCTTTATCTCCTAACAAAGTGCTTACTTTATTGTAAGTTCAAATCCTTTCACAGGGTAGATTGTAATGATCTTTAGCTCTTAACCAGGAAGGCCTTTAACAGGGTAGATTACATTTTGTAATCAACATTTGTAGCTTTAACAGGCACACTTTATTACTACAGTAGTGGAGAATTTTGTGGGTGTCATCCCCACGCCAGTTTTACCTATTTGGGTTTCTGGGTTACCAAGTTCTTGTGTTATATGTTATTTATTTCATTGTGTGGATGCTATCTAAGATTACATTAGATTCATGTATGTATGAATGTGGATCAGTTTATCTTAAGTGTTTAAATTTGAAGATCTAATTCACCCCCCCTCTCAATATCTTGCTTTCCCATTATTGTATTTCCAACATAGGTAAGCTAACTTCTTTTGAGATGAATGATTTTGATAATAGTTTTCCTGCTACTTCTAAGATTGAATCTACATTCGGATCATCTTTGACTATTGGAAAGTCTAGAGATTCTCGATCTAGTGATGGATATGCAAGTAGTGCTAGTGAAATATTTCATAGTTTTACAAGTGAGCTTAAAGAGCTATATGCTGAAGATGAAAAGAATGAAGTTGAGTTTGATGCTTTATTGGCTAGGAGGCTACTGATGGGTAAAGGAAAGTAAAGAGGTAAACTACCTTTGAAGTGTTTTACATGTAATAATATTGGTCACATAGCTTGTAATTGTCTTAACAATATTGAGAAGAAAGATAACAAAGATTAAAAAAAGAGTGAGAATGGATTCAAAAGATTCAGAGACTTTAAGAACAAAGGAAAGAAACTATGCTACGTTGCTAAAGGAGGATCATATAATGATGAAACTAATGATGGGGAAGAAGTTGTATATGTTTCTATTAAAGATGATTTTGATGAAGAAAGGTATGTTGATGAGAAAACCATAATCTCACAAGTAAGTAAAAATGATACATGGATTATAGATAGCGGTTGCTCACACCATATGACTAGGGATACTAATAAGTTTATTACTTTCAAAGAGAATAATGATAGTAATTTTAGATTTGGAAATGATGCCCCATATTCTAGGAAGGGAAAAGGTTCTATAATTCTCTTGAACAATACTAACTGTGATGATGTTTTTTGGGTTAAAGGTTTGAAGTACAATTTGTTGAGTGTGGCACAATTGAATAATATAGGTCACCGAATAGAATTTCAAAACAGGCAGGTTAAAGTATTTGATCATATTGGAAGTCTAATTTCTAGTGGAGGACAATCTAAAGGTAACTTATTCTACCTTGATACATCCATAAAGAGTTTTTTGTTTTCTAAGATTTAATATGTATGGCTATGGCACAAAAGGCTATGTCATGTTAACATTGACAAATTAATCAAAGTAAGTAAGAAAAATAGAGTAAGAGGTCTACCGAGTCTAGAAAAACCTGAGAATGTAATGTGTAAGGGATGTCAAGTAGGTAAGATGAATAAATTGAGCTTTACAAGATAATCATATACTACACAAGGTATTTTGGAGTTAGTACACATCGACCTATGTGGTCCCATGAGAAAAAAAGAGCTATTATGGAGATAGATACTTCATATTGTTTTTTTATGATTATTCTAGAATGATGTCATTTATGTTTTTAAAAGAAAAATCTAATGTGTTCAAAATGTTTAAGTGGTACAAGGATAGAGTTGAGAAAGAGACAGGGAGACAACTGAAATGTATGAGATCTGAGAGAGGTAAAGAGTTTACATTTGAGGAATTTACACTCTTCTGCAATGAACACAGTATAAAGAGGTAGATGTCTCCACTGAGGACACCACAATAGAACAATATAGCTGAAAGGAGAAACATATCTATTGTGGATTTTCCTATAACACTAATGATTGAGAATGACATTTCTCAAATCTTCTGGACAGAAGTAGTAAGAAATCCTTCTTATACACTTAACCTAGTACAATTGAAGAAGGGAACTAACAAGACACCTTATGAGATCTCGTATGGACACAAACCAAATTTAAGTTACTTCAAAGTATTTGGAAGTAGGTGTTATATTCTTAAAGATGCAAGAGATGGTAAATTTGACTCTAAAGGAGATGAAGAAATATTATTGGGATATTATACTAAGAGAAAAACATACAAATGAAAAAATTATAGAAAGTGAAAATGTGAGGATTAATGAATTTACAGAGAAGAATGATGAAAGCAACAAGAAGGAACTCAATGATTATAAAATATTTGTTTATGTACAAAAAAATATTCATGACACCTTACCAAAAGCACAAACCAAGGAAGAAGATGAGAAGAGAGAGCTTCCATTGAATGATGGAAATTAAGAGATACCACTAGCTACCAACCCTGTGTTGGAAAAGTATGTGAAAAGACACCACTCACTGAGTAAAATCATTGGAGACATCTTTTGGAGTTATGACAAGAAGAAAGGTAAGAGAAAACACATGCTTAATATCTGATTTTGAACCAAAAAAAGTAAAAGATGCATTAGAAATTAAATATTGAATGAAAGAAATGAAGGAAGAGATAGATCAAATTCAGAAGAATAATACAAGAACTTTGGTACCGAGACCAAAAGATAAGAATGTAATTGGTACTAAGTGGATTTTCACAAATAAGTTGAATGAGCATGGTAATGTGATCATAAATAAAGAAAGATTAGTTTGGAAGGGGTATGCACAAGAAGAAGGAACTTGCTATGGTGAAAATTTTTCACCTATTTCTAGATTAGAAGGAGTTAGAGTTCTACTAATATATGCAGCTTATAAGGGATTCAAAGTTTATCAAATGGATGTTAGGTCTAGGTGAACCCACAATAGTGGGTTACACTTTTTTAGAGGAAGCAATTCCTCCTAAAATTTGCAAAGCATGTGGATTTAGAAAGTACTTTCGATAGAAAGTAATTTCTATAGAAAGTCCTTGATTAAGGGAAATTCTAGTAAAATAATTTCGATAGAAAGTAGTTTCTATCAAAAGTCTCTTATTAGAGGCCATTTGTAGAGGTTAACACAAGTATGAAGTTTTGATGGCTTTGGGGATCAAGTGCAGGGCTCAAATGAAGAATAAGGAGACATCCTTTTTCATCACACAAGTACTATGAACGAGATTTCTAAGGAATATAAATTTGACAATTTTTGAATTAATTAGGCCTATGTTTTTTGACGTACATCGAATGTAGGTTTTTTATCAAATATAAACCTCCAAGCTTGACGTTCAATGAAATATAGTAGAAAAGAGAAAAAAACATTTGAAAAATAATAGCACCCTCCATCTTTGAGTCTACTTTCTATCCAAAAAAAATTGAATTTTGATAAATACACAATAAGTTATAAGCTATGTAGTCAAGGTATGTCAAAATTATGGTTTACTCAACTTCAAACATTCATAAAATATGAAATAATCATGATAATGTCGTCAAACCAATTGCATGCCCTATGTATGGATGTTACAAAACTAAATTTGAAAGAAGCACATTGATATCTATTTTAGAAATAAAATGTTATGCTCTATGAAGTCAATGAAACTCTTTGAAAATGACATTTTCAGAAACATAGCAATTTTTGTGGGAGAAAAAATAAACCATTCAAATCAATTAAAAAAAAAAGGAAAAAATATATTTAGAATCTAGACAGAAAATCCTAAAAGACTCTAGTTTACTTCATCTTCTAATTTCAAATGGTTTAATGACAATATACGTCTAAATCTGAAAGTTTTTTTAAAAATGTAGAGTTCAGTGTCCATTTAGGAAAAAACGTGTAATCTGCATTTCTCAATGGTATTATTGAAGAGGAATTATATATTGAACAAGTTGAAGGATTTTCTAAGAATACTAACTAAGACATGGTATGCAAATTGCACAAAGCACCCAAGACATGGTATGAAAGATTGCATTCATATTTAATCAAAATAGGATTTCAAAGAACTAGTGACAATTGCAATGTGTATCTAAAATGTTATAGTACTAACAAATTTTTAATTGCCGAGATATTTGTTGATGACATTATCTTTGGAGGAAATGACACATTGAGTAGATCTTTTGCTGAGGAGATGAGAAAGGATCTTGAAATGTCTATGATTGGAGAGATTAATTATTTCTTAAACTTTAAATTCAATAGGTAATGGATGGGATCTATTGGACAAGAAAAGTACATTAAGGAGATCCTAAAGACCTTTGGTATGGATGAATCAAGACTAGTTGGAACACCAATGGTCACTGGCTGCAAGTTATTTAAAGAGGATGAGTCAAAAGAAGTCAACGAGTCACTCTACCAATCCATGATTGGTAAGTTGCAATATGTAGTGCACAATAGACCTAATATTGCTCATGCAGTAGGGATTGTTGCAAGGTTTTATTCTGATCCAAAGAAAACACATATGTCTACAGTTAAGAGAATTTTTAAATATCTGAATGGAACTGAGGATCTCATCCTACTATACAAGAAAGGATGAGACTTTAACTTGAAATTCTACATCAATGTTGATTAGGTAGGAAACATTGATGACAGAAAGAGTACAAGGGGGGAGATTTATTTCTAGGAGAAAGATGTGTTACATAGATGAGAGAAAAAAAATTGTATATCACAATCTACTATTGAGGTTGAGATTGTTGATGTAGGTATGAAGTGTGAAAATATTGTGTGGATTGAATAACTACTAGAAGGTATGCAAGAGGAGATCACTCATCTAGTCACTATCTATTGTGACAACACAAGTGCTATAAACATATCAAATAATATGGTAGTTCACTCAAAGACAAGCACATATTTATCAAGTATAATTACTTGAGAGAGCAAGTACAAGACAAGCATGTAATGTTGGAATATGTGAATTCAAAAGAAATAGCTAGCTGACATATTCACCAGGCCACTACTAAATCATGCTTTGAGTATCTTAGAGGTAAATTAGGGGTCCTACCCCTATCCAACATTCATTAATGCAAGAGGCATGTTGCATCAATTCTAGGACCCATTAGAATATCTCAATTTTGAGTTGATGCTAGTGATCACACTTTACGTGATGCCTGAAGTTGTGAAAGGATTTATGTATGTAAAGAGAAATTAGTACATGCAAGGTATGATTCATTTCATGAATAATATTTTAGGAGTATGGATCCTTGCCATTGTTTTCAAAGAGGGAGAAGTACGTAATTGATAATTACATAAGGGAGAAGTAAGTAATTGATGAATACACAAGTGAAGGAGACCACATGTAAGAGGGAGAATGTGATTGAAAGAAAATAGGAAGAACAAGGTAAGAAGGAGAAAAGATAATACAAAGAGATCAAAGTATACCATCATTAATTGATGGTGTTTCCATCAATTCCAAAGAGGAAAATTATTAACCAACTAAAGGTAATGATGATGAAGACCGAGCTTAGTTGAATACAAGCAAGGAGAATGGTTAGATGAGTTGTTATTTTATCATTGATGTCAAGCAATTGATTTATGGTTTATATTAAGTTTCCATATCATTCAAGAGGAACTTAATTGGGTACATAATAAATATCAGACAATGATGAGGTACTATTAATATAATTGTTTTTACTTGACATTTGATGTTGTTAAGTCTGTAAAGAAGAAAGGTCAAGTCGGTAAAGGGAACAAGCCTAGTTATCGAGCAGTGAGAAGTTTTTCGGTAATGGGAAGTGTTAGTCAGTTGAGAAAAGAAAAGACATTTACCGAGAGAAGTTGACAACCAAGAAAGATTGGTAATGGAGTGAAGTCAGACACTAAGTGAAGATAGTCATCGAGTCACCGAGCATGGAGCATAGTTTGAACAAAGATTGAATTCAAGGATCTGAATGCATTTAATGCAAACAAATGGAGATCAAGAAGATGATAAGGATGAAGATGAAGTTTGTTACAAGATTTATGGTCATGAAAATCAAGTTGAAGATCTGAGATGAATATTAAGAGGCAAAAGGAAAGTTGTGAGTTACAAGAAAAGTGCAATTCACGAGGCAAAGGTTACCCGCCTAACCGAGTTGCAGAAACATTGAATCAGTTCATAAGAGATGATCTAACTGATGAGCACAATTGAAGGAATACCTAATAAATGAGATTAAGAGTTAAAATAGAGGCCTATATATCGATAATTATGTATGTTTATATAGAGATGATGTTAAATTGAAGAGTTTAAGTGCTACCAAGTAGAGTAGAGAAAGAGGTGGAGATCTAGTCTAGAGAAGAGACAGATGAGTTATTTATGCCAATAGTTTTAGATAGCGCACAAGGGAACTGATCAAGAAAAGGATAGTTGTAGAATCAAAGATCAAATTAGTACAATTTTTCTTACTAATATTTCTAACAGAAAATATATTAATCGAGTGGACCTAATAAATCTTTTTGTAAATCCTTGAGAAAGGTAACATTCTAGGATTAATTTTTGAGCCCTCTGACTAGGCCACTCCTAACAGGGTGAAGATCTTAACAGATTAAAGGTAAATCCCCTAACAGGGTCACCTCTAACAAATGTGCATTGTAATATTTAACCAGATTGGCTCTTAACCAAACATACTTTAGAAGAGTGTTTCTTTTAGTGGGTGACAACTCCCACAAAGGTTTTTCCCAAATTGGGTTTCCTCATTAAAATTGGTGTTATATGTGATTCTTGATAACTGTGGATTTTATTTGCTTATTTTATATGTTGTTTATCAAGTTTGTGCAATATTTACAAGTTTTAGTTACTACTGTTATTTGAGTTACCGAGTTGAATCAGACGTTTAGTTTTAAAGTGTTAAGTTTCAATAATTGTTGACTCACCCCCCCTCTTAGTAAATCATTATTTGGTAGGGAAAACCTAAATTAAATCCCAAATGAAAGAATATATCATGCGTCAGGTTCACCAAAATGTATAGGAGAAAATGATAAGCAATGCTAAGGTAGAGATCACTCACCAAATTCCTTTTTGTCTGTGTGGGTAGGGGAATATAAATTTGGGAAATAGAAAAACCTAGCCTCTTTGTATCCAAGGTTTATTAGAAAAACCCAAGATGAAGGGTGAAAATGAAAAACCTAGATGTAAAGGGAGGAGGATAAGACCTCTTTGTGCCATTAAGGAATTGATGGATTTGACTAATTGATTAATGAAAAAGTATAGATCTAAAAAATAACTAAGGATGATTGATGCAATGATATATCTAAAAGTAAATGCAAGATTGGAGAAGGATTTGTGTATGCTGAAATGAATTAGGAGGTTATATGCCTCGAAGAAACAATTTTTAGTCATAGAGATGTCACAGACAAACCATTCTAGATCTGGGACCCTATCACCTATGTGTGTGAAATTTCCATATATGTCTATCGTGAACACTCAATAGATGATTACATGTATGGTTAGATAAAAAAAATTAGATAATGACATATAAACCATACTAAAATGATCTATTTCCTCCTAAATGATGCGAGTATGATTGCTCTCATATTTTTCAAGCATTACTAGTGACTTGACTATACCAAGACAAAGGATTTGAATATGAATGCAGAGTAATCTATGTTTTTGAATTTTTCCAAATGCAAATAAGATGAAAACTAATCTAAATTGATGCAAAATAATAAGAAAATTAAACTAGATGAAATCCACGATTCAATGCTAAAATATAATATCCAAGATAAAAGTTAACCTAGAATGATTTGATGGACAATTAATCAAGAGAAAACTAGCATGATAACAATACTATTCAATTACAATATCCTCTTGGATGATCGTATATCATTTATGTTATCTGTGTCTGATTTGAGAGGTGAGAGCCTAATTTTATAGACAAATTAGATAAAAGCGATGGTCAAGATTGATTGATAACGAGTGGTCAAGATTCTTCCAAAATTAGCACAATCCCTATGATTTTAAGCTGATTGGTTGCTTTCTTGAATGATTCATTGAGATAACATTGAGATAAGCATGTATTGAATGCTTTTCTGATTGATTTATTTAGCTTTCCTTTTTCAACTCCAAATTTGACTTTTTCTTTATTTTATTCCATTTTGCTCATTTTTCTATTTTTCTCAAATTAATCCCATTTTTTATGATTTAATTAAAAAATTAGTTTTCTTAATAAATATGCTAGGATATTTAATAATAAATACAATTAAATTGACAAGAATTATTTAATTACCAAATAATGTTGATATTTGGGATTTTTATTGATTTGGTGATTAAATAAAACTTAGTGATTAGATCAAGTTGAATTGATGAATTAAATTACCCTTGGTTAGGAATTTGATGGTTAAAGATCAATTAATAAAGATGAGGAGAGAAATTGACTCCAAGCTTGATTGGGATGAAGATCGATTAACGATTCAAAAAAAGATACTGATTCTAAACTTGATGGAACTAGAACCGATGTAGAAAGATAAAAATGCTCAGTGTGATGTGAAGCGATGAGACCAAACATATATCCAATGATGATGGTGAAAAATAACCAATTTGATGTGAAGCGATGAAATTGATCAATGTCAGAAAGATTGTTAAATCATAAGATTGGTTTTGAATGAACAACTAGCTTGATGAGGTGCAATGAAACTAATTATTATTAAGAGACTGATTGGGATAATTGAATTGATAATTATGATATTTAAGAAGACAATATCAGATTGATGTGATGTGATGAAAATAATATGCCCCTATAGATTCAACTAATTTGCAATAGATTAGATGTTTGTTCGAGTGACCTTATATGAAGCAATGAAATCACTCTCTCAAAAGGATAAAAGGAACCTCAACATGATATGGATTCTAATGAAGTTGAGATGCCCCTAGCAATGAGGTCTTGTTTGATTGATAGCTTGATTGATGAACAATATTTGAAAAAAATTTGCAACTTTGAAGATTGATCACTTATTTATTAATTATGTAATAATCATCCCCCTTGGGAGCAAAATTAAAATATAGTGATTTCAGGCAATTTAAAATAATATTTGACCTGATTCAGATTGGGTTGTGTACATTTAGGAATGCATTTTGTACTTGATTAGAGTCTTGTTGATGAAGTTTCACCATAGTTGACCATGGTTCACTAAAATTTGAGGACATAGATTTATTGAGAAATGATTAGAAAGAATTTTGAGTTGGTTTTATGTTAAGAAGATCGATTGCGCAAGAAGTCAACTACATTTGACTATAAATTTGATTTGATATTTTGACTAGAAAAGTGATTTCATATTTTGATTTTAATCCTGAAAAAGGACTCAGTACCTTCAAATTAGGTAGGCGTATGGTATCCACTTTGATCAGAGAAAGTTGAAAATTAGGGAAAAATCCTATATAAGAGGTCAAAGGGTCATTTTTAATTCATTTTTACCTTCTCAATTTGGAAAACTAAAAACCCTCTCACAGAGAAAAATGTTGGTCCCCATGCACATGCATTGATTCAAGCTTTAGATACATCACAACAGACCCTGGAACTACCCGCCACTAGTAACTATTATGTCAATATACATGGACTCAGTTGTGTCTATGATGACGATGCACAGTTGACCACTTGCAAAGAGATGATGATCACTTCAAATTCAAGTTCCACGCCCTCATAAGATATATATATACAATTTAAAGAGAAATGTTATCATGCCATAAATAATTGAAATGCAAAACCTAACATGAATGCAACCGAGGACTTCGTCATTTGTTTTAAGATGTTATTTTTCATCACTAAGCCTTTGGGACATGGAATGTCGATACAAACCTCACTTTTGAGGCAACCATGAGGACATGAATATTTCTTGCATGCAAACACACCAGAAAAAATAGAGATCCTTATTTTCCTATGTAATAGTGATTGTTCTATCTGCAATGACCCTTTTATCATTCATAACCTAGGACATATTTAGCATATATACCTGTAGTGACCCTTATGTTCACATCCTAGGGTAAGTATTCAGATTACACAATAATAAGAAGTTACTCAAAAAAGATAGGAGATAATTCCAACTTTACTATAGTGTATAAATGAGGAGATTCGAGGTATGTGTGGCATTTTCACCTTGATGTGAAGGCAATTAGCACAAGCACCCAATTTATTTTACATTTCCAAATCATCAGAACCATACCCAAAAGAAGAAAAAAAAGAAAAGTATTATGCTCCCAATCCTTGCTTCTATAGTCAAGATAGACATCTTTTAGTCACTCAGAGAGAATAATAAGAAAAATCCAATTGTAAAGAAAACATACAAAGAAAATTTCAGCATATCTCAAATAGTTTCAGTGATTATTTTTGCTACATGAATATGATTTCTCTGTTTTCTTGTGTGTAGTTAAGATGTCAGTGGAAAAACCCTATAGTGGTTAGGAGATAGGAATTTGACTTGAATTTGAAAACCAAGTGTAACTAAAAAAATGATGACTTGGTTATAACTACTAGGACATTGAGATTGACTGGTTTGATTGTCCCAAGACTTAACATTGATCAAAATCAAGCCATGAATGTTCTAGGAAGAACCAAGGTATCACGAAAGTGACTGAAAGATATGTAAAAACTAAAGTAGAAGTCTATGAAGGAACAAAATTTCAAGAACTGCATTGATAGATGGACCGTTGACTTACAAGAGGTGCCTTTTACCTAGTTTTAACCTACTTGGCATAGATTCAATTTTCTACCAAGGTGCCTGTTTACCAGGTTTTCACTAGGGCACTTTTTCTTATTTTTCAAATTTTTTTTGTATTTTTCTCTTCTTTTATTTTTTAATTTTTTTTGTTATTATCAAGGTGCATATTTCTAGGTTTTCACCAAAATAATAATTTTTTTCAGGAATTTTTCCATTTTTTAGATTTTCAAGACTTTTATAGTTGTACATGTCGCTAGATAAGATAATGCTAACTATATAATTTCTTCAAATGGATGGTGTTGATAGGTTCACAAAGAGGTTCTCCTTCTTTCTTTGAGGGTTGTTAAGTTCCAGAGCCAAAGGTTGTAGTAATGATGTAAGGACCCAGCCACTTGGGTTCAAACTTGCCTTTTTGTTCCCAATGTTGTTGATTCTTAAGACTCTCTCTTAAAACAAGGTCACCAACCCAAAATTATTTGTGTCAAACTTTCTTTTTTTAGTCTCTAGACATTCTCTTTTGGTTATCCTTAAGGTGATCGAATGCCACTTGTTGACGTTCATCCAGCAACTCGATTTCTTGCAATCTATATATTATATATTCTTCATTTGTTACAAGACCTTGTGTTAGAGATTTTTCTTTCATAATCTAAATGAAGGATCAATTATTGACTCTATTACTCCCAAATCTTAATTGTAGCAAGTAAAATACTAACTAATGAGGATTAAATCCTCCTTCACTACGAGCTCCACAGACTCAGGTGGGTGTACCTATTATGACTTACTACTTTTCAATAAGTCTTACAGTAGATTAGTGATGAATCATGATTTTCTAATGCCTTATACTATAACTATTGATAATAAATATTGTATATGCTAAAAACCAATCTTATACAGAACTTTACAAGCCAAAAGATGCACTTAATAATAGAAAATAATAATGCAATAAGGATTCTCATCCTACTTATTTTCGAGCTTCAAGCTCAGGAAGGTGTACCTAAGGATTCACTTCTCCAAGGAATCAAAAAAATTCTTGTATCCTTCAACACAAGTCATAAACATCTGTAGTACCCACTCATATTTTGCTTTCAGTTGTGATGCCGTACTCTTTTAGGCATTGGTTTCAGTTGATAGGCCAGATTATTTTAGGCTACTTTCATGAGAGCTACTATTCTTTCAGTTGATGGTGACTATTGGTTATGATGTTATGATTATTATCAGGATGTGATGATTTATGGTTCGATTATATTGTACTTACCCCATACTTTCATGTGTATGGTTATCTTGTTTATGTATCTGTTTGCATGTTGTTATGGTAGAGGACGGAGACGTAGTTACTTGCTTCGGCGAGATCCACACGTTCGACCGATCCCTATCATTGATT
>MU223518.1:818374-834717 GCA_018584345.1 Thuja plicata | reverse complement strand
GGTTTTCATGCTAAAGTTATGCTGCAGGTTTTCTAGGTTATTTGGAGCTCTTTGAAGACATTCTACATTCAAGCTTTGAAGACTTGTTATTGCATTCCATTGTAGTTGCATATTTGCTTTCATAGTTGCATTGTAATAGCATTCATAGTTTCATTTCATGGCATGTTAGCTTAGTTTCCTTTTATGCAATAGAATAATCTCACATAGTCTAAATAGGAAGGCTTAGTAACATTTGTTCTTTCCTTTCATAGATTAGTTGCATAGTACTTTGCATTATCATTTAGCTTGCATTGCATTGCATACACTTGATTCATTAGAGATATTGTCATTCTTGCCCTTGTCTTCATTGTGAATCTCTCGTAGTGTGGTTTATTGGCAAGGTCATGAGTTCATAGCTCTAGCTGAGAGCAAATTTACAAATCTTGCAACTCCATGCATAGAGAGCTATGGATTGATTTGTGAGGGCTCATTCTTGAGTTTCCTTGCATGTAAGGATTCATAGAAGTGCACTATTTTGTGTGTACAGAAGTGACTTGCTAAAAAATGTAATATGATGTTCACCTCATCCTTTTGCAGTAATACAACAACTATTGTATGAAAAGATGTAAAAGAGAAAAGTGAGAATGGTTTACTATAATCAGGAGACCTTAAGATAGGGGCTTCCTTCATTTCCTTTTTTATTTTCTCAAAGGAAAATTGTGCCTCATCATCCCACTAGAACTTGGCTTCTTTCTTCACAAATTTGATTATTGGTTTCACAATTTCGGCAAAGTTGACAATGAACCTTCTAAAAAAATTTATCTTTCCTAAGAAAGACTGCACTTCTTTGACATTCTTTGGGGAAAGGATCTTTTGGATCTCTTCTATCCTCTCTGGGTCAATTCTTACTCCTTCCTATGATATAATGTGCCCCAGCAACTTTCCTTTTGTGACTGCAAACTGGTACTTCTTAGGATGCAGAGACACACCATATTCAACAGCTCTAATGAACACTTTTTCAAGATGATCACAATGATCCTTTGATCACAATGATCCTTTGCATCCTTATAATATGTTATCAAGTCATTCTGATAAATAACCATAAATAAATCAATAAAATCTTTGAAAGATGGCTCTTTGTAATGTTTCTCTTGCATTCATCAGACCAAGTGGCATCCTAATATATACATAAGTTCCCAAAGGGGCGCTAAATGCAGTTTTGAACTACTTTGACTCCTTTACTAGTACTTGGTTATATCCCGAGAATCCATCCATCACTGATAGTAGGTCACAACAAGTGACCTTATGCAACATTACCTCCATATTAGGAAAAGAATAATTATCATTTAAAGATGCTAGGTTCAGATTTACGAAATCCACACACACCTTTATGTCACCATTTTTCTTCCTAACTAGGACTAAAATATATTCCCAAGTTGAATGTCTTATAGGCTAGATAATCCCCACTTCTCTTAACCTCATTAGTTCTTATTGCATTTTGGGGCCAATAATGGATTAATTGGCCTTTTCTTTTGTCTAAATGGTGTAAACTCTGGCTTCAATGGGATCTCATGTTGAAATAGGTCCTCCCTATAATCCTTTAAATCCTCATAGGACCATGCAAACACATGTTTGTATTTTCTTAATAGCTTTATTATATTTTTCCTAACATGGGGATCTAAACTTTTTCCAATGTATACATTTTGAGGTGTTGCCTCTAATCCCAGATTTACTTCTTCAAGGTCCAAAAGTTTGGCATTTCTTTTTTTAAACATAAAGTTATCTTGATCATTGAACAATGTCTCGAATTCTACTAACCCCTTGGCTATCTAATTTTAACTCATCTGAACCACCTCATTTCTAAATACCATGTCTTTTCCATCAACAACTTCAACCAAGGCACTACAATCTACATGTTGACCCTCAAAATGGTCAAGACATTGGACAAACCTGAGGATATCTTGGTCATCCTCAAAAACTTGCCAATTATAAACATTATCTAGCACTAGTGGTCTATTCTTGACCTTTACAATAGATACGCCACTCAAAGTTGAATCATCACTTTTCAAAGCAACATTGGGCAAGAAATCAGCCATAATTTTTTTTTATCTTTCTACCCAATTAATGTTGAAAGCCTCAAATAGCCCTATCTAATCCCATGCTACATGTTTGTACAACTTTAACCTATCATTTTTTACAGAAAATTTGGATCTAACCTAGGCTACAACCAATTCAGAGTCCCCAAAAACTTTTAGGCATTTAATACCATGCCTAGATGCAATGTTTAACCCCAAACATAGGGCTTCATAATCATCAGTATTGTTTGTACATAGAAAAGATAGCAAGAAGGAATACTTGAAAGTGGTACATGATGGAGAAATGAATAGGAATCCATCTCATGATCCTTCCTTGGAACAAGCTCCATCAAAGTACATCTTTCATAGGTCATTTTGTTGTGTGGACAATTCCTCCACCAGTGGATCTGTTAGAGTAATCATTAGTTTGCTTATTAATTAAATTATGTTGATTTAATTAATTAAGTTATTACTCTTTAGTGCTTAAGCTTTCTCTTAGGTGCATTAATAATTAATTCTTTTATTAATTACCTAGCTTTTTTAGACTTTAGGGTTTTGTTCACCTTTATAGGTTGAACCTTGTAATTCTTTTTTTATTAATTCAGATTATAATTTTTCTCTCACATTTTGAGTAACTTCTGAGTTCTGCTTTTTCCTCCTTCTTCTTCTCTCTTGTAACAGGTTATTTGCATGCAGGTATTCTTGGCATTCTGTGGATTTGTATTTCTCAAATCCTACATGGTATCAGAGCCACACTGTTGTTGCCTGGTCTGGGGTTTGTGAAGCTGTGATTTGAGGGAAAAAACTACATCTTTTTTGGGGTTTCTTCTTCATTTTGGAAGAGACATTTTTTTTTGGGCACTTTGAGCTAAAACAGACACCGCCATCGTGCTCAGAAGGCCTGAGAAAGTTAATTTTCATATAAATTTTGTCATTTTTGGCCACAATAGCCTCTGGAAAAAAATTTCTCTCTCCTAGGCTACAACTCAAATTTTGAGGTGAAAAATGTGCAAAAAAACCAAAAAATCAAAAAATTAGAAAAAAAGACAAATTTTGCTTTTTTACAAAGTTTTTTTCAAAAAAACCAATGTTTCTAAATGTTTGTTGAAAAAAAATAAAGCTTTTTACAAACAAAAGAAAAGGTGCGTACCTTTTCAAAAGTACCCTCATGTGCAACAAGGTACACATATGCAGGAGTGATGTCAGTGGCTGCAGGTCATAGATCATGATTAAATTTGATGTTCATGAAATCGTCACACAGTTTTGACACTTCTTCAAAAAAGGCAACCTTCAGTGTTTTGGCCATATCTTTTGCATATGGTGTCCATTTTTGAAAAATGAAATATCGTCAGAAAGATCTTTCTAAGCCAGAGATGATGATATTGGTTTTGTATGCATATTTAGCCATTATAATACCTATTTTTAGTGTCACATTTTCTATTTCTCTCCTCCTTGCACTAGGTTTTGATCTAAATGGAGTAAGGTCAGATTTCTCAAATTGTTTTTCATTTAGAAGAGTTATCATGGGTTTTTCTACTCACCCTTCAGTTGTTATTCTGGAACAAGGTAATTATGAGTCATGGGAAAATATTATACTTACACATTGTAGGTGGCTTAATTTTTTGCCTTATTTGTATGATCTCATACCTGAACCCGCCACTTCAGAGGGAAAATTAGCATGGGATATTATTAGAGATCACATACTAGGAATTATAGTGTCTATTATTGATCATGACACTGTGTTGGCTATATTAGACATTGATTGTCCTCACCCACTTTGGACATGTCTTTGGGAGATCTATGGAGACCCTAATCTCTCTCCATTCCTAGAGGATCTTGCTTCAAATTGTCTCATACCCATTTCTTGGAGAGAGAATACACCCTTTGATCATGATACTTTAGAGGAGCTTTAGTATTTAGACACCCTTACATGTTTTGATGGATCAGAGGCTTGTCTCACAGTTCCCACTCTTCAGCGTGAGACTTCATCGGCATCTCCTGTTGCTCCTGATTCTGTGCAATAGAAAATCATACATCTTCCAGACATAGATACTTTGGACTCTTATGTTGCAGACATATCTTTCTTGTTTGTTGAGTCTTATATTGTAGATTTGGAGGATTATTTTGAGGACATTCATCTCCTCTACCTTAACAGTCAGGTTATCACTGTTTGCCCACCATTATCCGTGCATTCTACAGTTGCATTTCAAGATTCTCCACATCAGTTTGGATTTGGCATCATTTGTTTCAGTTCAGACAAAGATATTCTTTAGCATCCGATCATGGCACACATCCTGAGATAGATTGGTTCATCACTCTTCACAGGGTTTCTTCTACATCGTCCTTTGGATTCATTTCTTCCCAAGGGGAGGAATATCATTTTCCACTTTAGGATATTCTTTTGGATTCTACATCAGGCATCTACCATTGTGACAGGAGTTTCTTCATTTTGGGGGGACTTTAGTGTCTCATCCCTCTCTCATGGGGGGGTTGATTGTACTTATGGTCTTGAGAGAGTCTCTTGACCCATTTCTTTTCTGCATTTTTCTATCTCTTTTTGGAGAGGGGTTTTTCCCACTGGGTTTTCTTCTTTGTCTCTGATTTATAGAGATTTTCTTATATTGGGTACCTGATCAGGCCTTGTTGTTGGGACCCTTTTTTCCTGCTTTCATAGCTATGCCAGGTTAGCTTACCCCCTGCGCTTAGCTTAAGGGGGGTGTTAGAGTAATCATTAGTTTTCTTATTAATTAAATTATGTTGATTTAATTAATTAAGTTATTACTCTTTAGTGCTTAAGCTTTCTCTTAGGTGCATTAATAATTAATTCTTTTATTAATTATTAATGTGCAACCTATCTTTTTTAGACTTTAGGGTTTTGTTCACCTTTATAGGTTGAACCTTGTAATTCTTTTTTTATTAATTCAGATTATAATTTTGCTCTCACATTTTGAGTAACTTCTGAGTTCTGTTTTTTCCTCCTGCTTCTCTCTTGTAATAGGTTATTTGCATGCAGGTATTCTTTGCATTCTGTGGAATGACCCCCTACTACTGCAGCCCATTGTCTTGAAAACAACATGCCATAATGAGGTTGAGCATCCAGAACAACCACATCCATCTTACTTGTGGCTTTAATAAATACAACTATCTTTACCTCAACTCCTTTCAGAGTCCCTGCCATAGGGACCTCTCTATTGTCCATGGCATAGCATCTCCCATAGAAAGTATCCACACTCATTCCTAATTCCTTCATTACTTCATATGGCATGACATTGGTAGCAACACTAGAATCAGTCATGTAATTTTTTACAAGCTTGTTATTTATCAACAAAGTAACATAGATCGGATCCACTTAAGATTGTTCTTGGGTAATCATATTACCCACATATAATATAGGGGTGTCTGGCTCAAAGGAAACTTCCTTCTTATTTTCCTTCTTATTTGCATTAGGGATATCTTCTATCCCTTTGAAAAGTGACATTGAAGCTTCTTTGTGCTCTTTTATCTTTAACATTTCCTTCAGTGGGATTGATACTTTCATTTGTGTAAGAGTGTGCTTCATGTCAAACATAGGCAATTTGTAAAATACATCATTTATTCTTTTACCTTTCTCATCTTTGTCAGTAGCAATTGGTTCTTCTACTTTCACTTCCTCCTTCTGCTTTTGGGCAGAAGAGGATTCTCCTTGTTTAGTAACTTTCTTTTCCTTTCTATCTTTGATAGGAAATTCAGCATGAACCTCTGGGCATCTTCTTTGATGAATACAGAAGCAAGCATTCCTTGACCAGGTTCCACCCATCTGTTTCTCAAATTATAGGCACTTATAACCTGATTTATTGTTGTTATGGTCAAGGATATATTTTCTTCATCACTTGGCTATGTAAAATGAGGATGCTCCTTATCATCATTTATTTCATTAATGGTTCTTTGTGGAATGGTACAAGCTTCCTCATCTAGATCAAAAGAAATTTGTCGTTGGTACTCTTGGTATTTCCTTCCTCTTCTACTTACATCTTCAAGAGGTTAACTATCTTCTGAAGACCATGGATAAGGTCTTCTTATAGTAAACATATTGATAGCACAACCTTCTTGTCATGAAAGTGTCTATTCATTTCCCTCCTCCATTTGATTAGCTAAAGCCTGGGCTACAACACACTGGTAAGAAGAGTGAGGCATATTAAAAATAGCACACCAAGGGGTGTTCTCAACATTTTTTGGACTATTTCTCTTTAGAGATTTAGGGGTTTCCTTTGTCTTCTAGTTCTCTTGATTCTCAAGGACTGGATTGCCATCTTTCCATTTTTTTCTATATGGCATCTCCCTCGAATTTGGCTATCTATCATACCTTCGGTACTAATATTTTTTATCATGAAAACATTTGTAATTTTTATCCATTTTGGTAGTAAGAGCTTTCACTGCACTCATCAACTTATCCATCCTATCATCCTCTTTAATAGGTTTGCTTGTCTGTCCTCTTGTCTCCTTCTACAATTTACCATCCTCTATCTTTCCCATCTTCCCTGAGGCTTGTCTATTTCTCTCAATATGAATGGTTGTCTTGTAAGCATCTCTTAGGGTACATGGGTTCTTATCCCTAAGAAGATAGGACATCTTTCCATCAGTAGCATTGAAGTATGTGGTTAAACACACTTTCTCATCTAGTCTTAAGACTTGAAATAACTTGTTCATGGCCTTTTGAAATCTATTGTTGAAATCAGCCATGCTTTCATTAGGGAACTTATTGATATTATTGAATTCATTTAAAATGTTGTTGGGACTCAAAAATGCAACAAGGTTTTTTGAGTACCTTGTTAATTTTTTGCATTTTGACCCCCTATAAATGTTTTTTGTGCCTTTTTGCCCGAATGAATTTTTGAGGTCTACCATGTGTGTCAGGTGTTAATCACTCTTTTTTTGACATATGAAGACATCCTAGGTCATCATATTTAAGTTTTGAGTTATTTCATGATGTCTTATTTTGAGCACTTGTCTAATTCGTCATTTCCCACCTAAGTGTCACTTTCTTGTAAAAGACACAGTTTGCATTTGAATAAATTGCATCCTTTTGAGTTTCATGGGCTGCCACTTTGGGAATTTTTAAAATGTATATCAGAGAGCTTATGTTTGAAATCTTAATTCATTTCAAATCTATTTGATAAGTTTGCAAATCCCCCAAAGTTGGTTTTCCAGAATTATCTTGTTCTCTGTCTGGCCCAGATTTCTACTTGCCCTACTTGGAGGTCTTGCTAGTTGTACCCCAGTTAAGTGCCATAAAGAATTAAAATTTCCCCTGCATTGAAGACCTAGAAGTGAACCTCCATGGAGATTTCTAGAATTTGGTCAATTCTTTTGACCACTTTGCCCAATTGATTCTAAATCAGATTTTTGCATTTTTACTGAGTATAAGTTCAGAAAGTTTTCTGAAGTGCTAACATTGCAGATTTATGCTGGTTGATAAGTTGATTATCAGAGAAAGATAATTGAATTTTTGCATTCCTTTTATGAAATTAAATCTATGATCCAGGTATTAGACTATAACAGTCTCTTTTGATTGGTTTGTGAAATTAAATCTAAAAGTAGTTTATGTAGATTTCCAATGCGGGACAAAATAAAGTTTACAAAGTAGTCATTTTCAGAGGGTTATATCTTTTTTTCAAGCTATTTTTTGATATTCCAGTTATGGATACACTCTCCTTGTATCTAAATGTATTACTTTTATCATTGGTTAGGCCTCAAAACATGTTTTTGATTTTAAGAAAAGGCTAATCCATTTGCACTTTATGCTCTTTTAGTATTTGAATTTGTATAGTCAGAAAATGGAAGCACTTCTATTGTAGACTTGTTTAGCCCTTCAAGTAAGTGTTTTGGGGTCATGTAAAGCACCTTGTATGGGTCTCTGACTTAGATCTATCTTTTCTCCCCTATTCTTCCCCATTTCTCACTTTTCTTCGGCCTATTTCTGGCATCCTAAACTGCAAACCTGAGATTTTTTACCTGAGGGTCAAAATCAACATTTTTGGGTCAAGTTTGACCTCACCCTTAACCTAGGTCAAGGTTGAAGTTGACCCTAACCTAGGTGATAATTGACCTTCATTCTGACCCAGGTCCAAATTTCAAGTTTCCAGAGTTTCCGGATGTCAAGCTTTGAAAAGGTTTGATTCCCACTTCCGGGTCGGTTGTTTCAGTCTTCGGAGAAATAAATCTTGAAATTATATTTAATACAGGTCCACTTCTATGGATATAGGTCTAATTGGAATTTAATTCTCCTATGTAGGCCTCTCTATAAGATTGTGCACTAGATTGGTATATAAGGAAGCCTTCTCCTCTCATTTTCTCTAAGTGAAATCTAAGTGTGAAGGACAAGCTAAGAAGCAAGATTTTAAGTAAGATAAATATCTATTGAAGCATTCATCTACACTTAAGAATCCAATAATTAAAGAACTTTCAAGGTCTCAATTCATCAATAGATCCATTGGTAGCCATTGAAGGATTCAAAGCTCTATGGACCCCTCTTATTTAAGATTTCTCCATCCACATTCCTCCAAGCCTTTTCCTATTCAAAGATCCATTCAAGATTGGTGTTGAAGATCTAAAAGAAATTGATTTGAGACATCCTACATCCGAAATTCTACATTCTACATTCATTTGGTGCATACATACTTGTGGATCCACGGATTCAAATGCGCTACAAGGGTTTCTATACAAGCATGGTGAATTTGTTCATTTACTTTGTTTACTTATGCAATTTCAATTATACTTTAAGGTTAATTCCAAAACTAGGGTTTGACCAAGGAAAACCCCTCCCCCCAAAAAAAAACCCTTTTTCTTATAGGGATAGGTTCAGAACAACAAATTGGAGTGCAAATTCAGATACCCTTTTTAGTGAACTGTCGAGATCTGAAAATAGATTTTCTATTGGATATTTTGGGTCAGAATCGACATTTTGTTATGGGTCAGAATTAGAAATTTTGGGTCAAAGGTGACATTCATTTTTGGGTCAGAATGAAGATTTTTCTCTGTCTCAGAATCAAAAAATTTGGGTCAAAGTTGACATTTTTATTGGGTCAAAATCAGAACAGAGTCAGATTCGAAAAAGATTTTTGGGTTTTCTTCGTCTCTGTGTTTATGTTACAGATCCAGTTGCAGAATTTCCAAAAACCTAGTGCAGACACACAAAAACAACATTCTTCAGCTCTATAGCATTTTGAGGTTAGTACTTGTCCTCAATTCATTTCAATTAAATTTTTAATCTTCCTAAATCTATTACACACTCTCTTCTATAAAATAGAAGTTAAGGGGTTAATCAATTTGGATCTTCCCTTTATGAAATTTGGGACTAAAAGGACAATCTTACCTTCTCCACTATTCCTAATTCACACATAATTACTTATCCCTTACATTTTGGTAACATCTTAACATATTTGTGACACCGCCAATTTCTTATGTTATAGAATTTACACAATATTCGAGAAATTGCCAAGTTTGATCAGCTCTCTCTTACACATGGAGTAAAATATGGCAAAGCCTTTTTGCATGCATACTCACTATGTTTTAGAGAATCATTATGCCAACTGACATATCCTCAAGACTTGATGTGATATCTTTCCAAGTTTCATTTTAGGCAGGGTTTGCATGTGTTTGAATACTTCCAATTGCAGATTGAATAAACTAGCTTATTTTGAACGTTATTATCTTGCGACCCTGATGTTTTTATGCAAATCCCTTTGGCACATGTCCTCATTTGTGTAAAATGAGAATAGTTTTTAGATTGCATGATTCTAGGAGGCTTTTTGATTAGTTTTTAATGCCCATTCTAAAGACCATTTGCTATTGTTGGGTTAGAGTGCAAAAGGTGCCAATGCTCATGCAAGCTACATCAGTATAAAAAGGAGATAAGAAGGAATATTAGAGTAATGATGTTGCAAGCTTCATTCTAGACTATACTAAGATTTGATATCTAGATTATTCTTATACAATAACTTGGATTAGGATTTACATATGAGCTTGCCCTTTGTTCCTGCGCATTACAAATTCTAGTTTGGATGGTTCTTGATTTCACTTGGAAAAGTTAATGGTGGAGTGTATGCACAACACAAAGTAAAAACATTTCACAAATCTTCCAGTGTTATTGGAAAGTGTTGATATACTGAATATGCTGAGTTTAAAGTAGAGAGAAGTAGAGGTGTCTTACAAGTTGCAATTTGATTAATACCGATGCTAGCTAAAGCAGCACAACGTAGAAGGAGAACTAAAGTTAGCATGGATACTAATATTATTACATTTGTCAATTCCATGAAGGTTGTATTCCACAGATACTTTGGACATCTATAAACATCAGATGAATTATAAAACTCTAAATATGCATACATGTGGAAGGCCACGCACTAAATGTAAACCAAGTGACCAGTCAAATAAAAGAGTGTGCCAAATACCAAGATGCCTATGTAGTGTGTGTAAACTAGAGTCTGCGCTGCGTTTTGAAAGAGTTTTCAAAAAAAAATTTAACATGTAATTTGAAGCTGCGCAAATTTTTTAAAGAGGGAGGTAGTGCATGGTATTAAGGAGGAAAATCCATGCAATAAATAAAGACAAATTGAAAAATGAACATAAGAGCATCCAGTGCAGTGAGCAAAGGGGGAGTCCTATGCATTTTGAGGGGATTGCTTGTAGACACAAAGCATGGATCCTGTCAAGAAAAATATTTCATTCCATGAAAATTGTAAGTGGCATGAGAATGCCATGTAGAATGAAACAAGGGAATGTCACTGACAAAAACAATGAGGTATATGTAGCAACCAAACATGGAGGCCAAGGCATTGTGGTTTGGCACTTGTTTTGTTAAAAAACCATTGTAAAAGCTAGTGCAGTTTATAGACTGAGAAGCCAGCGCATTAGAGGGAAATACTTGTGCAATACATAGAGGATGCTGACACAACATTGAGGGAGGGAATTTGAAACATTTAAAATAGAAAAGGTGGAGGGAGGCCATGCGCAGATTTGGGGGACATGCCAAACACAAATTGACAATTTATTGCCAAAGTGCCTGCGTAGCATTTGGCATATGTAAAACTAATTTTTATAACCATTTAAAAATCAATGGAAGGAGCCTACATGAATAAGAAAGGGGGGATGTTTAGTTAAGGTATGAATCTAGTCCATAATGCATGGACTCTACCAAAAGTTACGCAACATGAAGAAGATGATCTTTAAAAACTTGAAAAATGCAAAGGCCAATATCCCACATGCACAGTGGGGCGAGTTTTAAATTGGTTTTTATATAGAAACACTTATATTGTGAAATGAATAAGAAGCCAGGAGGATCCTTGGTGATCCCCTTGGCTGGAATAGTAAATGGACTTGTGGGCCCCATAATTTTGAGCGTAAAATACATAATGAGCTTTAAAACTTGAGAACTTTAGTCCCACATTGGTGGTGGGAAGAAAAGCTAGATTTATAAGAGAAAAAGGCCAAACATAATGAAATGTGAAGATGAGCAAGAGGCTATCCATGCAAATGCAAATGGTGCATTTGGAAGCATTCCCAGACAACCGATATGGAATTTTGTTGATGAGCTGGCATACAAGTGGAACATAGATGGTGCTAGATGGTTGGTGACATGGCAAACATAGGGTAGAAGCGCGTGAAGTCTTGAGAAGTAACCCTGGTCGAGGATAACCTTCAGAGATTCAAAGATAACCACCAAAATAACCATGTACAAAGTTGTGAGATGCTAGCGGTTAAGTTAGTTAGCATCAGAGATCCAGTGACTGGCAGTTAACTAACCATGTGTTAGGTCATGAGATGTTAGTAGTTAACTGCCAAATATTCTGATCATGCCCAGAGGTTAGTAAGCCAGCACACCAAGTCTCTAAATGCAAATGGTTAAGTGCTTGACATTCAGAGATTAAGCCCTAGCCATCTGATGAAGATCAGATCAAGGGTCCACACGCAATCTCTAGATCTTACCATGGTTAAACAAAAGTTCAAGAGATTTAGAGATACACTAGCAAGGTGAACCCATAGTCAAGGTGTGGTCAGAGTAGGGTCAAGTTAAATTTTATCTGAGACTTAGAGACTAAGGTTTATCTCCAAATCTCTAAGAGAACCCAGGGTTAACAAAATGATTTGGAGATCTAGAGATTGGCTTGTCTCTAAATCTCCAAGAAGACTAGGGTTAGAGGCAGAGTTTTCAGGCCAGTTAAGAGAAGTCAATCAACGTGTTCCAAGTGTCCAATTTTGGTGAGTTTTGGGCAAGGAATGCATAAAAGGATAATTTCAAAGGCACAGATATGTGCAAAGTTAAAATAGATAAGAGGAATTAAATGGTCATAGTCTATGAAAAATTATTAAAGGGAAAATGAGAAAATTTTCATAGACAAAGATATTAAATGCAAAAATATGAAATAATATGCAAAAGTTAAACATTGAAAAGCATAGTCTTATTTTATAATCTTGTGCAGTATTTTTATTTCAAAACTTAAGAAAGAAGCATTCACAGAGGGATATTTTTAGAGAATGAAATCAAATATTTTTAGAGAATGATCAGATTTGAAAGGATCTTCTCAGAAGCATAATGAAATCATATTTCTTTGGTGGAGTAAGATTTTAGAAAAGAAAGCTGAAATCAGATTTCTCGGTGATAAGTGAAAATCAGATTTCAAGAAGGAAAGGTGTGAATTAGACATAAGTTTTAGGGTTTTCCTTCTTCTATTTATATCCCTCTTTTCTCTTTTTTAATGGTTCCTATTTTTTTCTCTATTTTGAGGTTTTTCAGACTCTGTTTAGTTTCTCTGCAAAAGTTAAAAGCAAGTTCTAAGTGTGGTACTTATGTTAATATTTTTCCTCTTCTATTCATATAGGGTGTTCTTGTATCCTTTCTGTTGAAGGGAAGAACTTCACTGTAACAACTTGTTTATGAATGAAATTTAATATTGTTGTTCTATTTTCAAGTTGTCTCCATTTTTTTTTCTGAATCATATAAATTAGGATATCCAGGGTGTTTTAGTTTTGTCTATTGTAAAGCTTGCACTAGAGTTATTCAAGGAATGACTATGATTTAAGATTTGTATTCAGAAGTGTATGAGATGGGGTATTAAGGATATTCCAAATTTGTCTTTTAGTGGACTTTGATTAATGTATTGTCTATTCCAAGGTCTCTTCTAAGGGGAGGGTTAAATTCTTTGAGTAGGGAGCTGCATATTTGAATACATAGGTGGATTCACAAGTATAAATTGATTGATAGGGTATTTCTTATGTAAGGCATATAGACATATCAAACTATGTTGTTTTTCTTTGTTCCTGATCTTCTTTGCAATGTTATGTTTGACTCTATTGCCCATTGGAAAAGGCACTAGTCTATGCAAGACTTGGGGTATTTCAAAGATCCATAAACCAAAACATATTTGAAAATCATTTCCCTTTCATATTTTTAGAAGTTAGGATTGCTCTAATTTTTAGACATACTCTATGCAAGTGGAATATTGCATAAGACTTGAAAAAATATTGATGTATTTGTTACCTACAGGTCTAAAAACTATTCCATGGTTATATATCTGCAAGCTTATATTTGTCACAAAGGATTCATGTGTGTGCAAATTAAGTAATACCCACCTGAGTAATGTGGACCTCTAAGTGAAGGAGGATTTTTTATCCTCATTAATTAGACTTTGTCTTGCTAGAATTAGGAGTTGGGATTTATAGTGTTGGTTAGTTTTTGATCTATTTCGATTCTGCAAGAAAAATCTCTAACACATGTAACCCAAATTAATATGTTTACAGTATTATTCCCTAAAATATCTAAAAAATTCATCCCAAGATGCTATGATACCCTTAGAAAAATTCCTAAACCAATCCCAAGCATCTTCTATCATAGATTAGACAAAAAGCTTCATTATCACATCTCCATGCTCAATATCAAAATCAATAATCTTGTCAGTGAAAGGTTTTAAATGTTCTTCACAAGTTATGAAATTATTACCAGTGAACCTAGGGATTCAATCTCTTACCTCATTTTGGATCATATGTGTATGATGAGGGATGCCATCAAAGAAAAGAGGATGGTATCTATCTAGATGGACAGGTCTTCTCTAGAAATTTCCAAGGGTATTATTTCCACTTGTGCCTATTGTACCTCCTTGATTTTTGTGTAAGTTGAGGGGCACCTCTTTTAGAACCAAAAACTTGAGCACTTGACCTTGAACCATCTGGTGGGTTCTGTGATAGTGTCCCAGTGGAAAATGGCATTGACCTACTACTAGTAGTATTTGTAGTAGCATGGAGGAAAGCAATTTTTCTTTTCATTTCAGCAACAACAACTTCTAACTCCATTTTTTATAGCTACTAATCTAAATCTTCCTAAGCTTTTCTAGCTAGTTCCAGTTCCATGTCAACTTGGTACATACCAGCAAGGGCAATTTTCTTTGCTTGGGCTCATTTATACTTACACCAACCATTTTTTGCTTACCCTTATCAGAAGCACCCTTGTCATTCTTCTTGAGATTTTCATTTTTCTCAATCTCATATGGATGGAATTGCCTCAAAACAAGTCCCTCTCCTTCAAATTCATCTTTCTTAGAATTTGATTTGTTATTAGAAGCTTGTTTCCTCAAGGCTCCAATATCACCAAACAAATCCTCATCCAAACCTTTGAAATCTTCATTAAAACTTATGGCCTTAAGCGCATTATTCTTTGTCTTTTTCAAGAGTTCTTCTCTTTCAACCAATAACTATTAATTATACTGCTCACACTTATTTCTTGCATTGTCTATCTCTAATAATTTATCATGTTCCTTTCTTCTTAAATCCATGAATTCATCACGGTGTTTTTCAGAATCATAGGATGCAATTTCAATAGCAGGAGGCTCTCCTTGTTGGTCTAGAATTTCATGTGCAAGGAAGAAACCTGAATCAGTCATTTCTCCATCCCAAAATGGGTCAAAAGATGCATTGGCTACATTAGGTTGAACTGGCCTTTGGTGCTCAAAAATCTCATAGGGTAAGGAAACTTTCTCAGGGATAGGAGTCAGGATTCTTCCTCTGGATGTCTCCAGGGAACTGTCGTTAGGCCCACCTCCCTTAGACCATTGCCTTCTACTAGGTGTATGAAGCTCTTCTCCTATATTACTCTTAGGATTGTTCCTATAGTAAGACCTATTATTTCTGTCAACCCATTTTAAATCTGACAAGAAATTTCAAATTTTCAACATTCTTTACCAACAACTGGAATGCACAAAGTATAGAGTCACCACACATAAAATGTATGGGAATTTTTCACAAGCTGATCAAGAAACGGAACAACTCAAAATTAATTCTTATAAAATTTTAAAACCCTATTTTTTAAAACAACTTCTCCCAAGTAGAGTTGCCATTTTGATAGAGCTTTTTCTTGTAGAATATAAATGAACCATCAATGCTTGACTCTATGACTCCCAACTCTTGATTCTAGCAAGTAAAAGACTAACTAATGAGGATTAAATCATCCTTCACTTTGAGCTCCATAGACTCAGGTGGGTGTACCTATTATGACTTACTGCTTTTCAGTAAATCTTGCAATGGATTAGTGATGGATCAATATTTGCTAATACCTTTTACTGTAACTATTGATAACATATCTTGTAGATGCTAACAACCAATCTTATACAGAACTTTACAAGGAAAATGATGCACTTGATAATAGAAAATACTAATGCAATAAGGATTCTCATCCTTCTTCTCTTCGAGCTTCAAGCTCAGGAAGGTGTACCTAAGGATTCACCTCTCCAAGGAATAAAAAAATTCTTGTATCCTTCTGTTAGGGATTTTTCTTGCATGAATCACAATGCTTTGAAATGTCTTTTTGAATCTTGTTACCTTCTAATCCTGATTCAGAGACAAGAAAAGCCTAAATGCTAAGGACTGAATAAGGTCCTTCTTCATTTTTGAGCTCCACATATGCTCAGGTAGGTTTTACCTTATAAGATGACTGATAACACAGTATTTGTTGATGTGGACACTGATTAGATATGTATCTTTATTGGACCATCTTATGAATTATCTTGCTAATGATCAAGCATAACCATAAACAAGATATTACCATGCAAATCATAGTTATTAACATAACAATAACCAGTGATACAAGGATTCTTTTCATCCTTCTTCCTTTTCTCGTAGGAGGGTTAACCTAATGAATTCTCTCTTCAAGGAATCAATATCATGGATAGTGTCCTGCTGACAGAGGTCCTTTATAATTTCAGCTTATATGTTCTTGGTAACAGAGTATTTAAAATTGATTTGGTATTTGAAAACTTAGAACAC
>MU223518.1:804412-814933 GCA_018584345.1 Thuja plicata | reverse complement strand
CAAACCCTAACCCAAAACTGAATAGGATTTGGATGTCCTTGAAACAATCTTTGTGGAGACAAATTTTGAGGCTCCATGATTGTGAAGTTGTAGTACAGGAGCAGGTGCATTAACACTGAATAGTGCACGAATTTAGGCTCCTTCTCTTTAGGGTTTTTCAACTTTTTCTGGGTAGCAATAAACCCTTCATGCATCTCATCGATTATATGCTGGATATAATCATAGCTTGTGCTGGAGTGAATCTCCTGCAGGTCCAAAACCATCATCAGGATGCCATGACCTATTCTCTCAGCATCCCCATCTATTCCTAATACTCTGCAGAGAGCATAGGCATTGTATTTCATATAGAAATGCATGTCTTTGTAAAAATATGGGTAAGGTCCAGGCTGAGGAACTATATGATCTCTAATTTCTTGTGGCATATGCTTTTTTAATAAGCCTCTAGCAACACCAGGCTTACTGCTATATCTTTTCTCTTGCTTCTTCGTGTCAATTCTGGTTGACATGGTGCTAAAAAGGCCAAATGCTTGCATGAATGAATTTCTATTTAACACAAGCAAATTAGTGCCATCTTCTCTTTTGATGGTCTTTGTTAGGACATCATAGTGATTAGCCAGTTCTAAAAATAGGTCAACATCAAGGAAAACATCAGGCACTAATAGCCTACCCAAACCAGATATCCAAGGGTTTGATACAGGGATAGGCTTATCAGAATTTTTGTAAAAGTAGGTAAATAGAGAATAACCTATTGTTCATGGGGTCACTACATCTCTGATGTCCATGAAGTCATCTTTGAATTCACCAGCATCTATCTTCCGGTTCTGAGTGGACCCTGGCAGCAGCTGTAGAAACTCATTTGAGAAGGTGTGTTTTCCCTTTTTCTCCTCTCCACTGCCTCCACTGGTTGATGCAACGCTCATGGCAGTACTCATGTTTGTAAGAGCCTGAATCTCCGTTTGAACAATATTGAAACAAATCTAAGATCACAACTCTCTATAACTCTCAGAAATTTCAATCACTCAACAACACTGCTACAGCTCTGAATATCACCTTTTGCTCTAAAATAATAACTTTGCTCTAAAATCATAAACTCAGTGAACAAGAATGAATGTAGACTCCCCTGTTTATAGCCATAAGGTTCAGAGTACATGTCTCAAAGTTTAGAAACATCAGTTCTGCCATTAAGTTAACATGCCGTGAAACATTCAAAACCTAGCCGTAGTTGAGCGAGGTTACAGGAAATCAAATTTAAATCATGAATATTTTGGCGCAATCATTAAATGGTTAAGATAGCTGACATGGCACTTTCTAATTCATTCTCTGTCATCAATCTCAGCTACCTTTTGTACACGGTAATCAAAAATTCTTGTATCTAATTGGCCGCCGGGTGATCTCCTCTGTCATGTCGTCCACTTGGCACTGCTTTTGTAGATCCTGTTATCAAGCGACCTCGCGACCTCATAAAGTCTCTTTGTTGTGAGCATTTTTTCTTAACCATGGTCTGATCTCCAGATTAGGCGATAATGTTATTCTTTTATCTCAGCTAACCCAAGTCTTTTTAGCGATCAGGCGACTATAGTGAAAATCTAAGTCACACAGAGTTAATCTTAACTCAGTACCCTTCTCCAGACTACACGACAAATCATTGTTCTTATTTTCATGATTATCTCTTTGGTCGCTTAGTCGGGAGATCCTGTGTCTTTACCTTTAACTTGAAGCACGTGCCTTTTTCTATTCACAGCGACCTCGCGACATACCTTAATCGCTTAGTCGGAAGGACTTTTTCCCTAGGGCACTTTTATCACCAGACTTTGCGACCACCGTCAGATCTTTTTACTTCTTCATCGAACGGCTGTCGCATAATCACCATACATTGGCTCATGCCCTTAAATTATTAGGAGACTTCGCGACTGAGGGAAAACATACCTTAGTCTTGTTATCGCGTGATCCACTTCCTTCTTCTGGCGATCACCTGACAACCATTAGCTCTGTGACAGATGTCATCTTTTCTTTTGTCCATGTAATACTTTCTGAATAACTGAGTCATCGCCCCTTTTCTAGCGACATCCCGACTGAGTAATTTTGCTAACATCAAACAGCTAGTCGCGAGGTCGCGAATGTTATCTCTTAACCACCATTTAATCACGAGACCACGAGACTAAAGAAAGAGCTTAACTGTTTGACTGGGCTGATCCAGCGACCATGCGACATGAAATGAATCGCAAAGTCAGAAGATATTTCTTTGACTTGCCATTTCTTCTCGCAATCACCCGACTAAGGCGGGTCCCATTCATTTTAAAAGGTCACAACATGATTTCAAGCGACAACCCGACTAAAGGGAAATCGCTAAGTCTCGATACACTGAGAGAATATTCCATTTTTTAACAAGACTACGCAACATAAGGAAAAAGTGAAGTCGGGGAATGATTTAGCATATTCAATTCTGGTAAAGCGATTAAGTGACCTGACTTAAAGCACATGTCTTTAGTGACTTTGAAAAAGGTAACGAGAAAATAAAAGACATGGCTAAGGGTTTCAAAATACATCGTTTAATACCTGGTTGCTAGGGTTTTTCAGGGTTTTGACAATTTGGGCAAGGAATAAGCATGAAAACCTAAAAAATTTTAGAGGGGAGGGCAAGGAACCAGGCATATCAGCAAAAACACGAAATACTAATGCAATAAGGATTCTCATCCTTCTTCTCTTCGAGCTTCAAGCTTAGGAAGGTGTACCTAAGGATTCACCTCTCCAAGGAATAAAAAAATTCTTGTATCCTTCAACACAAGTCATAAACATCTATGTTCTTCAAAGAAACTAAAAGGTTATTTAGACATTTAGGATTGATGATGATAATTAGTTAACAGATATATAGACCAGTGCCTAATCCAAGGCAAAGAGCCAAATAAATGTATATTTACAGAAACCTTTAAATGATAACACACTTAGAATCCAAATGAAATGTCTTACAAACCATCTTCTCATTCCCATATCCAAACATCCAATTCTTATGAAAATATTGAACCCTCTAAAACTACCCTTAAGAATTACCCTTCCCTTGAAAGAAACTTAAGAAAAATCCCACAATTTACCTCTTAAACAGTATATTGAAACTTTCCTTACAAACTCAATACACAAGAATTCAAACATAAGCACATGAAGACATCATAGATATGAAAAATGAATCCCATGGTATTTTATTAAAATTCCTCTATTTCAATACATTTAAAATGATAGAAAACTCTAAAACCAGACAAAAATCAGAAAATTGCTTAACAGTTGTGTATTCACCATCCCTTACAATTACATTAAACTTGCTACTTATAGTATACACTATCCATCTTGGAATCCTGAAAAAAAAATAGGATGCAACAAGCTTTGGATGGCTAGGAAAAGAAAAAAGCACTAGAAGACAATAATAGTTACAATCTTCATTTGGTGGAGGAGGAAAACTTGAGTAGCTCTTTTACAATCATTCTGAATCTTTTATAGTTGGCACCTTTATCCACAAATATTCAAGGTAACTTTTGAAAGTTGTTATGAGAAATAGTGACTGCCAATACAGGCTAACATACACTATTCTTTGTGATAATTACCCTCCCTATGCTCATTGATCAGGTGCCATGTGTGATTCATTCTTCATCGATTGCCTCCAAATCTGTTTTTGTTTGCATTTTCTTCTTAGGCATGGTATTGCTATCCAATAGTGTAACCTCCTCTTCCATGGTCCATTTGAAACTCTTGATGCCCTGCAACTTCTTTAGTTATCTCTCCCACCTAGCATCAATGATAGCCCTTGTATCTGCAAAAAACTTGACAAAGTCTGTTTCTACTTTAAACATTTCATCCAAGGCTTTGTTTTACTTATCCATATCCAAAAGATTTTCCTTCATCAGGAAAGAATCATTCTGTGGCAGTAAACTATCAAATTATCCTCTCCATTCCTCAATAACTTTCACTTCGTCATTTAAATTTTTGATAGGAGGGATGAATTTTCTGAAGTCGTGGCCAAACATAATTAATCTTGATTGTATTTGATTATCCTTTCCTTTGAAAAAGGACAAGGATGTACTAATTTTTTCAATCATTTCTCCCACTTGGCACACTAACTCGGGAAGATCTAGCCTATGTGGTTGCAATGCTTCTAGTCTCTCAAATAAAGATCCCCTTCCAGACCATATGCTAAACAATGGGTCTAGAGTTTCTATTGACTCCTTCACCTCCTTTTCAAAATCAGGAAACTTGATGTATGCTTTGTGAACTGCATCTATCATTCCTTTTATTATCTCAATTTTATGTTGCAAGATATTCAACAGGATAGAAAGAGAAACCTCATTTTTATCTTTATTAAATTTCTTAGTTTCTTCATCGGGATCCTCAATCTTAGTAGGCTTAACCACTTCAACTTATTATACTAGAGGAGGAAGAGCCTTGGAGGCCTCTTCCAACTTTGCCTTCAGATCTTCCAATTGCTCTTCTAATTCCTATATTTTCATTAGTCCCTTCTCCCTCTCTTTTGCCAAGGCCATTATTTCATCAAATATCCTACCATAACTTTGTGACAGATGCTCTATTTTTGCCTCATTCAAACTGGCAAAGTGGGTGACAGGTTTTGAAATCTCCAAATCTAAAGTGTTTTGAATTGTCCAAATGATCTTTTCCCCATCTGTATTTTATTCTACATTAATTAAGGGTGGATTTTGTGTTCTTGGGGCCAAAGAACACATAGCAAGAGTTTGGGATCTAGGGTCATAGCCACACCCTCTAATCATATCCCATCCTTGTACAACCAACATACCATTTGATCTTACCAATTGACTAGCTTCTTCAACTGTGATGGTCTTAGAATTTGGATCATAAGCCTTCAAAGCCAGCAAGGCTTCATCCCCCAGTGTAGCACCCTCTATTATCTGTAATTGAGATCCAATCTCTTGTTACTTTCTCCAAATGAGAAATTTATTGAACTCCCCAATATTGATGAAGGCATCAGCACTCAATATCTCTTCTTGGTATAACTCCCTTTCATCTTTGCATAATTGGAGGGATAATTCCACCTCCTCCTGGATCAACTTCTCCTTTTTCTTTCTCTCTCTGATAATCTTTCTCAATTTTTGATGGTAATGAGGATCACTAGTTACAAGAGCAACTACTCTATCTTTTTTCTTTCCATGTACCTCTATTTTGAGGGTCCTCCTTATTTTGTTCTCTTCTTTTTCCTAGGAGGATGACTAGTTGCCTCTATATCAGGAGCTTCTGAGCTCTGTTCAAAACCAGGTTTTTGATCCATCTAAGGAAGGCTATGCTTTTCATAATCCCCCTCACTATCCTTCTCATAATCAAAGGATTATTATTTCTCAGGCACTTTTTTCTTCTACTCCAATTGGTTTTCCAATTGATTGTCCAAGATGTCATATGAATCAATCATTTTGGTAACCCTAGTCATATAAGGTAGTCCCAGGAATAAAATTCCATATGGAATCCTTTCCCTTTTTAATTTTTTCTCCAAATCCACTACATCCTAGTATTTTTCTTCTTTCTACTCAACTTCTTGTTCATCAAGAACATTTCTGAGACATCTTCCTCATCACACCCTTCATTCTCTCTAATGTTAGTGACACTAGGAGTTAACAATTTATTAGCAATTATTATGAAACCTTCAGGGTCCACATATCTATATTGGGCCATTCTCATCTTCAACTATCCCAACTACTTGTTTATTCCTTCCAAAGCCTTCTTTCCAATTAGAAAATAAGATATTTTGAACTGCCTTGGTGTGAATGTACCCTTCCTGTGAGGAGCCAAATGCTCCTTATCTGTCCATACTAGTTTCCAAATGAATTCCATTAGTGCAACCCTTGGAGGAACATACTTTGGAAGTATATGTGGGGGTTGAGGACACCCATATACCCTTATTAATGTGTAGGTCTTCTCAAGATCGAAGTCTCCCCAATTATGATCTCCAGGCCACTTATCAACATATTCACAAGGCCTTAGAAGCTTTAGCACCTTGACAGATAACCTGACTATATTTTTACCAATAAAATTTAAAATTGGATGGACAATCCAATTTTTAAATCCACAGAACTCATGCTCATTTCATGTAATTTAATTCCAGACCCTAATACAAACTGCACAAGGTTTGGCTGACCATTTATGTGTGTTCTTAGTCTCAACATATTTGTGTCCATATCATTTACATTGTGGAAAATAATCAAGTGCATCAGAAGAGAGTAATTCATAAAACAAGGTTTGTTACCCTTTTGAATAATCACAAGACCCTCATGCATCTGGTCAATAACTTACAAAATCTAATCAAAGTCAGTGTTCATCTGGGAATTCTAGATGTCTAGGATGATCGTCAACAAATCTGCAGGCTTTACCTCCACATCTCCATCAATCCCCAATATTCTACATAGTTCATATGCTAGATACTTGATGTAGAAGTGTTTTTCTTTGAATTCATAAGGTGCATTCTTAGCACAGGGTAATGGGGCTACATACTTCCTTGACCTAGGCATATCATTTATGATCGAATTATTAATTAGATTGATCTCTTTCTTATACTTTTCTTTATGTTTTCTTAAATCAATTTAAGTGGAAGAGGCATGGTAGATACTAAAATATTTCATGAAAGAAGTCCTATCTAAGGTAACTAGGGCGATTTGAACCTTCTTTCTAATAGTCTTAGACACTATATCATACTTCCTAGCCAATTCTACTAGCAAGTCCGCATCTAGAAAAACATCTAGAACTATCAATTTTGCCATACCTAACATCTAGGGATTGCAAAAAGGGATTTGCCTAGTTCTATTATTGTAGAAGTAATTGAATAAATGATATCCAGAACAATTTGGGGTAATAGAGTCTCTACAACTAGACATACAGTCAAATAATATTTCATCACTAACCTTTTTATTCTGATTAGACCCTGGGAGCAGTGTGATGAATTCTTCTAAGTAATTCCTCTTCCCTTTCTACTCATCTCCTATATCCTTACTTTCCTCACTGGCTAAAGCCTTACTAGATTTTGGTTGACTCATCTTTGCTAGTTTTTTCAATTATCTCTCTGCGAACAAGATCTCCTTCACAAATCTCTGCAACTTCTGAATTTCTTGCTCTACTATGCAAAAAAATTTGATAAGTTGAAGACACAAGTGCTGATTCTATAGATCATTGATAAATTAATGCAACAATCTAGTCAAGATCTCAGAATTTCATTGCTCAATCACATCAACATTCACTCTCCATGTATTGAGTTCAATTTTGTGCTAGTTGTGGTGTATGAAGTTGACAGACAATTGAATTTGAAAAGAGAGCTGGAAAAAGGTGAGCATTAATTTTTCTTTTAAAACCTTATAAAATATTAAAAAACCCTAGACAAGAGTTGATTGGATTAATTTTCTCACTTTTTCACAGCTCAGCAGAGTACTGTACTTTGTCAAGATCTCCTATCTTTCTCAACTCTATTAATTCATTTCATTTTCTAGAAATGGCACGACAACAAGTTTTCAGCATCTCACTATTCTCTTCCTGACTATGGTTTACTTGGAGATTCAAAGATAATGATTTCTCCAAGTCACTGAATGATTTCTTTAACTTGGCTTAACTCATGAGATCCATCAACTGAGCAATATCTTAATCTTTGAATGCTTGCGCTGACCATAGTTAAGTTTTGAGATTGGGCGACTTACTATCTCCTAATCTCTAAATGCCTGGGACTTAACCATTGTTATTGCAAGATTTTGCAACAAGTCTATCTCTAGATCTCTGAATGTTTTCCTTTTGACCACCAAGATCACAAGATTCAACACCTTAGTTATATCCAATCTCTAAATGTTTGTGCACTAAATGTTAGGATTACAAGATCCAGCGCTAACTTGACAAAACCTTTATCTCCTAATCTCATAATATCTCATGTCACCTTAATTTAATCAAGAGAATTAGCATAGACCACTCATCTGAGTCTTAATCTATGGTTCATATTTAGTCTTAGTATTCTTTACTTGACTCGGGTCCCATTTGGATATTCAGTGACAAAACTAATCTTGTGATCTCTGAATGTTTTCATTAACTTAAGTCTGGTCTGGAGATTAAAAGATAAGAAGCATCTCTAGATATTTGAATGTAACTTAACTTGACTAATTGACAAATGTTTGATCTTGAGATTTAGTGATAAGGCAATCTATAAGTCTCTAAATGATTTTCTTGACTTGGGTTAAATTACAAGATCAAACGATAGCCCTAGGTACTTCACCGCATCAATGGCCCACATTTCATCTCATTTGACTTATCTTCACTGAGGTTCCATTCTGAGATTCAGTGCCAAGGAAAAATACTAACTCACTGAATACTTGACCTAACTATGATTTTTTTCTGAGACTTAGCATGAGCCACCCATCTTGCTAACTTCCTGGACATGTGTTAGCATATGATCAAACTCAGTCTTGTCTCTCCTGATTACTGAATTCTTTCTTCTTGTTTTTATTTATCTAGAGAATCAGTGAAAACCACACATCTTCAACAATATCAACAATCACTGCTTAATCTCTCAAGATTTAACTTAACTCAACTCATGTTCATAGATTCAACACTAATATAATTCTCATGATCTCTAAATGAAATACTTAACCATGGTCTCTTTAAGAGATTCAACGGAAAAAACTTTCTCCAAGTCGTTGAATGTTTTCTTAACCTTGGCTTAACTCATGAAATTTAGTGTGAGCCACTCATCTTTACCCGCATCAATGGTCTACGCTTGATCTCTAGATTTTAAAGGACTTAATCATTTCATTATGAAATTTAGCGACCAACATCAATTGTTAAGCTCTTCACTCGTATGCTCAATATCTAGATGTTACATACTTGACCTCAATCTTCTCAAGATTCAAAGATAACCTTGTCATTGGATCGCTGAATGTTTTCTTCTAACCACCAATTATCTCGAGACTTAGAGATGACCTTTGCGCCTGATCAATAAATAAAAAGAACTAACTACCAACCTTTACAAGACTTAGAGACTTAGAAAAAATAAAAGAACATGCGCATAAAGGGGAAATAAAAGTCAGCTTAAAAATATAACAATTAGGGCACAACATGGAAATTTTAGATGACACAAACCCTACCAAGGGAAAACTAGACCTAGTGTTTAAGGTTTTCAAACATTTTTACAATGAAATTGCCTTCGAAAAAATAACATTGAAGAATTTTGTAGTCATACTTCAAAATACCAGATGCTAAGGCATACAAACTGACACTGGAAACCAAAAATTTTGAGACAACTCAGAAAACCTAAAATAGTCCAAACACCTTGCAAACAAACTCCTAGAGATCAAATTTCAACTTTGATTGGTAATACTCCTTCCCCATATACCAAATAAAAGGGTGTAGCTCTAGTAGGTGTTTTGATACTTGTTTTGTAAGCCCATAGAGCTATATTAAGCTAAAGGTTCAAATGCTTTCTTGATTTTTTTACTGTCATGTACAAGATAGTAAGTAGGGTTTTGTTGGATGATTTTGCCTATCCATTACCTTGAGGGTAGTAGGTAGAAGACCAATGTTGTTTTATTCTAAACTGGTCATAGAGCTCATCCATATCCTTGTTTTTGAACTTTCCTCCATTGTCAGTCACAACTGAGGAAGGGATCTCATGTGTACATCTAATATAGTTGAGGATAAACATAGCCACTTGTTTTCCAGTTGTTTTTCTAACTAGAACTGCTTCAACCCACTTTGTAAAGTACTCAGTGGCCATGATGGTAAAATTATGAACGTTAGATGAAGAAGGATATATTTAATCGATGAGATCAAACCTCCACTATTAAAAGGGCCAATGAGTGATAAAAAAGTATGAGATCCCTTGCTAGAGCATGTAAGAGATTACCATGTATCTAACATTTCTAACAGGTCTTAGCAAATTTTATAGCTTCTTTCACCATATTCGGCCAATAGTAGTTGGCCATTAGTGGTTTTAGGGCTGGATTTAGACCATTAGAGTGAGACCCAAAAATGCCTTCATGGACTTCAATTAATGCATGTTGAGACTCTTTGTGTTCTAAACACCTAATAAATGTACCATCTAAACCTCTCTTATATAGGTCATTATATGTGATGGCATACCATGAGGCATTGTGAATCAAGTGTCATTTCTCATTTTGAGTAAGGTTATCAAGAATAGTTTGGTCACATAGGTATGAGTAGACATGGATATATCGAGATGAGTCATGTCCACTAATAGAATAGACAATCTAGGATTCAAGTGAGTTGTAGGCAAGATAGGATAATGCTTCCATAAGGAACTCATAATAGAACTCATTTTCTAGTGGCTGTAACATTGACACAAGTGTAGCCATAGCATCAGCTACCTTATTTTATGATCTAGGTATCTATTGAAATGTAATGAAGACAATGTATTTCTTAAGATCATCAACAATCCTTTTTTAGGGAATCATCTTTTCATCCTAAATTTTATATACATCATTAATTTGTTTGATTATAAGTTGAGATTCAACATAAATATATAGCTCA
>MU223518.1:775541-786392 GCA_018584345.1 Thuja plicata | reverse complement strand
TAAACATAGTGTCTGATAGAGATGTCAAATTTATGGGTCATTTTTGGAAAACTTTATGGAGAAGATTGGGAACTAATCTGTCCCACAGTTCTGCTTATCATCCTCAAACAGATGGTCAAACAAAAGTTGTCAATAGAGTGTTAGGAAATTTGCTAAGATGCTTGACAAAGGAATATGAACAAGCATGGGATCAAGTGTTACCACAAGCAGAGTTTGCTTATAATGATAGTGTTAACAAAACTACAGGAAAGATCCCATTTCAGATTGTCTATGGAATACATCCAAGAGGAGTTTGTGAACTCAGAGAATTAAAAGGACAAGGAGTAGTAAATGGACATGCTGATGATTTTGCACAGTCCATGAAGGAGATACATGATCAAGTAAAGAAGAGTCTGATTGAGTCAAATCAGAAATTGAAAGGAAAAGTAGAATAAGGAAGGAGAGAAGTCCAATTTTAGATTGGAGATCTGGTAATGGTACATCTAAACAAAGCCAGATTACAGAAGGGGATACCTACGAAGTTACAAATGAGGAGAATAGGTCCCTGCAAAATATTGGGAAAATCTGGGCAGAATGCCTATAAAATTGATTTGCCTAACCATTTAGATATATCACCTATTTTTAATGTGCAGGATTTAATTCCATATAAAGGACCAATGATACCTGAAAGCATTCAGCAGAGAGAGATAGGAAAAGATGTCCAAGACATATAGGTTAAGCCTAAATCCAAGTTGCAGGCAGAGAAAATTCTGGATTCTAGAATTCAGAAGACAACCAGACGTAGAGTATACAGAGAATACCTAGTGAAATGGTCAGGATTACCAGAGGTAGAAGCTACATGGTTGGATGAAACAGAATGTAGAAGACATGGAATTGGTTCGGCATTGCTGCCCACCAGTTCAAGCTGAATTTTTCTGTCTCAGAGAGGGGGGAAGTATGGTGCAGAGCACCCTAGGGTTTAGCTCAAAACCCTAGCCCTAAATTTTTGAACAAGTTTTGGTACAAGTCTTCATAACGAGAAAGTCATGTTTTGCATTGTCGCTCAGTCGTAGACCCAGTAGCGAGCAAAAATGTAATGCATCGCATACTCGCGAGCTAGACAAATAGTTCATTGCGAGTGCGCGACAGCGCGACAAGGAGCTCATTGCAAGCTCGTGAGTCAATTCACAGTCAGAGAAAACCCGGTGCAACAACGCAATGAGCGCTTAATCGCTCAGTGGCCGAGAAGCAAACAGCTAAGTGGGATGTGCAGGTAAGCGACACCTTGTGCATCGCAAGGTCACAGGTGACTTAACGGTTAAGTGAAAATCATGATGAGTGTGTGACGAGAATTATATCACTCAGTCGCAAGGCAAAGGTCAGCTCAGGGAAACACCTAGCGAGTACGTGACACGAGCTCATCGCTCGGTCGCAAAGCAAGAGGCAGCTCGAGTTGAAGCAGCGCAAGTGCGCAACCATAGTGCAGCGCAAGGTCACGAATGAATCATCAGCTCAGATGAACGTGTAGTGAGTGCGCGACCAATGGGCATCACTAACTCGCAAAGTAAGGAGCAGTTAGTGAAAATGCATTGCAGGTGCACAATAAAGAGTCATTGCCCAGTCGTGAGGTGAAAGCTAAGTTAGGAAAAAGCATAGAGAGAACGCGACGAGCAGGTAATCACTCAGTCATAGGCCAAGACATGAAAGGTAATTTTCACTCGTGACCATGCAATGAAGAAAAGAGCAGAACAGTCAAATGAAGTAAGAATGCTAACATGTCAGAAGGAGAAAGCCTTCAAAAGTCTTAACCGCTAAATCAGAAAGGGAATGACATGAAGAAAAAGAGCCATGTACAGAGTGTCGACCATGCAAAGGAAGTGAAGATAGGTTGCAGACGAAGATGAAGAACAGAGAACAGCTGGAAGACAGAGATCGACAGGTAACCATCAGGGTTACAGAATCAAGGAGAAGCTAGAGATAAAATAGAGAAGAAGAATCTGTGGAGGGAGTTCAGTAGAGAGTCAGTTAGTTAGTAACAGAGAATTTTTGTTCTTGATAGAGTAGACTAGCAGAGAGTTGTAATCTTCTGTATTATCAATAAAGAGAAGTTTGTCTGTACTTTGCGTGTTCTATTGTTCTGAGTAGATTTCTGTAAAGTGTTGTTTTGTTTCTGTTAGTTAATATGGGTGCTTCTTGACTCTGATAATCTGTTCCATGGATTGTGACAGTCAAGAAGCATCCACCTTGTACATTATGTTTGTTTCTGTATTTGTGTTCAATGAGAAGCTAGTCAAGTCTGTAGACAAGTCCTAGGCGAGCCTATGGTTCGGCTAGAGAACTTGTAGATGAGATAGATAAGTAAGAAGGTGCATGACTATAGGGAATTCAGTCATGAAGAGTAAGAGATAGTGACAATTAAAACTTTTTGGTGGGTAGGGAACCTAGAATAGAGGGAACAAAAAAGTCCTTCTGGTTAGGGTCTGAGAGTAGCCCTAAGAGGCTCAAGTGTGAGTCTAGAGAATCCTGAATTGAATAGGATTCCAGGTGAGATTCCTAGAAGAGAGTAGGAATTTCAGAGAGTTAGGTAACCTCCCCATCAACATACTTTTTTTATATCTAACAATCTACATCCAACTATTGTAATCATAACAAGGTCTGACATACTCCATCAATTTGATAACATTTTTGTAAGAGACCTTTATGCCATCCATGGAAAATAGGTCCAAACAATGTATTGAAGATGGTGCTATGTTATATATCCTCTCTCTAACACAAAAATCAGTGTTTATTGAAGGAGGTTCATCAGGGACCCATTGTTTTTGTAGATGTTTGTACCTAAAGGGTACCTCAGAGTCACCTTTGCTCTCATCAACATACGAACATGACCCCCCTTGAGCAAGGAAAAATTCCATGTCTTTATTGAATTTATTTATGATCTTTTGACCTTGAGTTAATCTCCTTGATTTAGACATACTAGATGTCTCACTTTCTTCTTCCATTCCTACATTTTCCTCGCTCGAGGAAGAAAAATTGTACAAATACCTATTTGCTGGTACGTGCACTTCATGAAATGAGAGAGACAGGTGGCAATGAGAGAGATATTTTACAAATGGTAAAATGCATTAATCTCTATGGTGTGTATTGACTTATACTTGACAATCCATGAGATTGTGTGGGATACCTAACAAAATATAATAGTTATATAATCAAACAAACATAGTTCACTCCATAGTTTTTATTACATCTTGTGAAGGACATTATACATTGTTAAAATTATCTATTTATACTTTCATAATTAGCTCACTCTATTGCAGGGAACAAAGAGAATCCCCTATGATTTAAAACATCATTGATGTGCAAGGAAATAGAAAATTATCATAAGAAAATCCCATAAGATAGTATTTAGAGATTAAATACACTCTTTTAGAATGAAATTTCTCTTAACAAAAGATCAAAAATATAAGTAGGACATATAAAACAAGGTGAATAAGATAGTTAATTGGATAGTCATGATAAACCAAAAATTCCATTAATATGAAACCCTAAGCATATTAGTGGAAAAAGTGCAGATTTTAACCTAAAACAATCATTAAAACATGCCAAACATCTGGCATAATTGTACATTAATTTCATTCATGTCATTGATATTCTTCTTCATCCATCTCATCATCAAGATCATCATCATTGATGATATCATCACCACCACTATCATCATCATCATCATCATCATCATCATCATCAACATCATCATCATCACCATCATCATCCTCCTCATCATCATCGTGATCAGTAGCAGCATCATCATCATCTTCTTCTTGTTCATATTCTTCTTCGACTAACTCTCAATCATGATCATCATCTACATCATCATCCACTTCTTCCTCTTCCTCGGTATCTTCTTCTTCCATCACATTATACTTTATCGACCTTTCTCTTAGATCATGTCTAACAAAAAATGACCAACCCTATTTATGTGGAACCTCCGAGTAAAATACCTGCTCACATTGGCTTGGAAGAACATAGGGCTCTTCCCCAATTGGCTCAAACAACCTTGTATTAATCATTGTAAATCCACTGTCATGTTCAATAATAGTTCTATCAGGATCATTTTGATTGAGACATAGTCTATACCATTTCATGATGAAGAGAACTAATTTGAAGCAATTAAAGTCATAGTCAAGTATATCAACCAAAATACCATAGTATCAATTTTATGACTCTCAAGGATGTAATTCATTTCTAGATGAAATATTGGTCACCTGGAAGACTACACTTATCCTAGAATCACAAGTTATCTTCGTGTTATCTAACTTTTTGATGCAAAATTTATAACCATTGTAGAACATAGCCTTGTGGTTTTTCACCTACAATAATGTCAAACATGTATAAATTATTGCATCACAAGTTGAAAAACATATGGTTGATTAACAAATTTATAAGTACCTAGTGATCTCTTAGACCATATGCTAAATCTATTTCCTTTTGAGTAACATTAGGATCTCCATTACGATGAACTTGTATAACCAATGAAGACACAGATTCCCATTTCAATCTATGACCATAATGTTGACATCGTTCAATCCAGACCGTCATCCAATCTTTATTGTTTACAATAAACAAATGTATTGAATCCCACTCTTTAGCAACTGTACAAAAGTAAATAGATGATCAGTTACAATAGATTTATTTTGAAGATGAAGAATTAATTAACTACAATAACATCTCATAATTTATTACCTTTCAGTTTCCTAAATCTATCGTTGCCCACCCAGTACTCCTCTTCAAATTTTTTAATGGAGTCGAGATGCCAAATGCAATCTATATGGGACCATATATTCTTCAACCATAGAACCCTCAGGACATGCTCTCTTTCGTACTGAACCCTTCAAAAATTTCAAGTGTCTCTCAACCATCCACATTGACCTAGCATGTACAGGTCCACACAATCTCCTCAACTTGGTGTATGAGGTAGTGTTCTTGTGCATTGAAAAGGGTTGAAGGTAAACACTCTTGCATTTCACACATTAGGTGAGAAATTATTTGCTTCCAATACTTTATATCTTCTTTATGGATTTCTTTAGATGACAACCACCTACAAGGGATTGAAGACACAAAAATATATAAATACAAGAATTTATAATATATTACTTGTTTGATATATTGAAAAAATATCACTGCTTACCTCATGATTTTCCAAGATCATATATCACTTGTTTGATATTATTATCGAAGTTCTCTAGGACCGATAGGGGTAGCAAATACTACAACAATTGTCAACTGATCATTTCATACAATAAAAATTGAATGCAGTTACACAAATATATTGTAAATACAAAAGACTGTGACTTACCTTGATAAAGGTATGCCAATCATGCATTTTCATCCCCGACCCAAAATCACTCTTCTTTGATATGACATTGCTTATATTCACAGCAAATCCTATAGGAAATTAAATTTTGTGTATGACTTCTTTTATGACATTCCTTTGTTGCTCTGCTAATAACCAAGGAAGAACACTTACATTAATCTGGTCTCCATTATTGCTATTTGATTCAATGATATTTTTCATTGCATGATTGGAATCATGAATGTCACTACAAATTTCGTCAAGTTTTACTTTGTCACGCCTTCCATCCAATATTTTCCACAGTGTCTCTGTTACATTCTTTCCAATATGCATAGTATTAAACAAATGCACAATTTGTAGTTGTTCATAGTAGGGAAGTCTACTAAATTCTCCGGGATAACATTTTAGTCCCTTTGGAAGCTGGTCAGTGATGCCTTCATGACCTTCAAGATCATCAACTATATAATTAACCAACAAAACACAATCAAAATATATAATTTTCAAACATCAACCATTAGGTGGAACGATATTACCTCTAATTCATTATATTCCAACTGCCATAGGTGAGGTCCCATTCTTCAAGACTTTGATGTAGTCTCTTCTTTCCCATTTAAAAGATGTTTTTCTACACTTTGATGCTTAAGATTCAAGGGAGGAAGTGCCTATAATCATCAAACACCTGCTTTCTTAAACTTTTGGAATGACAAGATTTCATCTTTGGACCACACATTGGACATGAAAATTTTCCCTTTGTTTGAAGACCTACAAGATAATGATACAATTGGATTAAATATGTTAATCTTTAGAATTAGAATTATCACATACAACTAGAATTCACCATAACATACCAAAGAAATGTGTCAACCCTGGAGCATCCTAAATTGTCCACACAAGCATTGCATAGAATTGAAATTGTCTCTGTCCAATTGGTCTAGAGATGTCATACATAGTGAAACCATTCTATAACACCAACAACTCATCGATAAGAGGAGCAATATATACATTCATATATTTCACTTGGTACTTACCTAGTTGAATTAACAACAACATTAGATAATTATTGTGGCCATTTCACTTCAAGACTTATAATTATATGTAGATAACTATAAAATAATAAAAAACTTGGAAGAATCATTGCCAACATAATGTGCTCCCTCTTTATTAACATCCATGGTGGAAGGTTATTGTTGATAAAAAAATGGGCCACACTAAGTAAACAGATCTTATCTCTCTATACGGATTGACACCGTCTGCTGTCATAGAAAGCCTGAGATTTTGAGGTTCTTCTTTTAAGTGTGGCCACTTTTCCTCTATGTCCATAAATGATGAACCATCTGTGGGCATTTGAATAATTTTATCTTGACTCCTACCATGTGCATAGTAATCCATAAATTGTGCCAAGCTATTGCATCTGAATAATCTTTTTAGACGTGGAATAATGGGGATGTAATGAAGAACCTTGTGAGGCACCTTTTTTGTCATTTGATCATCTCAATATCTTCTTGTATGGCATTCAGGGCATTCTGTTGCATTTTTGTGTTCTTTATGATAAATAATATGATCTTTGGGATAAGCATATATTGCTTGATACTCTATTCCAATATATTTTATAATGACACATAATTCTCGGTACGAGCCAGGGAAAACATTTGATGGTAGCAATGGAAACTCACCTATCAATCTACAAAAAAATATATAAATCATTACTATAAAAAATCATAATGGTACATGTTTCACCTTTTATAGACTATAATGACGTATATGACAAACGTTAACATACGTGACATTGCTATGTTGGATAAACCATTCATAACCTTCAAATTCACCAACAACAATAAAGAAGAGTAGATTGGGAGCCTTCGTAAAGGGGTGTGTTTTCCTTCTCAAGTAGACGTATATCATGGATGATATCAATGTCATCCTCATCATAATCATCATCATCAGCAGTACCAGTAGCATAAGTACCAAATGTGTCAATGATCAATGCATTCATACCATCATCTTCAAATATGTTTTCTGGTGCATGATCATCATCTTCCATGGGATCATTATGTTCAACTTCAATACTCACACCTCCATGTTCCTCTATATTCACACCCCCATGTTCCTCTGAGATGTGGTGGTCCATATCATGTACTACACTGGGGAGATCGACCTATATAAAAAATGATGAAAATCAAACCCCCCTTAAATGTGATAATCAAACCTCCTTCCATGGTTCATATGTATATTAATTGTGAAAATAATATATGATGCAGGAGCATCCTGGGTGTAAGAGCAATCTTGCATTACCCAAAAATAAGTGTTTTTCTATTAAATAAAGGGCTATTTTGTACAAAGCTACTATTTTTTCAAACTTACTATTTTTAGTAAGTTGGTCGTTTGAACTCAGAATGTTCTAATTTTCTAGGTGAGGGTTCATCTTAATCATATAAGAATGTCAGTTGAATTTCATTGCCAGATCATCTGTATTGGCGAAGTTATTAAGGATTTACTGTTAAGATTTTAGGGTGCAAAACCTTTGAGCTCAATTTTTAGGACCTTAGAGGGTCTGGATCGAGGTCGAACCCCTAGCTAATTGGTGCTTCGCAAGTTAGACACTGTAGATTGCGATCTCCCCTTTTCAGAAAGTGGTTATAATTGCCAATCAGAGCTACGGTTCAAAAGTTATGGCTTCTAGAAGTTGGGCTACCTGATCTCATGTTTTGTAAATATTTAAAGCCGACCCTTTTGTAATAAAAGTGAAAAATAACTAAATGCTAAGGGTAGTCGGCCTTAATGGCTAGATTTCTAGAACCTTCTCGGGCGGTGAAAAATTGCCTATTTAAGGAAGGCCCGTGGTGTTTTCTAGGGTAGTTCTGGGTGGTTATTTGAGGCTTTTTCCTACAAATTATTGTAAGGGATGCCCATGTGGCTTTTGATATTGTAATTCTGAAATTTTTAATTCCACATTTGTGGAGCCAACAAGAAGCCAATTTTCTTTTTTTGTAAATTTTTGTTGTTTCTCTTTGTTTTTGTCGTATGTTTGTGGTATTAAGGGGAGTCCCCCTCCATCAAGTGGTACCAGAGCAGGAGTTCCTGAGTGTGTAAATAGATCACCGACTGTGAGGCAGTTTGCACAAGGATCATGGTTAGGGTTTCAGTGTGCATCGCAAAAATGTCTCCACGAAGGGAATGTGGTGGAAGAGCTAGTGTTGTGACACCTAAGGTTAGAGAGCTCCAAAGACAAGTGCGATCATTGCAAGAAGAGATTCATAGAGGAATGAATCTTAATGTTAGAAATGAAAGTGAGGATGAAGCCAAAGAAGGAAATGATGATCAAGAATAAGTTGAAGTTTTGAATCCAGAAGAAGAAAGGATTTTCTGAGCCATTTCTAAGATTGGAAAAAGACCTAAGATTGAGGTTCCTATATTTTTAGGGAATCTTAACCTAGAGGAGTTGATTGACTGGATCAACGAATGTGAAGAATATTTCAAGTATGAAGATATTGAGGATCTTGATCGGGTCAAGTTTGCGAAGGCCAGATTGAAGGGTCATGCGAAGATTTGGTGGCAGGAGATCCAAGTGGAGCGAAATCAAAGAGGAAAGGATAAAATCACAAGATGGGATCGGATGGTGGATAAGTTGAAGTAACAGTTCAGTCCTGTTGATTATGAGCTTGACCTACTAAAGAAAATGCAAAGTTTGAAGCAAGCAGGAAAATCTATCCAAGAGTATACAGAGGAGTTCTATCGAATCCTCATCCAAACAGGCCATGCGGAAGCTGACAAGGAGAAAGTTTCCCATTACCTTAATGGGTTGAGGCTGAGCATTCAGGAGGAGTTGAACCTGATTCAAATGAACAGTATTGAAGAGGCCTACCAGTTTTCCCTAAAGGTAGAGGAAAAGTTGAACAAGAAGTTTGAAAGCAGGCAAAGTGGAAGAGGTCGCAGTGGAAGATCTGGTGGATGATCTTATGGAGGCCGAAATGAATATTAGAAAAAGAAGGATGAGGAAAGTAGTAGTCAGGTTTAGAGGGGAAATAATTTCAATCAAAATAATAGAGATCAAAAAGGAAAAGGACGAGGACAAGGATCAGGAAGAGGAGGCTTCTGTGGAACATGTTTTCACTATGGAGAAGAAGGTCATAGGGCATATGAATGTCCTCAGTGCCAAGGAAGAACAGACATGAGAAATGAAGGCCAAGCTAGAGTTGCACATGTAGATGAAGATGCTAGATCATCACATTCTGAAGATGCTGAAAGAGGAGAAACATTGATTAACAGAAGAGTCCTACTGAGTGGTAAGACTGAACCTGAACAAAGAAGGAGTTTGTTTCACACCAGGTGCAAGTGTGAGGGTAAGTGTTGTGATGTGATTATTAATAGTGGAAGCACTGACAATTTGGTGTCAAAAGAGATGGTGAAAAAGTTGAAGCTCAAGAGATAGAAACACCCACATCCATATCGGATTGCCTGGGTATAGGATGAACACAAGGTCATGGTCAATGAACAATGCCTCGTGGAGTTCAATATTGGTGGATACCATGATGAGGTACTATGTGATATCATATCTATGGATGTATGTCATATGTTGTTGGGTAGACCATAGCAGTTTGATAGATGTGTTGTACATGATGGTCGTGCAAATACCAATTCTGTGACAAAGGATGGAGTGCGACATAAGCTAAAGCCATTGAATGACACAGAGGAAAAGGTATGTGGTAGTGCAAGAATAACTTTTGTTGATGGAAGAAAGTTCCTAGATGGTATGAGGATGAGCATGTGTGTTTTTCTTTAATTCCAAAAGTTGATAAGGAGGAAGTAGAAGATGTTCCTGTAGAAGTTGCAGATTTGTTGAATAATTTTTAGGATATTGTATCTGATAATGTGCCTGATGGATTACCACCAGTCAAGAAGATCAGTCATTAGATGGACTTGATTCTAGGAGCGAGTTTTCCGAATAAGGTAGCACACAGAATGACACCTATAGAAAGTGAGGAGTTGAACAGACAAGTACATGAGTTGTTGTAGAAAGGATTGATTCATGAGATTCTAAGTCCCTATGTTGTACTAGCGGTATTAGCACCAAAGAAGAATAGAGAGTGGAGGATGTGTATAGACTCCAGGTAAATAAACAAGATCACAATCAAGTACAGGTTTCCATTGCCACGAATAGATGATATTATGGACTATTTGAGTGGAGCTATGTATTTCTCAAAGATAGATCCGAAGAGTGGATATCATCAGATTTAGATCAGACAAGGAGATGAATGGAAGACTGCCTTCAAGACAAAGGAAGGATTGTATGAGTGGTTAGTCATGCCTTTTGGGCTAACCAATGCACCGAGCACTTTCATGCGGCTCATGAATGAGGTTCTAAAAGGATTTATAGGTAAGTTTGTCATTGTTTACCTACATGATATTTTGATCTTTAGTAAGACATTAGAGGAGCATATGATGCATATTCGTATGGTATTTGAGAAGCTGAGAGAAGAGAAATTGTTGATAAATTTGAAGAAGTGCAGTTTTGTGAAGAAGGAGTT